>CM034464.1:5968184-6474847 GCA_019925255.1 Litchi chinensis | reverse complement strand
TAATAAAAGACAAATTCATTTAAGGATGACATGATTGAATTTTACAAGTTGTGCTTTCTAAAGTGAATCATCCATAAGTAGTCCTCGCTGAAACAGATTGAAGTGCCAGACTTTGTTGCCAGGTAGGGGATAGTGGATCGCAAATAGCTAAGAGGGAGTGTCTTGTTTTTCCTAGATGCATAGTATGACGAGTGACATGATGAAAGCAATTATTTTTGTTCCATGGTGCTTGTATTGTTAGTTCTTAGCTTACATCTAATCTCAAATAATTGTTTTTGAAATTGGATGGTTGCCTACTTTAACAGTTTTTATTACACCAGTTGAAGTAAATCCCACCATAAGAGGAGATACAATATTGTATGGCTGCCTACCATGAGAGGCTACATGATATTGTGATGTTTTCAGGCATATCATGCACGACTTTGATTATCGCACAGCCTTTTATGTTTCTTGAACCTTCTCATTCTTCATCATCAAAAAAGCTTCTCTTTTTGATCATAGGTTTCTTGAGAGCCTTTTCTCTCGACAATCTTCGCTTCTTCTTCCTCCACTCCTTGATGATCTTCTTTTTCTTCTGCATGTAAAATTTGAGAGGCGAACTCTGTGTCAGCCAACAATGCATCAAAAACAATCACGCATTATGACTAACCTCATTAATATTGAAACCCCTTCTCTCAAAATCATCACACTCAACAACGACACACCCCTTTCTTCTTCTGCAGCAACCATTTTCTTGTTTTCAGGCATGTTTGATGTCTGCTCTGGACTAGAGCTTCTTTTCGGCTTCTTGATTTGCTCCACAACGTCCAACTCTCGATGATTCTGATTCATATCCAAAACGTTTCTCAGTTTCTTGGGATCATATACATGATTCTGATTAATAATGTACAAGGACTTGAGATAGACAAATATCAGGAGGTTCTTATAAGAAGCAGTAGTACATTCCGTTCATTTTCTACATTTTCATGTCTTCCATTGATTCATGTAAAAACAATACATTCTTTGTATTGCACTGCATTGCATGATCTCTGTTATTACACAACATTTGTAAGAAAAATGTACTCTATATATGTAAAAGAGTGCTTGTGATGTTAATATTTTAGAAGTAATTTTAGGTAACTATATGTTTTACATAACAGTATATGGGGCAAATATTTCATGTTTGTTTCTGCTATGATTTATTTTATTTTTAAATTTGTCACACTTGTTTAATACACAATTACCCAAAATACTTGAACCTAATTACAGTTTTTTCTAGAATTTTTTTCTTCTTATTCTCCATACTATTCGTCACAAAAGCTTATTATAAAAATTTAAGTTTTATCACTCTGATGAAAAATTTTGAATTTTAATTTGTGAAATGTAATAGTACTTTTTATTAATTGAACTTTTTTAATACAATTTATTAATTGAACTTGATACGTTTTTAGTAGAAGTACTAATTTATGTGTTTTTATTAGCATTTGGATTTTTGTACTTATGAAAAATATGTTTATTTATAATAATTGTTTATTTATAATAATTCACTTCTAACCTAAAAAAAGGGGGGGGCTAAAACACAAAAATTATTCCTTTTTAGCCAAAATAAAACTAACTTTTAACCTTATTTATTTTCTTGAAATATATTATGTGCAACATTATATTTGAAATGCTTTATCTACGTTAAATATTTTCATATTTAGCGAGGTAACATATTTCATAAAAATATTTTATATGCAATATTGTAAGTGAAAATATTCACTTAAATGAAATGAAAAAAAAAAAAAAAAACTATTGAGGATTCATGTAGGATTAAAAAAATTAACTTAATTTATTCCAAATTAGGGTTTGTTCCTCCCAAAATTAGTGAAAATTAGGGCAAATAACTTGAAAATCTAATGATGGATGGCGGATATCCATAGGAGGAAGACCAGATGATGAGCAATGTCCACATAGGATGTTCATCTCACTCCTCTGGGCCCCACATTTCCCGCTTCACCATCTCCCTTCCACCAGGTACTATTACTCTTTATGTTTTTATAGGGGTGGCAATTCGGGTTGACGTGTTGGGTTGGACACAACTCGAACCCGACCCGATAATTTTTGACACAACCCGAACACGACCCGATAAGGAAACGGGTTGAACCCTCTCAATCCGAACCCGACACGATTACTAACAGGTCAACCCGTTAATGACCCGTTTAACCGATACGTTAATAACTCATTTAACTGACACGAATAATAACTCGTTTAATCAACCCGTTTATGACTCATTTAATGATAGTTAATACATTTAAATTTTAATATAGATATAATAAAAAATAAAATTAAAATAAATATACATAAGACGTAAAAAATACAATTATCTACAAATATAATCCAAACCATAAAAATACAAATGTTTACAAAGATGATTATAAAAATATCTTTACAAATATAATTCTTCGTATTAAAAAAAATAATAAATAAAATAATTTTTTTTTTTATGTAGTCTTTTATAATAGAAAAACAATATCAAGCGTTGATTACATCCACTAAACTAAACTTGTCAAAAGATAATAATTAAAAGTTAACTAATTAGGAAATTATACATTTATACATAAAAAAAATAATTTAACAAATATTTTATTAAAACCAATAAAATTTTACTATTACATGACAATTTGTGATGAGATAAAGTTTAGAGACTTTTGTTTATATTAGGGTTTAAACTTTGAAGGATATATATATATATATATATCTACCACTAAAATTACATAACTACCCCTCCAAAATAAAATTACTTTTTTATCCTTATTTAACGGGTCAACCCGTTACCCGTTAAATAGAATCCGAACCCGACACGATAATTAAACGGGTTAGACGGATTGACCCGTTTATTTACCCAACCCGTTAATGCTCAATCCTAACCCGTAATAATCGTGTCGGGTTCCAAATTGTCAGCCCTATGTTTCTATTACTTTGTTTCAGTCAATCAAAATTTTAGTGATTTAATTGTAAAAATGATTTCTTTTTCTTCTAGGTGGTTATTTCTGATTTTAATTGTTAGAAGTTGAACCCTGCAGAGTCAATGAGCTTTTCAAATATGAAGCAGGTGATGTGCATGAATTTGTGGCCTGGGATGAAGATGGTAACCTTGTTTTCCCTGGAAAAAGAAGTGAGTTCCTGTATCGTCTGCATTGTTTCAACTTTAGCGCAAAAATTGAGTAATCGTGTTGTGATTTGTGTTTATTGAGATGGGTATTTTAAGTTCTGCTTGGTTTTGTTGGTTATATGTGATTTGTTTTATGTCTACTCAAATGGGTAATTGTGTTTTAGTACATTCGTTGTTGTTCAAAGGTAAGACGGTGGAGATTAGTTTCAGCTTGATTGTGTGATTGACGTAGCACGTTAAAGTTGTGTATTGAAAAGAGAAGGGTTTCGATTCAAGTACTTTTGGTTTTGGTAATTTGTATATGCGTTTTTGTAACGGTTGGTGTGTGTGATGGTAAGTTGGTTTTGGAATCACCCTGTTATGAAACTCGAGTCTTTTTGTAGCATATGGAGTAATGGAAGAAGAGGAGAGTAGAGAAGTTTGAGATTGGTTCTCTATTCTTTTGTTGAGCATGTGTTTTCTATAGAATAATGAGAATTATCATTGTTGTAAATGGTGCAGAAAACTTTACTCAGTGTTTCAGTGTGACTATCCGGCACAGTGTTACATCATTGATTCCAAACGTTGGTTTGCAGGTGATAATGGACTGATTTGTTAAGATGTTTTCGGCTCACTGTTTGTGTCACATACTCAACCAATTCTAAAGTCTTTTTCCTTTCTGGTATGGAAAGCAGAATTAGTGTTATCTGATTTTGTGATGTATAAGATGTGCACTTCTTCTAATTTGATGGGATTGTTTCATTAGAACTTGGTGCTGGAACAGGTAATTTGATCATTGGTTAACAAAGTAAGACTCCAATGTCGTCACTGGTCAAAGCTCTTGATAATTGGTTGCTTTGCTTTTAGTAAACTCTTTCTTAACTGATCCGACCATTTAATTCCAAGTTTTTCTCTGTAGTTATATCCCACATGTCAGCAAGTCAAACCGGGAACAAAATCAGGACATCCCTTCCAATGGTAGTTGTAGTGGATCAAATATAGGAAAAAGACAACGGTAACCACATTAATAAGATTTTCTCAATATGAATGTTCTTTCCATAATATATCACTACAAGAAAACAGGTTAACCATACCGGGCATTGCCCGGTATGGTTGACTATCCATACCGGGCAGCACGTCCGGCGTGCTTGCCCACGGTATGGATAGTCCGAATATGCATACCGGACGGATACCCGGTATGCATATTGAATATCCATACCGGGCCAAACCCGGTGTGGTTTCTGCACGCGGGTCGACCCGAGTGGTTGATCCAAACTATCCATACCGGGCCGCCCGGTATGGATGAAAAAATCCATACCGGGCTGACCCGGTATGGATATTTATATAATATCCATTCCGGGCTCGAACCCGGTATGGATTTTTTTTCCATACTGGGTCGGCCCGGTATGGATATTTTTTATCCATACCGGGCGGCCCGGTATGGAAAAGCTTTTAATTTAAAAAAAAAATTAAATATATAATTTTTAATTTTGATATGTTGCATCAAAACTGCAAACATATTTACTCAATAAATAATCCAACATTAAATTTACATAATCTAATATTATACGGCCATTACAAAAAGTTATATAATAAATAGTCAATACATAATCTAAAGTACAATATATTTTATTGGCCAAGCTACAAATGAATTTAATGCGTCATCTAGAGTTAGTAGATCGTTGGTAGGTCGAGGAAGTGAAACACTAACCAATACTTTCTTGACGGAAACACGCCAATAATCTGGACCAAGCTCGAGATGATGAACTTTAGCATAAGGGTCCTTTGAATCAATTTCCGCTTCTGCCACTATTATTCCTCTACCTATCCAATTTAATAATTTGCATTGATTACTGTTCGATCCACCAACTTGGCTTGACGAGCCCCGAGATTTAGACTGTATGCAAAAGAATTTAAACATTTACTCATATCAACATATTTTAAAGATTATATATTTATATATGGTATTAGAAACTAAAATTGAAAAAATAAATAATATAACTGACATTAGATGGTTTTAACATTTACAAATATTGTCAAATAAATATAAAAAAAGATTATAAGTATATTTATGTGGTTTTATAATGGTTTTAATTCATTAGAAAAAATAAATAATATAATTTTAGCAAATATTTTACTTTAGCTGAAGGCTCAGCAAATTGAACACTGCTACTAGATCCCATCGCATTGGAGCCACTTGAATATTGTGTCTACGAAAAAAAACATAACATTGTTGTGAGGGAACATGAGTATCGGAGAAAAACAAAATAAATGCCCTTATTTGACAATAACAAATGCAATATATAAAGCTATACACTTAAATTCAATCAAATTTTATAAATTTTGACAGAGTTTCCCCTGTTTTTCGAACTTATCCAAAATTTAATTTCCCTGCAAATTATCAAACTTCTCCAATCTTTCACAATCGATCCAACAAAAATAATATTTTCTCACTAAATATACATGCAAGCAAGATATATAATTTAAAAAAACATGTCTATCTAAAACAATTTTTTAGAAATTATTACATTAACTTATAGAAAACATGGAAACTAAAAAAAATTAATTCTAAGTACCAGAAAATATAATTAACCAAAGAAATTAAATGTTGTGAGTCGTTTACCGGCTATGTGGGAGGAATACATGCTAATACTTGAGCTTGATCTATGTTCGGCAAATGAGTCATGAGTAAGTTTGTCAAATTAGTAATTGTCTGTTTCATGGTTGCCATCTCACCATCAACATGTTGTTGGTATTGTGTGAAACTTTGTTTACCAACCACGGATGCTTGTACAATTGATGGTGTTACACCATGACCCAATCCTCGAACTCTACCTCGATGCTCCTTACCCATAACTTGTGTGACAGCATTATCTTTAACTGATTGTTGGGTTTGTTGATGAAGTGACTCCATTTGTGCCTAAAAATTATGTGCCATGATATTAATATTAATTAAAAAAACTATACATATGTAATTCAATCAACACCACCATTGATCAAATTAATGTAACATACAATTTTGTCCGCCGTTTCCTCATTAATTGTGCTCCCATCTTTGTGCTTATGACTGACTATCCATATGTCAACTCTATCAACTTCAGGATCTTCATTTGCGGCCACTTTTTTCGCTCTCTAACATTGATATTCATATATAAAAAAAATATACCGATTTGAAAAATAAATGTTATACACGTGTAATATAATCATAACAATAGATTAAACTCTTACCAAATCTTCTCGTAGGCGTGTCATTCCTTTACGACTTGATGTATGTGGAGTACGATTCTTCTTTGATAACTCCCTATAATGGTTACTAATATTCTGAAATATTGTAAAACTTAATCAAAATTCATTAAACGTACGTGTTCATGTCATCTTAAGAATATGAATGCATAATTACCTCAAATTCTGGAGACAAGTGCTGATTGACAAATGCAATCCAATCCTGATCACTGACATTAGATGGTTTTAACATTTCGTATCTTCTGTGCGCATCAGGGCCCAGAGGAATGTCTCTAATTTATTTTGTTATTCTGCCTTTATAGTGCCTCCAACACTCATTCATTGATTTTAATGTTTGAACTTTCATGGAATTATCAGCACCAAGTCGTAACTGCAATTATACGTTTGTTAAATACAAATATGTTGTAAAATTAAATATGTAACTTTAATATTATTAAAAAATGAAACTAGTATATACCTTTACATTCTCCCACACTGTATCTTTTAACGATTGTGGTATCTTATCCCAGCTACTATATGTTATAGGTATCATTTGAGTTGCAATTGCTCCACAACCTGAACTATAGATTACGGAATTTTCGCTAATTGGTTGTCCAACGTCAGTTATTTGTATCCCTGTTGCTTTGACCTTGGCCATTTTCTCATAGTCCAAACGGTTGGAACCTCTTCCTTTTCTTTTCTTATCTCCACTGGAGCTACTGAAAGACTGACCAGTCGATGTTCCTTCAGTAGACATCTGAAAATGTTATGGAAATCACATACATTAGTAGCCAACCCAAGGATAACATTATCAAGATACAAATTAATAAATATAAAGTCATTTCAGGCTACGCAAATTTTGACAGAGTTTCTCCTGTTTGTCGACGTTACCAAAAACTTAGTTTACCTGTAATGTAAATAACAAAATAATTTCACCCATTTCCACAAAACTAATCAACTCATAACATGCTCTCTCATTTCTTTTCATGCACACTAATAAAACCAAATACACCAACAACACTTCCACTTTCACAAACAACAAAACCGAAACTTAATTTCCCTCTTATTCCTAAACCACCTCCCACAAAAAAATATCACCAACTCTCAAATAGAAATAATAATAATAATATATGAAAAATTTTAAGGCAATAACTTAAAGTTAAAGATTTTAGGAGTTATTAATGAATATATATTAAATTATAATTAGTAAAAATAAATAAATTAAAAAAGTAATAAATATAGTAGGCTAACTAGGTAGTAGTTAACAAGATGCTAAGCATATATATTTATACATAGTTGAAAAACTCAATGATCTACAATTATTACACTTATATAATTAACTTTAATTAGCACTGATATGAAAATTATGTATATAGATATTATAGATCATTGATTACATATAGGTGGATATTTACTTAGTCAAATTGAATAAAAGTATATGAATTTACAGTTAATCTAAAATATAATAAATTTGAGTTTTTATATGTATCATGTGGCTGCAAATTAACATAAAACTCTGTCAAAATTAGCATAATTTTGACAGACTTTTGAACAATTAAAGAAAATAAAGTATAATCCTCAAAAAATAAAAAATAAAAAATAAAGTATAATAGCAACTACAACATTTCACTTGAAAACAACATACGTCGAAATCGACATTTGATCTTTACAAATTTACATTTAAAATTGTAGAATTCATCATAATTTTATATGTATGTAACAATTTGATTTATGCTTAGGACAGACATCGTAGACATTCACGGAAACAAAAATGATTTAAGTGAGACAAGGAGCCACTATACATATTGTTTGTAATATAGTTGTGTTTACTCTATTATTTCTTCATTAAAATCATATGAGAAGCATAATATTGTAATACTATTGTGGGCACTATCAAATCAATCTTCCCCTCTACATTCTTCTTCTAATCACAAGCAAAAATCATTTTCAAAAACCACATGTCACAAAACAAAGCATACCCACAAACAAAAATAAAAAAACATAATGAGATATCACCAAAATATATATATATATATATATATTATATAAGGATTTATATTCCAATCCAAGAAATATAATTCATTTATCATAAAAATTCTGCAATATTGGGTGCTAAAAGATTATATGTTTAAGAAACTCACCAATTACCCTTGATTATGAGAATTATGAGCCTTTTCCCAATGGATCAAATAATCACCAACAACTACAACATAAAAAAATTAGTGTCAACATATAGCAAAAAATGTGAGAGAAAAGAAGATGGTCGGACTGCCACCGACCATCCCATTTTGTTGCAAAATCAAAGGGATCTACACCATCAAATGGAGAAGAAGAAGATATGAAGAAGAAGAGAAGAAGAAGAGAAGAAGAAGAAGAGAATGACAAGAATAAGAGAAGAAGACAAACCTTGGGCGATCTACGGAACCGGCGACGGATCGGCGACGAGGAGCGTCGGCGTCGACGGCGGCGGTGGTCGGACAGTCGGCACAGCCAGCTTTGAGGGTGGGTAGGGTTTGAGAGAAAAAGGTAGAGAGAGAAAGAAATGGAGAAAGGAAGAAGAAAAATGAAATGATAGTGCTAGATCGGGTATAAGCCCAGATTATCCATACCGGGCGGGTCACTCGCCCGGCATGGATAATCCCACTTTTATTTTTTTTAAAATTTCGATGATTTTCCAGGCTGGGCGTCCAACCCGCCCGGCCTGGATAAGAACATATCCATACCGGGCGGGCCACCCGCCCGATATGGATAATCCGAATATTTTTTTTTAATATTTACCAGGCCGGGCTACCGACCCGCCCGGCCTGGATATAATTTTATCCATACCGGGCCCGGTGACGCTCGGTATGGATATTCAAAAATTTTAAATTTTAAATTTTTTTATTATTAGCCATACCGGGTATGGTTTCGCCCGGTATGGATAATAATATTTTATTTAAAAAAATATTTTCTATACCTGGCTTTTAGTGCCCGGTATGGATATCCCGGTATAAATGCACTGTTTTCTTGTAGTGTATCTTAACGATTTTAACCAATATAGGTTTTGGTACTGGAGTGTGACATCCGCTTATTTATGTCTCTCTTTCATAAAAGTAGAAAACGCCTTTAGAGTTACCGTTGTGTGTATTAGTAATTTAAATTTAAAGAAGTTACTACAGTTAAATTTTTCAGTCTAAATTCATCTGAAAATAATTTGACATAAGATAATGTCCTGTAAATCATAAGATCCTCTATTTTAGAACTAAAGTGGCTGAAACCAAGCTTGGTATATTCTGATTGGTCAAAAATAATTATGCCTCTCTGTTGCCTTTTGCTTTTGGGATACCATGCAAACTTCATTATTAGCTAAAGTTTCATGCAAAATAATAAAAAATTTTTGTATAATTGGCAGATTTTACCCTAAAATAGGCTCCTGGTAGGATGTCAGTCATAATAAGTTGTTTAGTGCTTCAAGGGAAATTTTGTTTTTCGTGGATATAAATTAGTAATTAACATTAATAAAACTGAAATTGCAACAACTTTATAGGTGCTGGTTGAGGATGGAGCATTACCTAAGAAATTCTGATGAGCATAATCCGATGCAAGAAGAGAAAAGCTAGTAATGTAGAGAAAAAAAAGATTCTCAAAAGCAAAATTTAAGGCAAGAATTTAATTTCATGCTATTAGGACAAGTACATTTATCCAGAATATGCTGATAATTATGACTGAAACTTTTAAAATCTTTTAAATTTAAATAAAATCTTAAGGGTTCTACTTAATTGAGTATTTTATAGTTTTTTTTTTTTTTTTTAGTGAATGATTTTTATAGGGTTAATAGATTTTTATTGGCTTTTATGGACTTCTTAAAATTGTGAATAATTTTTATCAATTTTATAGAATTCATTTTAAAAGGCTTTTTATAAACATCAATGGACTTTTATCAACTTTTATAGAGTTTCAATTTAAACGATTTTTATGGAATTCTATTGATTTTTATATATTTAAAAATATATAAAAGAAAAAAAAAAAAACTTTTATAAATTTTTATAGACTTTCATTTGAAAAAAAAAAAAAATTAGAAACATTGGTAAACTTTTATTGATTTCTAAGATATAACATACACTTCATAAATTATATTTTTCAAATCAATAAAAACTTTTCTTAAAAAATTATCATCATTGATGTCTATAAAACTTGATAAAAGTATTCATCCTTTTAAATATGAAAAGAAAAAATTCACAATAATTTAAAATCAATATTTTCATTGTCACCATTGATGATGTTTTCATTATCTGAATCAATACTCTAATAATTTAGAGTTCAATATTTTAGCTGAAATCAATAATTATTTTTTTCATGTAATTTTGACTGAAATTTTACTATCGTATCTGGGGTTTTTGTAGAGGGAAAATTGAGAAAATGGCGTTTTTTGGGAAGCCATCCTCAAAAATAACCTTTTTATTTTTTATTATTAAAAAAAGCACTGAAAGGACAAAAACGCCCTTAATGAGTAATTTTTGAAATCGATCCCAACCTGTAGGTTGGGATCTCAACCCCGAGGTTGAGAATTTCAAATAGGGTTAAATATCAAAAATTGGGATTCTCAACCTTTAGGTTGGGATCCCAACCTAAAGGTTGAGAATCCTAAACTTATATATTTATTCAAGTTTGGGATTCCCAACCTCAAGGTTGGGATTCTCATCCTTGAAGTTGAGATTTCAAATATGAATATTAAATCAAGGTTGGAACTCCCAACCTTTAGGTTGGGATTCCCAACCTGGAGGTTGAGAATGTCAACCTAAATGTTCAATTATATATATTTTGTAATTAAACAAATTTTTAGGGTTATTTCGTAATTATTAAATTTAGAATAGAGGGCGCTTCTTGGGTAAGAAGCGCCCTTAAAGATATTTTTTAAAATTACAAAATTACACATTTATTTTTTTGAATTATCAAACCTGACCTTATTATTATTTTTTGAACAAAATTACCCCTCCCATTTCTTCAATATCAAAATCCATAATCTCAACCTCAAGGTTAGAATTCCCTATCAATCCTAACTTTCAAATTGGGAATCCCAACCTCGAGGTTGAGATTCCCAACCTTAATTAAAAATTCAGGGTGAAATTCATAATTAAATAAATTTTTGGGGTTATTTCATAATTATCAAATTTAAAATAGAGGGCGCTTCTTATCCAAGAAGCGCCCTTAAATGTATTTTTAAAAATTACAGAATAGACTTCTAATTTTCTGAATTATCAAAACAGACCTTATTATTATTTTTGAACAAAATTACCCCTCCAATTCCTTCAATATCAAAATTCATAATCTCCCACAATCATCAACATCATCAACCACAATTCATCAACATCATCAACTACAATTCATCAACATCATCAATCCAATTCATCAACATCTCCCACAACAACAACAACATTATCAAATCAATAATTAACAAACAAACACAAAAAAAAACAAAAATAAAAAAAGAAATCTGGTTCTGGGTTTGCGACCCAGAACCAGACCCCTCTCCTCTTCCTCTTCTTCTTCTTCTTCTTCTTTCTTTTTTTTTTTTCCTGCCTTGGTTCTGGGTTCGCGAACCCAGAACCAATGTGGTTCTGGGTTCGTGAACCCAGAACCGTCTGGTTCTGGGCTCGGTGGTTCTGGTTCCGCGACCCGCGAACCAGATCCAATCCGGGAAAAAAAAGAGAAAAAAGGAAAGAAGAAGAAGAAGAAGAAGAAGAGAGGGAGGAGGGATGGGAATGATGATGGGTTAGGGCATTTTAGAGAGAGAATGAGAGGAAAAAGTTTGATGGGGTTGGAATTTTAGAGAGAGAATCAGAAATGGGTGGGTTATGGAGGGAAAAACTATGGTAAATGGTAATTAGTTGGATTATTAAGGGTATTTTGGACCCAAAAAAATTATGCTGCAGGAAATTCAAAAAAAAAAGATAGTATCCCAAAGGGTTATCAAAAAAGGGTTAAATTTGGTTAAAACCCTTTTGTAGATTCAAATCCAACCCAACATTAGACAAATGGAAGCCCATATCAACCCAAATCTGAAATTCAAATGGCCCTCCACAACCGGAAGGATGAAATTTTCCCATAGGCCCATAACTTCTATTTAAGCTTTTTTTTTTTTTTTTTTTTCCAACTTTTACATTAGATTTTTTTTTTCCCGATTATATATCGTAAAATATGCGACTGTTTATAAATGGATTGGTGTGATCATTTTATAGTCTTCCCTTGGACTTGGACTACCATGTATGTATACTATATAACGATGGCACCTTCATGTTGATTTTGTTTCTATTTTAAAATATCTTTGAAATTTTGGGAGTAAAAATTAAAAAAGAAACCATAGTTTCTATTTTATGTTAGTTATTGTAACCCTTTATATAAGTGTGACTTGAGCTTATAAATTGTAATCTATAAATTTAGTTGTACAAATTAATATCAAACGCATTTTTTGTTATCAAAAGTTTTAATTATACATTTTGTGATTGGACTAAAATAGAGACTTGTGCAGAACAGGTGAACATGGGTGATCATCATGATTAATCATAGCACCAACAAATTTTTACGTGGAAAACCTCCCCCATTGGAGGAGTAAAAACCACGGGACCGTAGTCTATCGAAAAATCTTCATTATGAATCAAATTATAGTTTACAGTAATTCCTTAACTCTATCAAGGAATTTATCACAACATCATCAAGAAATTTAATTATTGATAACAATCACAATTTGATATCGAATAAGAAAAGGGAGATAGAAGAATCAAACTCAGAGCTTTTGTTTGAGTAGTATATCTCTCCACAGAATGCTCCAGTCCCTAATCCAACCGTTCAGATTGAAGTGTTATGTTTGATGAACTTTCCATCCAAAATTGAGCTTAATCCAACGGTGTACACAGAGATGAGACAACAGAGTTGCATTCCCTTGTTAAACATAATGAGTTGGTGATGCTTTCAATTGGGTTTGTTTGAAATCTTGATATATCTCCCAATAGCACAAAAAGCATCTTGTGATCACATTCCTTCTCTTCTTTTCTTCTAAAGACTTCGTAAAAAACAAATCTTGGAATTTAAAACCCTCCCTATGATATTTTAATATGAAAATGATTAGACATGATTAACATAAAAAGGCATGTAATTAGTATCTTCCATTGAACATAGAGAATTACCTGAACTATAGTTCAATCATCAACTGAATGCTTTTAATTACTCAAATATGTTAATTATCTATCAACGGAGTCATGTCCTAAACCTTTCTTGGCTAAGTGTGAAAATTTGATTCCCTCTTAGTTGTAATATGATGTCTACTCTACAATTGCTGTGAGCAGGCTTTGTACTCTGTACAAGCAAATCAACAAGGAAGAAAAATGAGAAAAAAAAAAAAAAAGACATTTCTTGTCAAAAATTAAATATATTAAAATTATAACTAATGATAAATAATTATATAAGATATTCAAACCCACTTGCCTAGTTTAACGATGAGCACCAACATTTGACATTGATTCTTCGAAATGTATAAAATTTTGATAGGCATCAATCCGTCAAGAATGACAAGAAAGAAGGATATAAATGTATTAAGGTCAAAACATAGACTCAATTAGCTATCATATTCAAGTAATAAAAATGATTACGTCATATATGAAAGACTTTCCTAATTAAAAATATTAGGACCAACATATACCCTTCTTATTTAATGTACTTCAAATATGGTAACTTCTGTTAGAAGGACTAACCTAAACAAACGCTGTCTAGCTTTTGAAAAGATGCAGAATTGCATTTCAACCAAAAATTTGCAGACCTGCATCAAAAATAAAATAAAATAAAATAAAATTGAGAACAAACAAATTAACTATAAAATATAAACCATAGATAAAACAAAGATAAACTAACTTTAGTGTTGTCAAACATTCTGACGAGCACAATCATTGTAAAGAGAGTAATGTTTTGCCAAATGACATATCCCCACAATGACATCTCCTCAAGGTAGAAAACCAAGCTAGAACTGATCAAGCTACCTATGACCACAGCGCTTTTAATCACTAAAGCGGCTCAAGAAACTTTATAGAATCTGGATCCAAGTTAGGTATGCAAGCTACGACCAATTATCTTGTTCTTATTTCACAAATTGACGCCATATATGGATCACCATAGTTCTTATTTCCAATTCAATAGGTGCTGCAGAACAGAATCATGACATTTTCTCAATTTAATATAATATTATGTAATCGATTTTTGTTTGTCTTAATACAAGTAAAAGCATCTATTGAATAATAAGTGTAGACAAATAATTCCAACCATGTGCATGATGCATGAGACTTCAGACAACAGGGCATATTGAGCTTGTATATGAAGCCTCTGTTGACACTATATGTTTATGAGCAGGGAGAATCATTGATTGATTTCTTAGCTTTAGTATTGTTCACATAAACAACAATTGATAAAACAATACAATATTTGCTCTGCTTCTTATGAGAGAAGAACTTACATGAAATAGTGAGTAATCATATTCACTATTAACAAGGCCAACTACGAAGTTTGAGTGTACCTTATCATAAGATCATCAATGCCACAAAGAGCAAGAAGTGTGCATCACATATGATAAGATCTGTTGCATGAAACAGCATAGATCAAACATGTGGTGTGAAATCTTTTGATAGAAAATGGGTTCAGCTTAAACAAGAATTTTAGAACCATTTTAAGCAATTAACCCAAAACAATAAAAGGAATTTTAATTGCATATTGTGTTTTAACTCAGTATACACACAAAAAACAATAAAAGAACATAATATTGGTATTTTTAGGTTAGAGAGGAACTTATATTGAATGGTATGTGATCATGTTTGCAATTAGCAAAGCCAATTGCAAAACATGTGTATGCCACCACTGAACCATCAACGGCACTGTGTGCAAGGAGTGTACTTTATAGATTATTAGATGTCGTGCTTAAAATATAATGGACCGTGTGTGAGAATCTACCAAGTGCACAGAACTTTAGTCGGTCACATCAATCAATACAAATGGCTGCAAATTAATTAAAATAGAGCATAGTTTAGGATGTCACTCGTCTGATCTCATTTTTCATCCTCAAAAGATGACAATCGTATTTACATGATTAAGAAGAATTTGTGAATCTATTAGGCAGAGAAGCTTAAGATTTAAAATTGACATAAACATGCCCAAACTTTTTCAAAGGGTGGTTAACAACGCATCCAACATTAAAGGAAACAAGATTGTGTAACAAACCCTGAGTTAGCTTGTTTCCTGATGCATCTTGGCGGTTCATAGCAGAGATGCATTAAAAATGAAGAACCTGCCCAACGCTTCAACTATTAAGCATGTGTTTGGTTTAAATGTGAATTGGCATGCTAAAAGTTTTAACCTTTCTTATATACAACTGAAAATGCATACAGCAGTTAAAACAACTTGTTGCTGGTCATCAGCATTCAACTGGTTCACATATGATTTAAAACAATTACTGGCAATTATCATATGGCTTCAAATATTGGGAAGCATGTACACAACATCCCTACAATATTGAGGTCAAAGTTACCTAGATTGTGTTTCAGTCGTCAATCAGATCCCGTCAAGTACTCAAAATTTCAAGGTCTGATCAACATAAGTTGTCCTTAACCTTCCTTCACAAGGCATCTAGGAAGAAAATTTGCATCCTCTTAATGTGTTCATCTGCATTGAAATTTAATTAATGCATGTTGTTAACCTTTGGCAAAAGGGAGATTTGTACATGCTCGAAATTATCAACATAGCTTGTTAAATATTAAGTAATCAAGAAATATCTTATCTCAGATTATCAAATAAGATATACATTGCCACTTGCAATTAGGCTAACACATTGTCATTTGACAGTAATTCTCCACCAAAACATTTATGGAATTTCTTGATAGGCATTGAGTGCTTAGCAGTTCCATTCAATGCATGTGGAAAATAGATTCAATTAGCTATCATATATTCCTAAGGAAAATTCTGAAAGGTGAACAAATAATAAAATAATTATACACCTTATTCGAAGAGCTTACTTATCTTTCTTCTTGCTACTATTTTATCTATTTTAACTATTATAAGAAAACATATTAACTTCACTCTTAAGGACCAACCTAGACAAATTCTTTGCTTTCCTTTTCCAAGATCCAAAGCAGTATTCCAACCAAAGGATTAGCCCTGCCTTTGAAAAAAAAAAAAAGACTTTTATTACAGTATACGGATAAACAAGCATATTTTGATGCCTACGTGCAATTTTATCTAGTTCGCATCTCATACATATCAACAATCAGAAGCAAGTAAAAGAACATCCCATTTTGCCAATATTGCAAAAACACATATATACTTATCCCTAACCTTTCTTCTCGATGCATCCAGGCATTACAACTTGCTTCCTCTGAGTAAAATCCAGAGGCTTGGTACAAAAAATTTAAGAAAAAGAAAAATAAAGTAATAGACACAATAGGAAGAGATTGTGAAGGATTGAACAGTCAAAGCATACCTTTCACCAGAAAGTTAAATAACAAAATCCACAAGCAAGCTATGACATACTCTTACAGGAAGATCTGAAAGCAAAGGAAATATATTATCACCTGTCAATATTTATCATGTGTTATATGTAAGATGGATGTCTAATTACTGCTTGCTTTACTTCAACTTGATACGTTATACCATTAACCTGAGGGACATCCCCATCGGTGTTACAAAAGGAAGCAGGGCACCATGTCAGATTCTAATAACGGCCGATTAGAAAGGATGTCACCTAGCCAGCTTCTACATGCCGATGTTGCAGATTCAAGGTGCTATGTGCAAGAATGAGGAACTGGCAAAAGTCTCTTTTGGGTTGTCAGACTTGAATTAATTCCTAGAATATCCTGGGAACTCTCTTCTTCTAGGTACATAATAGCGTAACTATGATTGTGTTATCTTCTTCTTCCATCTTCCGTTTGATACACATCCGTTTCTAAATTGGAATCCCTTTAGAAATCTAATTAACTGCTGTTTTCATTTTCTGTACCCAAAAGTGTAAGATCAACACTTTTACCAATGAGCATCTTATCACTGCCTCTTCTCAGGCAAGATTTAACATGTGTCCCAAAGCCAATATACATAAACCTGACAATTTACAAATAAGCACGATCTAAGCATTAAGAAGTATTAGGTGTCAATTTTTTTTTTTAAAAAAAATACCCATGAATAAATTGACAGAGCATTATTCTTAACGTTTCTTTACACTGCCTTTGAACATTATAATCTGATTTCCTATGAAATGCAATTCTCAAATTTAATTTTACGCCAAATGCTAATATTACAGAAGTTATGAACATAAAAATTAAATGGGTTCTGAAGATCCGATTTGAAACTACTTGACAATAAGTTTCTACTGATGCCTGCAAAAGTGATCAAACTAGTGATCCAAATTGGAAAGTGCCAAAAGTCAAAATGAATGCATTCCTTGCCCCTCAAGAGATCAGAATGCATTCTAATTAAAACATGTATCTGATTTTCCATCCACTAAATCCCTTTTTCTTATGCACACTTCACTCCTCTCCCTTGCATCTAACAAACCTTCAAAGCCATTTTGATAAGACATACATGTGTTACTCCTCCCTCTTGCATCCAACAAACCTTTAAAGCCACTTCTCAGATCAGTATAGCAACAAACATCTACTAATTATATATATAATAAAGTGTTAAATTTACATGAAATATGATATGGTGTCATGAATACAGATATCAAAAGTAAAAATTTAATAATTAACTAAAAGAAGAAGTAATACCTGCAGTTCGAAGTTTGATGCAACTATTTGGAAGTTCAATGGTCATCACTTTGCTCATACACAGACAATCACAGTGGCACGCCTGAAATTTATAAGCGAATCGAGCAACTTGGTTCTGAAAAGTTATGAAAAAATAAATAACTAAACAAATAAAAAGGAGACAGGACAAATTGTCATAGAGTTGAGTTACCGAATTTTACCACATGAGAAGTTAATAAGATTGCCAAAGTCACTTCATTAACTAGCGTCGCTTGACATTGATTCCTTGATGTGCAATAATCTTCAATGAAAAAGTCCACGATCTATGACATGCTCCAAGGAAACTTTATAAGAGTAAAGATAAATCATATTAAATAGGAAACCTATAGCCCACTTACCTAGTTACTAGCAAATGCCATTTCTGAATCTTGATTCTTCAAGGAATTACAAGACATTTTACTCCCCTAAAATATTGTTATCGAAGACTTCTGATTGGCACAAATCTGAAAATACAACACCCAATGCCTTATTATTCTTAGGGAGAATCTAAAAGAACATAAAACAATAATTAACATACATCATACTTGATGGAAATACCTGATTGCTCTTTTTATATATTTCAACAATCATAATCCATGCATTTATGGCCTCTTGAAGATCCAGAATTGATTCTAGTTAAAATAACTTCCTCATCTTCCATCCACGTAATATCCTTTCTTTTGAATTTCGAAGCATACCTCCCCTTCTGTCTCATGCATATCCACAAACCACCAAAGTCACCTTAACAAGAAATATACATGGTAGCTTTTCAAATTAAGTATCTACCTATATTAAATTTTGATAATCAGCAAATATGTGTGAATTGATGCAAAATATCAAAAGCATTGGGCCAATTACATGGTTCATAATTCATGTACCAACATCAAACATGATTCGAAGTTAAACATGGTTTACTGATGAGTGGATGTAGTGAACAGTGAACCATATTCTTACTTCAAATTGTTGTGGATGTAACATTAAAATTAAGTTTCCAAATATATATTTAATTAAGTTTCAATTTACAATAAATTTGATTTGGCTTCATCTATAGATATTGATAAATTTTAAAGCAATAATTATACATAAAAATGGAGCAACAAATACCTGTAGTATACCACTGCAAAGTTCAATAGCAATCTCTTTGCTCATACACAAACAATAAAAGGGAGCATGCTATGCTTATGCCTGAGAGTCATCAAAATTAAGAAGAATAGAGAAGTTAAAAGAAAACACAAAAGATGAGGATAACAAAAACGAAGGACATTTGAAATATACTTGAGTAATCAAGTAATGCTTACAACAAAAAAAAATTAATAAGATACCAATGAGAGCGTCACTTGACTTTTGAGTTTTTGAAGTATAAAACTCTTCAGTGAAAACATCCACAATCTATGATATACTCTAAGGTGAATATCTGAAAGCAAAGAAAGTAATAAGATCATGGCGGCCCACAATTTTTACCTTGCATTAAAAATATTTAAAGGAATTCCTATTCTACTTCAATTTTATTATACCATATTCTGAGGAATTGCTACTCGGAATGAATCTATGCTGAACCAGTGTTTGTTGAGGCAGGAGACTTGGGAGTGCTCTTGAAACTCTGCCTCTTCTAGTCACATCAGATTAGAAATATTGATTGAGAAATCTTCTTATTTCACTATCTTCTCTCCGATAAATAATTAAAAATAATGATTGCTTTACCTTGACTTAGTTATAACATAATCTGTGTCATGTTGAGGGAGGAGGCTTGGTGTGGTAGAAGTAAGCATGAACAACCTTGGAACAGGGAAGTCCTCTTCAGTGAGCATACCTATTGAAACTCTGTCAGAATGAAATTATTGATTGCCTTATACGTCTCTTCTTATGCAGCCAAATCCCAAACACAAAGATAAGAAGTTAAATGTCTCCCAAATCCAATATATCTATCCTTGCACAAACCTGGCAATTTACAAACATGCACAACTCAAACATTAAGACGTATATGCATCAAACTCAAAATACACAATTTGATTAACAGAGCATTGTTCCTAACCTTTCTTCTCAATGCATCTTGGCTTGACAATAGAGCCTTAATTTGATTAAAAAGTGGTCGTGTGGAAAAATGAAAGGCTTTTGAAGAAAATGTCTTTGACCAGTTAATTAATTTAAAATTAACTTAAAACTAGTGCGGTAAAGATAAATATAACAAAAAAAATCAAGTAAAAGGAAGACGTGAAAGAAATACCTGCAGTTTGATGCATCTTTGTAGTTTTAATGGCCACTTATCTGCACATTCTTATCATCGATTTGGATATTAGGAATATGAGAGATGTCAGACCAGTTCTCTCCTGTTTCCTTTCTATAACGTTGTGTTAAAATTGAACACCAATTTATCTCCAATGTTTGCAGCGATGCCATTTGAAGAATCTGCTTGGGCAATACCTTTAATTTGGGGCTACTTCGAATTTGCAAGAAACGAAGAGATGGCATGACTTTTATATTGTGATGCTTAATCCCAAAATCCCACTCTTCCCATTCCTCCATCTCCCAAAAACAGAGAAATTTCAAATTGGGGAAAGTAGTAACTGATGAAGATGAAGTAATGTCATCACTTTCTAATCCCAAAACTTCATTACCCACTCTATTTACTCTCTTCATCCTTTGTATAGTAAGTGATTCAAGGGATGGCAATTTTCCCAATGAAGGCAATTGCTCACACTTTACCCATTCGACCAGCTTTAATCTTCTCAAATTGGTTAATAACATCGTCCAACTAGGTAATACCACATTGCCTGCATAGGTTGATATTGTTAATCGTTGTAAGTTTGGAGGAGGTTGTAATGCTTCGAGAATTGCTTCATTGTTTATGGAATTGGACCCCCTGAAGTCGAATTCCAACCATGTAATATTTATCTTATTGTTAAGTTCAATTTTGTGAACCTCACTCTCATTTTCCATATTTCCCAAACCTCTTATTCCTAAATCTCCTTGGAGGTGGTGAAATTTACTCAAACATTCAAGTGAAGATGTTTTGTTACCATATTTACCCTCACTCACATGGAATTCACTTAACGTACGAAGACATGTTAAGTTCTCAAGTCCTTTTGGCATGTATCCTAGAGAATCAGTGCCGTCGTTTAACAAATGTCTTAGGTTGATTAACTTTCCTATCCCTTGAGGAAGTTCCTTAAGATTTCTACAACCAGAAACATTCAAAGTTTGTAAATTATATAATTCACATAGTGTTTCAGGTAACAATTCTAATCCCAAATTATCACGTAAGTGAAGATACCTCAAATGTATTAGCTTTCCTATCTCTCTTGGAAGTTTTTCAAACCTTGTCTTATGGACATAGAACCCACCACCCATCATATCAAACTCAACAGTAGCGCTCAATGCTAATGCCCTTAAGAATGTATTTTGACCCAATAAATTGAGCAAGACTCCGTCAATCGAATGCATCTCATCATCAAATTTAAACAAAAGGGTCCTCAATTTTTTAAAGTTACAAATAGAGATAGGATATGAACTATTTTCGTCAACCATTAACATTAAATGATGAGCTTTCTCAAATGAAATGTTAATGCTCAATTCTCCAAAATCTTTGTCCATCAGTGCAAAACATTCATTCTTTGTGAGAAATTGAGCAAAGTCATGTATTATATCATGCATCTTACATCCTCCGATAGCACCGATATCATCTTTTATAAACTCTTGGAAGAAGGAATGCATTGCTAAGATGTTAAAATATTTTTCACCTATCGTTTCCATATCCTTATTTCCTTCTAATTCTAAATAACCTTGAGCCATCCACAACTTAATCAATTCCTTCTTAACTAAGTTGTAATCCTTTGGAAAAATGGCACAATATGAGAAACATCTTTTAGCTATAGGAGGCAAATTACGATAACTAAGCATTAAAGGACGAAAAATGTCCTTCTCAAATTCTTCAAGTTTCCACACCTCACTATCTAAGATAGTTTTCCATTCATTACTAGTTTTCTTAAAGCGCAAGAGACTCCCTATAGTCTTTGCTGCAAGAGGTAAACCACGGCACTTACTCACAATTTCCTTACCAACATCTTCTAGTTCTCTACACTCCAATTCAGATCTACCAGAAAATGCTAATGACTTGAACATTAACCAACAATTCTCTTCAGGTAACTTCTTAATTGGGATATCATCAATTGATTCCATCATACGAGCAACTGCTTGCTTACGTGTGGTAATCAAAATTCTACTACCATGAAGACCATTTCTTAAACAATGGTGCAACGGTTTCCATTCATCATAGTCTTCTGTCCACACGTCATCCAATATAAGAAGAAATTTTTTTTCTCGAATGGATTGATAAATCTTTTGTACACAAGATTCCAAATTAACTAAATCAGAGGCTGGCCATTCTAGAGCTACAGCAATTGCTTTAGCAATCCTTAACACATCAAAAGGATCTGATACACATACCCAAATTCTTTTCTCAAAATTCTTCTTTATCTCATCATTGTTATAAACAAGTTGAGCAAGAGTTGTTTTCCCAATTCCTCCCATCCCTACAAGCGAGATGATATGGATGCCCCTTATTTCATCACTACTCTCGCACAACAACTTGCTTACCAAAATATCTTTTTCCTTATCTCGACCATATATCTCAGACTCTTCAATGAGCGAGATACTTTCTACTCGTTGAGGTTGTTCAACATTCCTATTTGAAAAATGATACCTATCTTTTTCTTTAGCAATATCATCTAGACTCTCGGTGACTTCTTTTATTTTAAGAGCTATGTCACGGTGCAAAACAACTTGCTTAAAACAGAAGCAAGGAGAGAGAAAGAAGGAACGTACCTTCTTATGAAGAGTAAGAGCATTTTCAGCTCTCTCGATTTGCAGTTTCAGCTTGGAAGTGTTCCACTTGTCCAACACGTTTTCTGCATCATAGGATACAGCTTTGAGCTTATCTAACCAGAGTCTAACGGTTGTCTCCTTCACTTGCCTTAGCTCTGCATCAACGAGCACAGCTTGAATGGCTTGAAAATTGCTAGTTAGCCTTTCAACGTTCTTGCTGACACCGCGGACGAGTGTAACTTCTTCTTGAATCTGTTGACGAGTGATTGAAGCCAATTGTTCCAAGACAACGGAAACAATTGCATCGGCCATAGTTGAGAGATGGTACTTTGAATGATAACAAAGATAGGAGAGATTGAGTTTTCGGATGTGAAAATGCGGGCATGGAGTACTGCATGTTTTTATACTCGAGAAAAGAGAAAAGTTGTTTCTAAATAGCAAAATGTAATTCTGTACCCCCAAGGTTTGGACCAATTATGTTATTTAATTCCCTGAGGTTTTTGCATTAGCATTTTTGCCTCCACCATTAAAAAATTGGTAAATAAGGGTGTGACAAACTGTTCATTAAATGATTGAACAAAGCAAATTAAAAAAAAGTTGTTTATAAAAAATGAAATTTCTTATCTAATGAAAACAAATGGTAAGGGAACAGATTTAACCTTTTTAAATTTCTTATCAATTTAAAAGATTACTTAATTGGATTTACCTTTACACTCTTTATATTACTTAACCTTGGTGATTAGGTTTTTAAAATGGTTAAATTGATTGGATAGATTAAAGTTCGTTTTGATTTTGAAATAAAATCCAATTATATTAGGTACTGAATTTTTCTTTTCTTTCACCAAATTTAATACCATCCTTCAATGAAGGGGGAGGTCATAATGCCTCCTCCATTGCACTAATGGAGAGAGCATCACAGTCTTTTCTATTTAGGAGAAGGCACCACTAAAAATGAATCCCATAATATCAAATTGAGAGGGTATCACACCTTGTTCTATCTCTTTTGTTAGGAAAGCGTTAGGAGCTCTATTTGATGCTCTTTGTTTGAATTCAAATTTTTTTATTTTTATTAATATTTATTTTATAAATTTTATAGTGATTTTATTAATTTTTTATTCAAAATATTATTAAATAGATTATAATTGATTTTTAAGAATAAAGGTAAAAAGGAAAGAAAAAAAAAACCTCTTTCCAGTTTAACCCATAGGTACTTTTTTTTTTTCTAGTCAAAAGGTTGTAAGTTGTTAAATAGATGGAAAATCAGGGTGTCTGCCACAATTAAACTAATTAGCTGGATATTAAGCGCGAATATTAGAAGTATATTTTGAGAATTGTAAAAATGTCTTTTAGTATGAAAAAGGTAGTTTGTGGTAGCGTGCCACTCCAGTAAACCGCGTGAAGGGGCCACTTTCTTTAATGCATTGCTGTTCTTCCGCCCTGGACCAGTTTTTCTGTTGTTTCGGCCGTGTGGGTCACATTACAACAATCATGCATCCAAATTTCCGGATTTTATAAGTACTGTGGGCCATTTGCAGCCCAAGTTTCCATAAATTATTTAGTTTAATATAATATTATATTACTATTTAATGAAAAATAATCATTTTTATAAAAATTTACGTCCTTTCATACCACTTTTTCCTACCTTTTTTTTAATCTTTTATACCAGTTTTGAATTGAAGAGATAAAGGTCACGTCGGTCAACACCTACTACAATATTATAATATTATATAATAAAAATAATAAAATTCCTCGAAAATCATAAGTAAATTTCGTGGAGACTTAGGAGATTCTTAAATAAATGAAAACAACAAATATTATATGATAAATTATATCATTTATGGTGTTAAAAAAATGAAATTTTTACTTAAATATATATAATGAAAGTTACAAGTAGGAGGTATTATTCCTAATTAGTAAATGCACATTTAGTGTTTAATAGAAGTGAATTTGTTTTTATTATTAGTTCATCAAGTATATCAAATGATAACAATTTTGCAAGCAATTAAAATAAGACAGAGGTGGAAATATATACGGTTATATATGTTTGCACAAATATTAAATGAAAAAAAAGTATTATCTGTAAATTGTTAATTCAATTCTAAAAAATTTAAGAAACATATATGGGAATCAAATCACAATTTTTGAGATCAGATGAACCAAAATGACAAAATGGTTTCTTCATTCAGTAGGAAAAAGTGAAGAGACCATCAAAAACTCTAATAATCAGTCCGCCAGTTGGTTACCGTGTGAGATCGTTGTAAAGCAAATGCAAGGAAAGCCAGTAGAGGAAAAACTGGCTTTAATGTCGAGGATCAAGGATTCCCCTTTTACTTTATTAAAGCCAATTTTTCAACATCATTAGTCGGACATGATGATGACTTTTTTTTTTTCTTCTTTTAACAAAAAGCAGGCCTGGTTTTTAAAAAATGGGCTGAAGGATAAGATTCCAAAGATACCCTCTGTTCAATATCCAAGTTTCAATTCCAAGTCTCTTCGTCTTATTTCTAATTATATACTTGTATATATTAATTCTGAATTTTTGATTTTTCTGAATTTAAATTTGCGTATTAAACTTGATTTGAGGTGCTTCAATGCGTCTATTATTTTAATTTAATATAATATCCCTTGGCCATAAAAAAGGGAAAGATGGTTGATGAACAGTGATAGAATTTCATACCCCTAAAATTTATTTAAAATTAAAATAACAATTTTAACATTGATAAAATGTAAACAAATCATTACAGTAAAAGGATAAAAATATGAATAAATCATTAAATACTTGTTTGGCTTAGACCTCAAGCGTATGGAGTCATTGAGAATGAGTATGACTACGAATGAGTATGCCTAATAAGAGTGGCAATGAGATGAAATTTAATATAATGTAATTGGATATTTTTTGAATTTCAATAAAAACAATGCAATCTTGCTAAGTTAGGTGATGTGATACCATCTCTACCTAATTAAATTAGGTATAGAGTGGGACACAGTTCATATAACTTGTCATAATTGATAACTAAGTAATTGATGGAAGAAAAGAAAATAATGGATAATATGGAAAAGAAGCATAAATATTTATACATCAAAAGAAAATGATAATATATAATTTTAACAGGTGGCATGGAATGGGAGACAATTCATGCATGATTCGTCACAATTGATGAGAGGGAGGACAATAATTGATACAATTTGAGAGAGGTGATATAATAAGACTAACAAAGCATCTCTGTTTATCATTGATTGTGAGCCCTTTTCAATTATTGATGGTGCGGGTGACATGGTCACGTGGGTCTGGCACGCAAGCATTGATGCATGTGTTTGACAGTTAGTATATATATATATATATAATAATAATTTCCTTATTTCATATTAATAAAAAATATGGAAAAAGATACTATTTAGGAATTTTCAGCTCTGATAACTTATATGCACTTGATGTTATGCAAAAAATAATAAATTTCAATAATAATAATAATAATAAATCAGCGGGGTCCATTGGCAGTTTGCTTTTTATCATACCATGGGCCTCATTGGAAGTTATTGTGTGTGTTGCATAAGATAAGAACATTTTACCTTGAAGACCTCCTAAAATTTTATTGATACAATTTAACTTAAAACAAGAGTAGAATGCAATTTGATTGACACAACTCACGACATTTTCATATTTTGAATAACTGATATAACAAATATTTTATTTATTTCTGATAATTTAAAAATATTGATGATATTTTCATTATTTGAATCAATATTCTAATAATTTAGAGTTCAGTATTTTTACTGAAATCAATAATTAATTTCCTGCATATAATTTCAACTGAAATTTTACTGTGGACTCCGGGTATTTTGTTGCTGCAAACCCAATCCAACATTCTGACAAATGGAAAGCCCATATCAGCCCAAAACTGAAATTGAAATGGTTCTCTACAACCAGAACCAGGAAGATGAAATTGCTCAATGTGCCCACAACTTTTATTCAAGCTTTTTTTTTTTTTTTTTAATTTCTATATTTACGACTTTTTCCCATTATATATTAAAATTACTAATTGTTTTTCCCATTATATATTAAAATTACTGATTGTTTTTATATAAATTGGTGTGATCATTTTAATATAGAAATAGAGTCTTCCCATGGACTTAGGATTGTCATATGCATATATAATACAATAATGATATGTTGATGTTGATTTTGTTTGTGTTTCGAAAGAATAGACTTTTAAATTGTCTTTGAAGTTTTAGGAGTAAAAATTGAAAAACAAAACCTAAATTTCTATTTTTCATTGGTTATTGTAACCATTATGTAAAAGTGGCTTGAGCTTATAAATTGTAATCAATAAATTTAGTTCAGTAAGTTAGTATTAAATGTATTTTTTATTACCGAAAATTTTAATTACACATTTTGTGATTGGACTAAAATATAGACTTGCAAAGGATGGGTGAATGTGAGTGATCATCATAAGTGTAGGCAATTGACATACTGTTTGAAAAGATTTTCAGGAAGAAAACAAGACAATTGAAGTAGAAAACTAATATACACACACGGATGATTCTAAAATTACTAATTATATCTTATTGTATTTAATATGACTTATTATAATTAAATATAATAAATGTGATTTGACTCATTTAATTTTAATCACATATAATAATATATAATCAGATAAAATAAAATATAATCAGTAATTTTAGAATACAATCACTCATTAGATATATCAATATTTAAGTGCACTGTAGAATATATCGTATATATATTATTTAGACAAATACGTAGTGTGCTGGGCTTTATTTTGCTTCATTTTTCATTTGGACCTTTGGACTTGCTAACCTATTAGACCTTATTAGGTTTTTCCTCTCATGCTATTTTTGGACACAATATCCACGTCATCCAGCTAGAAGGGTCGCTGAACTATATATACATACATACATAAAACCACCAACCATCTCGCCATGAATGTGTTTTGGAATTGTTTAATTTAAAAGAAAAAACATGCAACTTCAACCTGAACATGGGGGCAATATTCATGTTTAATTCTTGTACTCATATCAACTATGTGACAACTCCATTTAAGACGTGGTTTCTAGTGTCAAAATCATGTCTACGCAAGAGTCATTTCAGAGAAATTCATAGGATAGTGCAGTTGTCTTTGCGTGCAATTGGTAAGATTTTCACAACTATTAGCATGCCACAAACACTTTCTTCTGTGTGTTTCTAAAAATAGAAACACTTTCTTCTGTGGTAAACTGGGCTATCCTCATCATTTGGATTATATATATAAAACAAGCAGTTTTCAAATACAGAGTCCTATAGGTTATTTCATGTAAATTCCTAGTTCATCATAATTGGCTGTTGCATGTGATAAACTAAGATAATGTAATGTATTTGTATACTCTCAATTATTATAATTACGATTTTAATTGAAAAATTACCATTGAGATCTGTCTTCGTGTATTTCATAAATATAATTAGCTTGCCTTTATCAATGTGAACTTATGTTATTTTTCCTTCTGTACATGTGTCTAGTTTACACTGCCGGTTATAATTATTGAAATACAGAGTTATAATGCATGCATATATTATATGAGCTACTTGGTCTTCTAAGAGACCTATTCAACATAACTACATATAGAATAATGATATTCTATCCTACAGATACAATGATTTATCATAACCGGGTAGATTTTTAGTTCTTGCTTAGAACTGCTATTGGTATCGCCAAAAGCAGCTTATCCAATGCATATAGAATGTTTTCAAATACCCAAGTACATGATCATCGATAACTAATTGAAATATTGGCTGATCATTTAATATGATAATTTATCATAAAAATAGTGATATGATCATTAAAATCCTATTAATTAATTTAAATAAATATATGTAATTAGGTGATTCATTTTATGTACATAGCCCTTCTTATCTTCAGAGTTCCAAATTTAACTACATTTGGAATTACAGTTATGTTATTGTTAATGTTAAATAATCAATTTTTTAACTTTAGAATTGGGGTCCTACATATAATGTTATGGATACCATTATATAATTGTTGTCCTAAACATAAGTTATGTCTAGATCCCGATTCAAAATAAATTATATATATTTATATATGCAGCACATTCTAACATACACTTGGGTTTGCATGCACTTAAAAAAAAAAAACACGTCATTGCATTATAAAATATGTGATTATAATTTATCATATGTGATTACAACTAAACATATGTGATTACAATCAGTAAATATGATCACATTTATAATCAAATATGTTTACAATATAGTCACGTATTGTTTTTGCCAAGTGTATACATATCTAAGTGTACACATATCTAAGTGTACCTAACGGGACTCATATATATATATATATATATATATAAAGGCTAGTGAACCCAACTTTGATTTGGTCGCATTTGTTTTCTTACATTTACACTAAAAGCTAATTTTTGTAAGTAAACATCACTGAATCAAGTAACTACCATGCTCTGTATTTAAAACAATATAATTGAGAATAGAATAAGTCTATAGAAGTTATCCTCGATTTTCCTTAACAATGAAAATTTGACTTATTGATGGAGATGTGTTAACATAATCTTCTTGTACAAGGGGTTAGTTGTTGACCCAGATGTATATTATGTTAATGAACTTTTCACTTGCCAAATATATCTCACTAGACTAGAACACAATTATAAATTAAGATAATAAAGGTTTATTGAGTCTTCAATCTCCAGATCAAGAAAAGTTTGAAGACAATTATGGATATATCAAGGCATTCTCTCTTTGCATTGCTTAGTGGTTTCATCATTCTGTCAGTTTTTGTTCACTGCCAGGATCAATCAGGTTTCAATATCTAAATTCAAAGTTTCAGAACATGAATATATGTTAATGTTCTTTTTTCAACAGTAACACGTTAAGCCTTATATGTCTTTGTTTCTCTCAGGATTTATTAGCTTGGACTGTAGTTTACCAGAAGACTCCAACTATAGTGATGTAGACACGGCCATAAATTACATCTCAGATGCAGCTTTCATCAACACTGGCATTAGTAAGACTTTAGCTCCAGAATTTCCTGCAGTTGTCTCTCAAAAACAGTTATGGTATGTTAGAAGCTTTCCTGAAAACGCAAGAAACTGCTACAATATAAAGGTTACAAGTGGCTCTAGATATTTGATAAGGGCAAGATTCATGTATGGAAATTATGATTCCCAAAACAAGGTACCAGAGTTTGAGCTACATCTTGGACCAAATTTATGGCAAACGTTAAGATCATATAATGCATCCTCAATTATAAATTTAGAGGTCACATATGTCTCCACCTTGGATTATATAAATATTTTTCTTGTAAATATAAACCTTGGGACACCTTTTATATCTGCATTAGAGCTAAGACCTTTGAAAAATAACATTTATAAGGCAGAATCTGGATCGCTGAGTCTCTTAGCACGGTTGGATATGGGGTCAACAACCAATCAAACAGTAAGGTGAGCCATAAATTTATGACACGTTGAAGTTGTTAATTTGTATGAAAAAGTCAGTTACTTATCACTTAATTTGTTCTAGCAAATTCTTCAGGCATAAAGATGATGTTTATGATAGAATATGGACTCCTTATAATTACTACAGTTGGACACAATTAAGTACAAAATCTGCCGTAGCCAATTCAGATGATTACCATCTAGCAGAAAGTGTCATGAGTACTGCTTCAACTCCAAAAAATTCCAGTGAGCCCTTATATTTTTACTTTGAAACTTTTGATCCTACTTCTCAATTCTATTTTTATCTGTACTTTGCTGAATTCGAAGAGCTTCAAGCAAATGAGTCTAGAGAGTATGACATTTATCTGAATGGAAAAATGGAAAAATGTGGTTCAGCCCTGTCAGTCCTAGACACCTACCTACGACCCCTGTATACAGCGTAGCAACCGTAGGTAAGGGAATGAATTATTTTTGGGTCATCAGAACAGAAAATTCAACCCTTCCACCTATACTCAATGCGATCGAGGTTTGTATTGTAAAGGAATTACCACAATCACAAACAACTCAAAGCGATGGTATTGTCATCTTACCATATAAATTTTACAATCAATTTAAATTCTTTCCAAGTATATTTATTAAATTTTGGCATATAAAATTCTTATTCTTATATTAGTTGATGCTATCTTGAAAATCAAGTCAACTTATGGAGTGAACAAACATTGGCAAGGAGATCCATATGCCCCGCAAGCATATTCACGGGATGATCTCAAATGCAGCTACAATGGTTATGATCCACCGAGAATTGTAGCCTTGTAAGTATAATCCTCAATACAAGCCTTAGTTTACTATCAAATTTTATATCAGATTTTTTTCCTGCTAACAATAGTTAAGTTTCTTGCAAACAATATATATTCAAAATTGTCTCACTTGATTTACCACCACAATTGCATCACATTTTCTTGTCACAATGTTAGGGACTTATCAAACAATAATTTGAATGGATCACTGTCTGAATTCCTAACTAAATTGCCATATTTGAGGGTCTTGTAAGTAACTCCGAATGAAGACTCCACCTGTATTTTTCTTGATTAAATTGAAAACCAAATTATTTAACATTGGTTTTGTCACAATGTCAGGAACTTATCGCACAACAATTTGAGTGGGCCAGTTCTGGGATGTCAAAGGAAAGTTTGCTAGTTTGCTAGTCATTTAAAATCAGCATATTCTATTTTTGTACAATTTTAAAAGCCTTGATTCTTACCTTAAATTAGGATATGTTAGCTGTAGTATGTATATGATAATTTGCAAAAGTAAGGGCTGTAAATCTGGTAGTTAGCAAAAATAAGGATTGTAAATCAGCATGTATATCTTCTATATAATGAAAACTTTCTAACAAGAGAAGATAGTTCTCTCAAAACTCTCTAAGTTTGTCATGGTATCAGAGCCTTAATTCTGAAACTCTTGTTTAGTCTTCATTCTCGGTTTCTCTCGATTAGTTTTTGGTTCTCATGTCTTTTGATAAGTCTGATGTGTTTTTGGTTCGTTTTAATATTAAAAACTACTCGGCTTGGGAGTTTCACTTCAAGGTTTTTGTCAAGGGTAAGGATCTTTGGGGCCATGTTGATGGCAGCAAACCTCCTCCTGATAAAAAAGACAAGGATCTGTATGCCAAATGGGAAGTCAAGGATGCCCAAGTCATGACATGGATTCTTGGATTTGTGGAATCCAACCTCGTCTTGAATCTTCGACCCTCAAAGACTGCTACTGAGATGTGGACATATCTCAAGAAGGTCTATAGTCAGAACAACACTGCTCGACGGTTCCAGCTTGAACTTGATTTATCTAATCTCCAACAGGACAGTCTTTCTATTTCTGATTTTTACTCTAAATTCATGAATCTTTGGGCCGAATATACTGACATTATCTATGCTACTTTACCTGTCGAAGGTGTGCATTCTGTTCAATCAGTCCATGAAACTACACAGAAAACACAGTTTCTTATAAAACTAAGATTTGAATTTGAAGGCATCCGATCTAATCTTATGAACTGAGATTCTGTCCCATCCCTAGATGCATGTCTCAATGAATTGTTTCGTGAGGAACAACGCCTTCTTACTCAGACTACCATAGAAGAATGTCACTCAACTTCTGTTCCAGTGGCTTTTGCAACATAAGGCAAGCTAAAAAAATAGAGACATGAGCACTGTCCAGTGTTTCAGTTGCAAGAAATTTGGCCATTTTGCTTTTAACTACTCCCAAAAGTTCTGCAACTATTGCAAGAAGGATGATCATATTATCAAGGAATGTTCTCTTCGACCCCCAAAGAAGTTTCAAATAGCAATACTGCCACAATTGACTGTTCTAGTGCTGGAAATTCTATGGGTACAACACCTCCAACATAAAGTACTTCTGCTCCTGTTTCACCTGTCACCCTTGAAATGATCCAACAAATGATTGTTTCTGCATTCTCTACTTTAGGACTCTTAGGTAAATCCTTCTCTACATCTTCTCCTTGCCTCTTTGATATTGCAGCTACCAATCATATGACGAAGAGTGCTAAATATCTTACCAATGTATACAAATATTCTGGAAATCTCAAGATTCATACTGCCGATGGTAGTTCTTTACCTATCACGACAACTGGTGATGTTTCTCATTCTTTAACCGATGTATTTGTCTCCCTTGGTCTTACCACTAATCTTGTTTCTGTCGGACAATTAGTTGAAAATGATTGGAAAGTAGAATTTTCTAAATCTGGTTGTGTTGTGCAGGATCAACAATCCGAGAAGATGATTGCGAGGGGGCCTAAAGTGGGACATCTCTTTCCTTTTCCTTTATCTTCATCTCCATGTCTAGCATTACCTCTTGTCACTTGTAATTATGTTCATGTTGATTGCCGATTATGGCATAAATGTCTTGGACATCCAAGCTCTATTGTACTTCATAATTTGTTTAATTCTGGTTTACTTGGAAATAAAGAGTCACCATCTCTTAGTGTTATTCAATTTGATTGCAATTCGTGTAGGCTTGATAAGAGTAAAACACTACCATTTCCCACTCATACACCAAATATCGTCCAACCATTTAACTTGATACATAGTGATGTGTGGGGTATGGGGTATGGCACCAGTTACTTCTCATGCTAATTACAAATATTTTGTCACATTCATCGACGATTATAGTCGATTCACTTGGATTTACCTTTTACATTTTAAAGGAGAAGTATTTTATGTTTTTAAGCTTTTTCATGCATATATTCAAACTCAATTTTCTGCCAATATCAAAATCTTACGTTTCGATAATGGAGGTGAATACATGTCTAAGTCATTTCAGGAATTATTACAACATCATGGGATAATCTCTCAACGGTCTTGTCCTTCAACCCCTCAACAAAATGGGGTGGCTGAAAGGAAGAACTGTCATCTTCTTGATGTTGTACGTACCCTCTTATTAGAGTCATTCGTGCCCTCTCGATTTTGGTGTGAGGCTCTATCCACTGCTATCTATCTCATTAATAGGTTATCTTCTCCTTCATTGAACAATGTATCTCCTTTTAGTAGGTTATTTGATAAACCCTGATCATAGTTTCCTTGGAGAATTCATTTTCGGCGATCGGATAGAGAATAAAGAGTCCACAAATAGTGCAAGGGGCCCAGTTAGAATTCGATTATATTTATAAGGCCCTGAGTGTCGTGTCATGAAGAAATGCGAATTTTTGGTAAATAATGTTCGAATCCATAACGAATAGTGATTTTTCTGAAAAAGATCCGAAATTAGTGTTTAAGATCGAATTTGGACCCGGTTATATTGTCCAGGGTCATAAATTGAGATTCGGTGAGAAACAAAAGTTTTCAGTGAATAATATTTTTCGGGCGAAAATTTTTGGATGAATAGTAAAATTTTTAAAAATTGACCTTAACTGTCGAAAAGGTCCGAAAATAGCAAGAGAGTATAGAGAAATAGAAACGGATAAAAAAGAAGACCATTTGAGTCAGTTTTAAGCGATCCGAAGAAAATTACAATATTGCCCTTTTGAGAGATTAATGGGTTTTAATGAGTTTAAACCCAATTGAAAATTTTTTTGAAACATGAGATTGATAGATAAGACACCCAATTAAAGTATTTCATGGTCAATTTGAAGATTAGATGACCATGAAATATTTTCAGAATATTTTTCGATCAAAGTGAAATTAGATTATGAAAAGGGCAAAATGGACATTTTAAGTTAAGTATGCATGGATTACGCGGGAGCATAATATGCGGAAGTTTTAAAGAGTGTAACCCAAGTGAATGAGAATGGATTAAAGAGAATGAGCATAAAAATCGAGTATTTAAGCTAGAGATACGTATAAAGAAGTTATTGGTTTATTCGACGGATTTCGGTTAGGAACATTTTTTTTTATCAAGTATATATGAGAGGTATTAGGTCGAAATTAAAGCTTATAAAGTTAAATTGGTCATAAGATATGTGTAGAATATTTATGGAATATTTTTCGAAAGGATTAGGTATTGAAAGTTTTATTGAAATGAGAATTCGAATTTATACACCAAGGGGTAAAAGTGTAACTTCCATGTAGGATTTACATGCATGAATTTATGAAAATGGTATGAGTGATTTACATGGGAGTGATGTTTAAAAGAGATAGAGTAAGCCCTGATTTCTATTACGATATATAATCAATATTTTTCGATATATCACGTAATTCGAAATTGATTTAGCTCTCACTCAGATTTATTATTTTTTGGTATTAGAAATTTTCGAATTGAGTTATGGTCGAATCGTATGCCTCCAGTAGTGTTATCTGAAGTTTATTATATTTTTGTATCGCAAGTCGAATGTCATTTGGTTGACCCCGGTAAGATTACAAAGTGATTAGAAGTGATTTATGTGTTAATCAAGCGAGGTGAGCTCATGGGATAAAGTAAAAGATATTTTAATTCAACCAATAAGAAAAGAGATAAGTGACTTGAAAAGTAGTGGCTATGGATGTGTCATATGTTATCAAGTGAATGGTTGAAGAGATAAATGAATTAGAATGTGCCAAGTGGACCAATAGAATTAATAATTATATATTTTTGGGTACTAGTGAGATTATTGAAAGTTTGAGGTAATTAAATGTAATTTTCTTGAGGGACTTATTTATAATTGAGCATTAATATATATATAAGTGGGTTTTGTCTCATTTGAGACATTTTTGGTCGTGCAAAAGCAAGAAAAAAAGAAAGAGAGCCGAGAGAGTGCGTTGCGAGAGGGAGAGGGAAGAAGAAGAAGAACCGGTCTGATTTTTGTCGAGATTTCTTCACGAAAGTTGTTCCTCGTCATCTCCTCTAGCTAGCCTAACAAATTTGAAGCAAAAAGATCGTCTATTTGGTGAGTTATTTCAGTTTAAAGTTTGAAGGTTTATGTTAAAACCCATTCTCTCGCTTGTTTCTTTTTCAAATTTGAGCTTAGGGATGATAAGAGAAAGATGTGATGATGATTTTGGTGTGATTTGTGAATGATTTGATGAAAGAAAAATGGTTAAGAGAGAGAGAGAAAGTCACGGTAAAAAATGGGTTTGGTAAGATCCGAATTTGTTTTCGATTCTAAGACATTAGATGGATGTTTTAGAGGTTAGAAAATAATCTTATGAAGTTAGATTTCGAAAACGAAAAGTTTAGGATCGATTTCAGAGCTAAACGGACGATTTGAACGGTGTTTTCCGAAATCCTTCTAAACGCGTTCGTTTAATGTTCGAAACTGTTTATTTAATCATGGTTGGGTGTTAGAATACTAAAGAATTGATTGTTGAAGTTGTTGGATATCCGAAACGAAAAATGATTTTTATTAGTAAGCGAAATCGAGCGAATTTCGTTTCGAGTTTCCGACGATGAAATTGAGTATATTGAGGTATTCCTAGGAAAGAATAAGTAGGATTCATGTAGAGAAAACGAATTTCGAAAACCCCGATTAAATAGAAATTGAGATCCGAAAGTTTAGACGTTAAAGGATATTAATAAATAAATGAGATTTTTATTGATTTTGAATGTTATTTGAATGAGTTAAGTGACCCTAAATGGATATTTGATGTTTTAGGATAAAAGCGGAGAGTTCTGGAGGCATACGGAGAATGATCAGATTCTATCCGAGGACGTGTTGTGAGTGGAATTACGAGTTTTTAAAATTTATATTTTCTTAAAGTTTATGTAAAGTTAAAAAATTTATTATAAATAATTATTCGTTTATTAATTGAATTTATATTATAATTCTAGCATAAAGATTTTAGTTTATTATTTATGTATATGAGAATGTGCTATAATTAAAGATTTTAGGCTTACTGTCTTGAGATTTAGAATATTTTAGTGTATTAAGAAAAAGAAATTTTAATAGTTTATGGTTTACCTTAGCCCAGTTTAGTACCCGGCCGAATGCCCTATGCGTGATACGTTAGATGAGAGGAAGTCAGTCAGTGAGATTTGAGTCTAGTCGACTCTTGTGTGAGCGAGGCATGAGTGATCCGTATACACGTATAGGGTAGTGTAGTCGGTCCGCGGCATGGGCCCGCTTTCGGCGACTACACATGGTAGATTCCCACTCCTAGTGGTTAGCTAGATTTTATATGCTACCACGCCAGGAGTAGATATTCCCTGGGTTACCATTTAGGCAAGCATTAGAAAAAATTTTAAGAAAAGATTTCAGAAAGTTTTATAGAAAAGAATTTTAAAAAGTATTTTAGTTTTTAAAAACTGGTTTAGGAGAACATTTTATACAGAAATGAGTTTTAGTTTATATAAATTATATTAGTCACTGAGTTATACTCATAGTTTTCTTTAAATGTTTTTCTTAAAAATTCTCCCACAGGCGCAGGAGCTAGTCGTTCAGTCGACGAGGTTCAGTCAGACGTGCAGGCGGATGCATAGGACGACACCTACTACATGTATATATATTGCTATTTTGATCATGTATATGTTTATGTATATAGTTGTAAATATTCTAAAGAAATAGTGGATGCATTAGTTAAAAATGTTTTATTAAAGTTTTCCGAAATTCAGTTTTCAGATTTTAATTACTTGTTTGTGGTTGTATTGTGAGAAAAGAGCCGAAGGCTCTGGAAGTTGAGAAATTGATTTCATAGAAGTTTTTTTATAAACTGTATTTGAAACTTATAGGGTGACATAGTTCAGAAAATAAACGACATGCTGCCGAAATTTTTATGAAAAAACGAAAAATTTTTATCATTGTCACCTTGTAAAAGAAGTCAAAATATTTAGATAGATGAGTTTCTGGTGCCCTGACGGGATTCCTCCGGACTGAGTGTAGGGTTCGTGAAAATTCTTTCGGGATGCTACGGGGTCTTTCTCGGGTCCAGAGGAGGGATTCGGGAAGGGTCTCGTCATTATTTGGTCGTCTTTTAAATTATTCTAATCTTCGTACATTTGGTTGTGTGTTTTGTTCACCTTCTTGCCTATGAACACACAAATTTACTGCTCAATCAGTCCAATGTGCTTTTTTAGGATATTTTGTACGCCAACAAGGTTTTCTTTGTTATGATCCAAATATACGTCGCATTCGAATTTTGAGAAATGTAATTTTTTTAGAAAATCAGTATTTTTTCACCAATCACCAAGATTCTCCTTCCTTTTCTCCTTCATTTTCTGTTTTGCCTTTGTTTAATGACTCTTCTACAGACTCGGTGACTTTTAAGCCTCTACTTGTATACCAAAGACGTCCTCGCATCACATCAAATATGGTTCCAATAGCACCCGAGCCCCCTCCAACTAATTCCCTAATTGTTGATCTTGTTCCAGCAGCCCCACCTGCCCCTCTTCGATAAAGTACTTGAGTTTGTCGACCTCCAAATAGGTTTGGTTTCACCCCTTCTTTATCCTTGATAGCAACTTTGTCTTCTATTCTCATTCCCTCATGTTATAAACAGGCAGTGGAATATAAGTGTTGGCGGAAAGCTATTGAATCCGAACTTCTTACACTTGAAGAAAACCAGACTTGGGATATTGTTCCATGTCCTCCATCCATGAAACCAATTGAGAGTAAGTGGGTGTTTTCCATTAAGCTTCGTTCCAATGGTTCATTAGATCGTTACAAGGCTCGGTTGGTGGTTCTTGGTAACAAGCAAGAGTATGGTTTAGACTATGATGAGACATTCGCACCAGTTGCTAAGATGACCACTGTGTGAACAATACTAGCTCTTGTTGCCTCTTAATCTTGGCATTTATATCAAACGGATGTCAAAAACGCATTCTTACATGATGATCTCAAGGAGGAAGTTTACATGAAACTCTCCTCTGGTATGCCTACTTCCTCTCCTACTGATGTTTGCAAACTATAATGTTCTTTGTATGGCTTAAAACAGGCGCTAAGAGCATGGTTTGACAAATTTTGAAGCACTCTTCTTGGTTTTTCTTTCACGCAAAGTCAATATGATTCTTCTCTTTTCCTACAAAGGACCTCTAATGGTATAGTTGTTCTCCTTGTTTATGTGGATGATATCATTGTCATTGGTTTCGATATGACTGCAATCTCTACAATTCAGAAATTGTTGCATTCGACTTTTCATATGAAAGACCTTGGTCGACTTACCTATTTTTTAGGGATAGAGGTGCATCATCGACCTTAGGGTCTCTTTTTGAATCAACACAAGTATATTCAAGATTTGATTAAATTAGCAAGACTCACAGACGTTATATCTATGGACACTTCTATGAAAATTAATGTAAAATACAAGCATGACGAATGGGAGCTTCTTAAAGATCCTACTCTCTATCGGAAGTTGGTAGGTAGTCTTATCTATTTAACTATAACCCGACTACGCATATCTTATGTTGTCTATATTGTTAGTAAATTCATGCAAGCACCTCGACATCTTCACCTAGTTGCTGTTCACTGTATAATTCGATACATCCTTAGTTGTGGCTTATTTTTCCCTACTGCTTCTTCCCATCAACTCCAAGCCTAATGTGACGTTGATTGGGCAGGCTGCCCAGATACTAGAAAATCTACTACTGAATGTTGTATGTTTCTTGGTGATGCATTTATCTCTTGAAAATGCAAGAAGCAAGATTGTGTCTCTAAATCATCCACTGAAGCAGAGTATCGTGCCATGTCTACTGCATGTTCTGAAATCATTTGGCTGCGTGGTCTACTCACAAAGCTTGGTTTCTCTCAGGTTCAACCTACTCCTCTACATGCTGACAACAGAAGTGCCATTTAAATTGTTACCAACCTAGTCTACCATGAGCGCACAAAACACATAGAGGTTGATTGCCACTTCATCCGAGATGCTTTTGACCGCAAGGTTATCACTCTTCCACACATTTCCACCACTCTCCAGCTTGCGGATATCTTCACCAAATCCATGACACATCAGTGCCATAATTTCCTTGTTAGCAAATTGATGCTTGTAAATTGCCCAACATCAATTTAAGGGGGGATGTCAAAGGAAAGTCTGCTAGTTTGCTAGTAATTTAAAATAAGCATATTCTATTTTTGTACAGTTTTTAAAGCCTTGATTCTTACCTTAAATTAGGATATGTTAATTGTAGTATGTATATGGTAATTTGCAAAAGTAAGAGCTGTAAATTTGGTAGTTAGCAAAAGTAAGGGCTGTAAATCAGGTAGTTAGCAAAAGGGTTGTAAATCAACATGTATATCTTCTATATAATGAAAACTCTCTAACAAGAGAAGATAGTTCTCTCAAAACTCTTTAAGTTTGTCACTGGATTCCTAGGTAAATTATCATCCATGAGGGTTCTCTAAATGCATTCAATAGATACTAAAAAGATTTTTTTTTTTTTTAAATCCACGAGGAAATGTAAAGCAAATGAGATTTTTTTTTTTTTAATTATATATTTTGCAGAAACTTGATAAGAAATAACGTCACTGGTTCAGTCCCGGATGAACTTGTTGAAAGATCAGGCTTGCTGTTAATAAGGTTTGCTTTTATGCCAAAACCTTCAAGCCAAAGTGAAGATTTTTATGTATTTATATTCAGAGGCGGACCCACACTTAGGCCAGGGGGGACACGTGCCCCCCCTGAAATTTGAAAAAAATTTGTTTAATTTGCTGTACAGTGTAAAAAAAAAAAAAAAAAAAAAACTAAAACTAATCCTAACTGTTGCCGTCTGCAGAGTGCAGACGTGCAACAATGATGTCAGCTGTAGATTGCTGTGCAATCAGCAGCTGTTAATTTCAATTATTATTTTTTTTATTTTTAATTATTATTATTATTATTCTTTTACCATTTTATTTAAAAACTTATTTATATAACTTTCAAATATTTTCTACACACTCCACTTTTTGTTCAAATCCCGGCCTTCATTTCTTTTTCTTTTAATTGTTTATCATATTTTTATTCAATTATTTATTTTTCTATTTTTAATAGAATTAACTTCCTTTCTTATTTATTACTTCGATAAAACCTAGTTTTTCTATTTCTAATATTTTTCCTACTCCTAATTAATTAATAGTTTCTTTTTTCAATTTTGCTTTCTTAGTTCTCTCATATATAAGTTCTATTTACTTTTATTTTTTATGTGTTATATAAAATCCATTGACAATTTACAAGTTTAGTGAACAAGTTTTTTTTCTCTTCATCTTTATTTTCAATTTAACGACTTACCAGGTTAGTCTTATAAATTAATTACATTTTTAATTTATTTATTTTTAATAATTTGAATTTAATATACATTACATCAATAAACTCTAAAATCTTAAACAATAAATTATTACATTAAAATTATCCATGTATAATGTTTTGTCATAATTCAATTTTATATATATAAAAAATATTGTTTACTTTATAGTTTTATTTTATTTAGAATCAATAATTTTTTTTTTAAAAAATATTATGTTTTTATTCGTTGTGAAACAGTTATAGAGAAATATATGAAAAGAAAATCATTACTTGAGTTGGAATCATCTTCTTTAAAAAAAAATTATGTTAAAGTCATTGTCAGATCTCTCTACCGATCCAGGGTTTTGAACTAAAATATGGGACTATGATCCTAATGTAGTTTATATATATATATTTTATTTATTTTAATGATTTTATTAGGATTTTTAAGAATGGAACTATTTGTTTTGCCTAAATGTAATATATGTTTTATTTTATTTAAATTATATAGTGTTATTAAACATTCTAATATATAAAAACATTATATATGTAGTATGTTATTAATTTTTGATATTTTTATTATTTTATTTATGTGCCCCCCCTGAACAAATTTTCTGGGTCTGCCACTGTTTATATTAATTTAATTTGTGTTTTGACACCATTTTAAAGAGATTTAATTAACACGAAGAAACCATTCTGTATTGGTTGATATATATATATATATGGTATCTACGTAGTTTGCAATATGTGGAAGTATAAAATTGGTCATGTACCTATTTCAGATTGCCAAAGTCTAACTTGTAATTTCATTGTTCATCAATTTAAGTTGTGATGGGAGTCCAAATCTCCATTGCCATAAGAAGAAGAAAAATAAGTTTATTTTTCCTTCGGTAGCATCATCAGTAGCTGCATTATTTACCTTCTTAATTGCACTCGCTATCTGGTTGAGACTTGAAAGAAAAGAAAAACAAGGTACAGTTAGTCAATAAAAGATCTGTGTTCTTCTGTCATAGAAGACACAAATTTCCTTATAAAATGATAAGGTTTTTTGGTATGTAAATGTGTATTAAATATTGCAACCATCAATAACAGCTTTGGGATATGAGAGAAATGATTCATTGGAGTTGAAAAGTCAGAAGCTTCACATATTCAGACATCTTAAAGACTACTAACAACTTCAAGAAAGTTCTGAGCAAAGGAGGATTTGGAACAGTTTACCATGGTTACTTGGGTGACACTCAAGTGGCTGTGAAGACACTCTCTTCATCTTCAACTCAAGGGTATAAAGAGGTTCAAGCAGAGGTAGGCAACAACACATTTGAATATTTTAGGTTCATGTAAATAAACATTAGCTTATATAAGTCATACTTTGAATTTCAGATTGTACTTCTTTTGAGAGTTCATCATAGAAACTTGACAAACTTCATCAGCTACTGCAATGAAGGCACCAAAAAGGCACTCATATATGAATATATGGCTAATGGAAACTTGAAACAACATCTTTCAGGTTCAATTCAATTACTGTATTTTGTATAGTGCATCATATCCATTTACATTAATAATTTTTATTGGAATCCCTTTTTGTTTCTCATGTAAAATAAAAATAAAAATGGAAGTAACTTGCATTAGGAGCGTAGACTATGGATAGCAATGGATGCAGCACAAGGTTAGCAATGAATTGTGATTCAAATCAAGTAGCTTCAGTTCTACATCCAAGTTGAGCTGATGTGCATAATTTTAACAATGTAGGATTGGAGTACCTACACCACGACTGTAAGCCACCAATCGTCCATAGAGACATTAAGCCCGCAAACTCTTATTGAATTAGAAATTTGATGCTAAATTAGCTGATATTGGCCTCTCAAAATTTTTTATGGAAAATGGCATTCATATGTCAACTATTGTTGCCGGCACTCCTGTTTATCTTGACCTCGAGTAAGTACTTAATCATTAGTAACTTATGAAATTAAAAATCTCAACCAAAAATATGAAAAAAGAACAAATTAAACAAACACAGGAAAGTAAAGAATTAATTCTTAAAATCATATCCAATAAAGAACTGGCTTTTAGAAGTATGTAATAATATTCCTTATAAGATGCAAATATTACCAATAATGATGGTATTTTTTGTTTGTGCATATACTATATAACAAATAGGTTAAATGAGAAAAGCAATGTCTATAGTTACAGAATTATTGTTTTGGAAATAATTACAGGTCAACCTGTGGTGAAAATAATTGAGGATGATAATATATGCTTAACTCAATGGGTTGTTGACATGATTGGGAAAAGGGATAGTACAAATATTGTTTATCCAAGTTTAGAGGGAGATTTGAATCTAATTCTACCTGAAAAGCTATGTAATTAGCCCTAGTTTGTGCATCTCATACTACAACAAATTGCTTCTTTGATTGTCTCTGTGACAATAAGGTATTCAGCTTCCGTGGTTGATAGAGCTACCACAAATTGTAGGTTTGCTTTCCAACTTATAACAGTCCCAAAGAGAGTGAATATGTATCCAGTTAGTGACTTCCTGGTATCCAAACTCCCTGCATGGTTAGAATCCACATATCCAACCAGCTGATCTTGGTTTCCTTCTTGCCTTTTAAACAACAAACCAAGCTTGATAGAGCCTCTCAAGTACCTAAGTATCCACTTGAGAGCTTCCCAATGTTTCATACTAGGATTTGCCATGAATCTCCTGACCAAACTCACTATATAGGCCAAGTCTGGTCTGCTGCATACCATGTCATACATTATGCTTCCTACACCACTTGTATAAGGGACATGTGCCATCTTATCCCTTTCTTTATCACTCTTAGGTGCTTGTGTAATTGAGAGTTTAAAATGTTGCCCAAGTGGAGTGGTTACACTCCTTGATTCATGCATGTTAAACCTGTACTACACCTTCTCTAAATAGGACTTCTGAGATAAGAGTAGCATCCTTTGTTGCCTATTCCTTGTAATTTCCATGCCAAGAATCCTCTCGGCTGCCCCAAAGTCCTTCATTTCAAACTCCTCATTCAACATTCTTTTAAGCTTTTGAATTTACTCCACACTATTACTTGTAACCAACATGTCATCTACACATAGAAACAAGTAGACTTCCACTTTGCCTCCCTCTCTTTTTAGATTGACATAGTTGTCATAGCTACATCTTAAGTATCCAATCCTCAACATGAACTCATCAAACCGTTTGTACCATTGTTTTGGACTTTGTTTGAGTCCATACAAAGATTTCTTGATGAGGCAAACCTTGTTTCTAGTTTTAGGTTTTACAAAGCCCTTTGGTTGACTCATGCAAATGGTCTCCTCTAACTCTCCATGCAAGAAGGCTGTCTTGATATTTAGTTGCTCCAATTGAAGGTCATTTTGAGCAACTAATGCAAGGAGAATTCGAATGGAACAGTGCTTGGCTACAAGTGAGAAGATCTCATTGAAGTCTACCCCTTCAATTTGTGTAAATCCCTTAGCCACCAACTTGGCTTTGTACCTTGCCTTTTAAACCCTTGGGATACCTTCCTTTTTCTTGAAAATCCACTTTGATCCAATAACCTTCTGATTCTTTGGTCTATCTACAAGTTGCCAAGTTTGGTTCTTCATTAAGGAAGCTATTTCTTCTTCTATAGCTTTCAACCAAAACTGTTTTCCACATTCTTGACAACTTCCAGTTATGTTTTTGGCTCTTGGAAATCAATCTCTTCTACTATATTAAAAGCATAAGAGATAAAGTCAGCATGACTATATCTCAATGGAGGCTTGATTGCCCTTCTTTGCCTGTCCCTTGTTAAGCTATAGTTTTGTAGGTCTGTGATATTTTTTGCTGCTTGCTGGTCTTTAGTATTATCAAGTTGAGTTTCATCATGAGCGCAGCTCTTTCTTGAACTTCATCTTGTCCTTGCAGCTCCACCTCAACTTGAATATCTTCTGAATGTTTATAAGAACCTTCTTCACTCTTGTACCTCACCAAATTTCCCATTTTTGTCTCATCAAACACCACATCCCTACTCATAAAACACTTTTGTCCTTCAGGTTCTAGACTCCATAATCTGAAACCTTTTACACCTTGAGGATAACCTATGAAAATGCACTTCTTTGCCCTTGGTTCTAACTTGTCTTGTTTGATGTGAGCATAGGCTATGTATCCAAAAACTCTCAAGTTTTCATAATTTGCAAGATATCCACTCCACAGCTCTATAGGGGTTTTGAAATCAATGGCAGTTGATGGACATCTGTTGATTAAGTAGCTGGCAGTAGATACAGCTTTTCCCTAGAAGCTTTTTGGCAGTCCTGCATTTAGTAGCATACATCTCACCCTTTCTAAAAGGTTTCTATTCATTCTCTTAGCCAAACCATTTTGTTAGGGTGTTCCACTGTAATATGCTCTCCCGAAATCCAAGTGACGGGTCCCGTTCCTACTCTCCTAACGACCCGCCCGGCACCCTACGGTAACCCTTCAGACGGGATCCCCTCCGGCTGAAAGATTCCTGTGAAGCTAAGCCTTTTTAAACCATACTTAGAAAGCTCATTTCTAAAACTCTTTTTTTTTACAAAACAATTGTCAACGGAATAGGATGAGAACTTTTTCGATTTAAAAATTACATTAATGAAAAACATTTCTGTAAGAATTTTGGCAGCACAGCGACTATTTTTCTGAAAAATGTTACCCTGTGAAATCAAAATTTAAAACCTGTACACTTTGTATGGTAATCATTTTCTCCTCTACAGGGAAACAGGCCCGTTTTCACAAATCACATACATTCCCAACATAAGTATCAATTTCGAATTAAGTTTATATTTCTAAAACATGGCATGCATGATCAAATACATACATAAAACTTAAGTATGAAATTTATATTTACATATAGTTTGAAAACATTCGTAGGTTCAAAAACTAAGTGTCATACATGAAAGTAATATGATATCACAGTTACGCCCGACGATGCGTGTCACTACTCCTGATGAGAGGTCCCTACCGTCTGGTCACCTGCACCTGTACCTGATCCTGGAAGATTTTTATTTTAAGAAAACAACAAAATTGGGGTGAGTATAAATCACTCAATGTATATCTTTAATTTCTATTCAAAAACATTACTAAAGTGTCCTTCTAAAAATCAACTTGTAGTTTCATTTCATAAACAAGGTCACGCTGAAAGATATAAATGTGTCTATATATCGAGAACCCAAAACATTTCAATGTAGGAATATTCACTTATATTTCTTAAATGTATCATAACTCACATATATATTATAATAATTTGAAAAGCTAATGTTTAATTCACCAATCACATTCTCATGTTTTTCAAATAATAAAATGGGAGTAAACATGTAATCTCATATTCAATTTCTCATTTCATATTTGTAATCTATTAGTGATTGCGATTTTCTTTTTGAAAAGTTTTTTTTTTCTTTCTTTTTTTTTTATTTAAAACATGTCATTTACTAACACTTTCGAATCATACGGTACTAACACACTATTGCATGGTAGAGCGGAATCCCACATCATCTCAAGCCATGCCGTATGGCGGAGCGGAATCCCACATCGTCTCAAGCCATACATATCCGGTATCACGTAGCGGAATTATCCCTCGCTACGGAGCGGAATCCTACATCGTCTCAAGTAGTAAGCTATCTTAGATCGTACCCTATGGGGAGCGGAATCCCACATCCTCTCCCAGGCGGAATCCTACATCGTCATCGGGTACTCTACTAATACCGGAATTCACACATAATATATATGTACTGTATGCTATAAATCATCTCAGACCACAAGTTTCACATATCAAAATTCACATTTCATAAAAACTTTCGTAATTCATGTAAGTTGGTAAAACTCGTTTTTCGCATATATATATATGTAGATAATCAATTTACGATCATTAACAATACGAATAAATATTAATATACAAATGTAGTGTGAATACAAATAACCTTGGCTCAAAATGCCTTCGTTAGGACACTCACCTTTTTCTTAGCTCACAATAAATTTACGAATTCAGGTTCCCTCGTCTCCGCATTACCTACACATTTTCATAATCTATTCTTAGGAACCGTCGCACCACTTGTTATTTGTAAATCCAATTTCATTTGTATCTATACCTTCATTAACACGCATCAATATGCTTAAATGCCTAACTACATAAAAAAATATTGAAACACCCCTTTCAAGTCAAACTTACACCATTTATTCATAACAAAACACTCAAATCACTTTTACATCATTTTCCATCACTTTGGCCGTGACCTATCAAGCATCCAACACCAAATTTTCTCTTCCATTTTCATACCAAAACCACATGCAAATCCATTTACATCATCTTAAGATTAGAACACCACAAACCCAAACATTATTTCATCACAAAATCATCCAAAACCATGAATCCAAAAATCACACAAACAACTCATGGAAACCTTAAAGTTTACCTCTCAAACTAACCTCAAATGGCTAGATTCCACTTCTAAGTTAATATACACCTCATGCATGTGTGAAATACCTTCAAAGATGGCTTCAAAACCCATCAAAACAGTTGCTGTCCCCTTTTTGGTTCACGGCAGAACTGCATCTTTTCTCTCGGCAGAAACTGCTTCTTCATTAGTCAAATTGCTTCGCCTTCTTGGTTGTCTTGCTTGACCGAGTGTGTGCTCTTCTTGCATGTACTAAAGTTACTTAAAAACTGCTTTGGAACTGCTCAAGAAGGCTGCTGCCGTGACCTTCATCTTCTTAGCCGAGAGTTGCTTCTTTTCTTTCAAATGGGTTCGGCTTTTGTTTATACAAGCCGAACGCCCCTCACTTGTTGTTTGCTTCTTTAATTTTCCTTCAAGTGATCGAGAGATAAAGAGAAAGTGAGGACCGTGAGAGATTGAATTTTTGTGCCATGAGAAATGGAGAGAAATCGAGAATGTGAGTGAGAGAATGCCGTGAGAGAGAAGTGAATGTGTGTTGACCGAATCAATTTCTTGGTTGTTTCTCTTGCAAAAATGAAAGGCTCTCTCTCTATCTTTCTCTTGTTTAACCGAGAGAAGCTTCTTATTTAAGTCTTGCTTTTGCTAAAATATATATATATATATATATTATATCTTGATGACACTTGTCATCCTTCTTACCTTAATTACTTGACACATGTCAAGCTTGCATATCCTTTTGTTAACACTTGTCTCATGCGTTTTACATGTGTCTTCCATGCATTGGTTCTTCCTGCATTTGCAGGCCACTTGTCCTTTCAATCTCATGCATCCATCCGAGCTCTTAAAAGTCTCTTTTCGAAATTGGAATCCTCTCAGGTCCATCTAGACCTTTTATTAAAGTCCAAATTAAAATTCGAAAACTTCGTTAGTATTCGATTAATTGTCCACATCCGTTCATTTTAATAAATTTTTGGATTTCGAAATCGTAAACCATCCCCGAAACCATCCAGAAATCTTACGAAAATTTAATTATTTATTTAGATTTGAATACTTTAGTGCTTTACTATTCCGTACTTATAGTTAAGTTTTAAGGGTTTACTTGGATTCCAGGAAAGCATGTTACACCAAGTAACTTCTTAAAGCTTACCTTTATGTACGGAATAGTAAAACTATTAAAATATTCAAATTCAGATATGTAATTAAATTTTCGTAAAAAATTTTTGGACGGGTCAGGAATAGGTTTATGATTTCGAAATCCTAAAATTAATTAAAATGAATGGACCTGGATAATTAGTAGAATACTAACGAAGTTTTCGAATTTGAAATTGAATTTTAATAAAATTTTCAGATGGACCCCAGAGGATTTTAAATACGAAAAGCACATTTTAGGAGCTTGAAATAACGAAATAATTTAAGTGGCATGGAAATCATGCATGGATGACATTTGTAAAATATGAGTGAAATAAATGATGATAAGGCATTGTATTAAATTCGGTCAAGTAAGGAAGTATAAATTCAAAATTTTTGTTTAAGTCCGTTCGCGTGAATTTAATCTCGAATTGAAATATTTATGGCGTTTAAATAATTAGAATTGCGAATGAATGTAAATACGAGTAATTGAAGCTAAAACAAATTAAAGTGGAGTGGTTCGAGATATTTGATTGGTTAAGTATTTCGTTGGTTGATACGTAAATGTATGTACGTGCGAATTATGTTAGTTGTAGCGTAGTCTGAAATTAGATTGCAGAAATGTGTAGGTTATTCGGAGGCAAAGTAAAATATCTCGTTGGTTAGAGTAAATAGCGAGCTAGGAATCCAGATGAGTGTCTTAACGAAAATGTTTTGAGAAGAGATTATTTGTATTCACATTGAATTTGTATGTTAATATATATTCATGTTGTTGATGATTGTAAATTGATTTTTATATAAAAAATGAGTTTTTCGAACGAGAATCAAATTGCATTAATTACTAAAAATTTTCATGAAATGTGAGTTTTGAAATGAGAAACATGTATTTTAAATGATTTATAGCATATGATATATATTCTGTGATTTTCGGTATTGGTAGAGTACCTAAAGGCGATGTAGGATTCCACCTGGAAGACGATGTAGGATTCCGCTCCCTATAGGGTACGTTTTAAGCTAGCTTACTGTCAGAGATAATGTAGGATTCTGCTCGGTCATACATTTATTTTAGAATACCATATTGATTGAAAATGACAATGATTGGCTTGTTTTATGTAAAAGCTTTTTGAAAATCTAAATTGTCATCACTGATACATTTTAATAACAAGAAAAGTAAATGAAAGTATTGATAAATCCCGATCCTAGTTTCCTAGGAGAATTCATTTCTAACTATCGGATAGAGAATAAAGAGTTTAGAAATAGTGCAAGGGGCCTGATTAGAATTCAATTATATTTATAAAGCCCTGAGTGTCATTTTAGGAAGAAATGAGAATTTTTGATGAATAATGTTCAGATCCAGATGAGTAGTGATTTTTTTAGAAAAGATCCGAAATTAGTGTTTAAGACCGAATTTGGACCCGGTTATATTGTCTAGGGTCATAAATTGAGATTCGGTGGGAAATAGAAGATTTCGGTGAATAGTATTTTCGAACGAAATTTTCAGATGAATAGTAAAATTTTCAGATATTGACCTTAACAGTCGAAAAGGTTTGAAAATAGTAGGAGAGTATAGAGAAACAGAAACGGATCAAAAAGAAGACTGTTTGAGTCAGTTTTAAGCGATCCGAAGAAAATTACGATATTGCCCTTTTGAGAGATTAATGGGTTTTAATGAGTTTAAACCCAATTGAATTTTTTTCGAAGCATGATATTGATAGATAAGACACCCAATTAAAGTATTTCTTGATCAATTTGAAGATTAGATGATCATGGAATATTTTCAGAATATTTTCCGGTCAAAATGAAATTAGATTATAAAAAAGGCAAAATGGACATTTTAAGTTAAGTATGCATGGATCATGCATGAGCATAGTATGCAGAAGTTTCAAGGAGTGTAACTCAAGTGAATGAGAATGTGATAAAGAGAATAGGCATGAAAATCGAGTATTTAAGCTATAGATACATATAAAAAGTTATCGGTTTATTCGATCAGATTTCGGTTAGGAACATTTTTTTTATCAAGTATATATGAGAGGTATTAAGCTGAAATTGAAGCTTATAAAGTTAAATTGGCCATAAGATATGTGTAGAATATTTATAGAATATTTTTCGAAAGTGATTAGAGATTAATTATATGTTAATCAAGCGAGGTGAGCTCACGGAATAAAGTAAATGATATTTTAATTCAACCAATGAGAAAAGAGATAAGTGGCATGAAAAGTAATGGTTATAGAAGTGCCACATGTCATCAATTGATTGATGGAAGAGATAAATGGATGAGAAAATGACAAGTGGACCGATAGAATAAAAAAAATTATATAGTTTTGGGTATTAGTGAGATTATTGAAAGTTTGAGGAAATTAAATGAAATTTTTTTGAGGACTTAATTGTAATTGAGCAATAATATATATAAAATGATTTTTGTCTCATATGAGACCACTTCCATCGTGCAAAACAGAAAAGATAAACAGAAAAGAGAGAAAAGCCGAGAGAGAGAGAGAGATATCGCGCAAGAGAGAGAGAGGGAGAAAAGAGAGAGATCTGATCCGATTTTCGTCGAGGTTCCTTCACGAAAGTTGTTCCTCATCACCTCCTCTAGCTAACCCCCAAATTTGAAGCGAAAAGATTACGTATTTGGTGAGTTATGTCAGTTTAAAGTTTTATGTATCATATGAAAAACCATTCTATTTCTTCTTTCTTTTTCAAAATTTAGTTTAAGGATGATAAGAGGGACTTATGAGGATGATTTTGATATAATTTGTGAGTGATTTGGTGGAATAAAAATGGGTGAAAGAGAGAGAGAAAGTCTTGACAAAAATGGGTTTTTATGGGATCCGAATTCGTTTTCGATTCTAAGGCATTAAATTGATGATTTAGAGGTTAGAGAATAATCTTATGAAGTTAGATTTCGAAAACGAAAAGTTTAGGATCGATTTCGGAGCTAAACAGACGAGTTAAAGGGTGTTTTCCAAAATCCTTCCCAATGCGTTCGTTTAACGTTCGAAACGATTTATTTAATCATGGTTGGGTGTTAGAACACTAGAAAATTGATTATTGAAGTTGTCGGATATTCGAAACGAAAAATAATTTTTATTAGTAAGCGAAATCGTACGAATTTCGTCTAATGCATCCGACAATGAAATTTAGTATATTGAGGTATTCCTAGGAAAGAATAAGTATAATTCATGTAGAGAAAACGGATTTCGAAAGCCCCGATTGAATAGAAATTGAAATCTGAAAGTTTAGACGTTAAAGGGTATTAATAGAATTAAATGAGATTTTTATTGATTTTGAATAAGTTAAGTAATCCTAAATGAATATTTGATGTTTTAGGGTAAAAGCGGAGAGCTCCAGAGGTATACGGAGAAGAATCAGATTCTATCCGAGAATGTGTTGTGAGTGGAACTACAAATTTTTAAAGATTATATTTTCTTAAAGTTTATTTAAAGTTAAAAGAATTTATTATAAATAGTTATTCGTTTATTAATTGAATTTATATTATAATTCTAGCATAAAGATTTTAGTTTATTATTTATGTATATGAGATTGTGCTAGAATTAAAGATTTTAGGCTTATTGCCTTGAGATTTAGAATATTTTGGTGTATTAAGAAAAAGAGATTTTAATAGCCTATGGTTTACCCTAGCCCCAGTTTAGTACCCGACCGAATGCCCTATGCGTGATACGGTAGATGAGAGGAAGTCAGTCAGTGAGATTTGAGTCTAGTCGACTCTTGTGTGAGCGAGGTATGAGCGATCCGTATACACGTATAGGGTAGTGTAGTCGGTCCGCAGCGTGGGCCCGCTTTCGGCGACTACACATGGTAGATTCCCTACTCCTAGTGGTTAGCCAGATTTTAGATGCTACCACGTCAGGAGGAGATATTCCCTGGGTTACCATGTAGGCGAGCATTAGAAAAGATTTTAAGAAAAGATTTCAGAAAGTTTTCTAGAAAAGAATTTTAGCACTAGAAAAGATTTTAAGAAAAGATTTCAGAAAATGTTCTAGAAAAGAATTTCATAAAGTATTTTAGAAAGCGTTTTAGTTTTTAAAAACTGTTTTTGGGAGAATACGTTATACAGAAATGAGTTTTAGTATATATAAATTAACCACTCACTGAGTTATACTCATAGTTTTCTTTAAATGTTTTTCTTAAAAATTCTCCCACAGGCGCAAGAGCTAGTCGTCCAGCCGACGAGGTTCAATCAGATGTGCAGGTGGACGCATAGAACGACACTTACTACATATATATATTTTGTTAGTTTGATCATGTATATATTTATGTATATAGTTGTAAATATTTTAAAGAAATAGTGGATGTATTAGTTAAAAATGTTTTATCAAAGTTTTCTGAAATTCAGTTTTCATATTTTATTTACTTGTTTGTGGTTGCGTTGTGAGAAAAGAGCCAGAGGCTCTAGAAGTTGAGAAATTGATTTCATAGAAGTGTTTTTATAAACTGTATTTGAAACTTGCAGGGTGGCATAGTTTAGAAAACAGACGACATGCTGTTGAAATTTTTAAGAAAAAGCGAAAAACTTTTATCACTGTCACCTTGTAAGAGAAATTGTAATATCTAGACAAATGAGTTTCTGGTGTCCTGACGGAGTTCCTCCGGACTGAGTTAGGGTTCGTTGGAATTCTTTCGGGGTACTACAAGGTCTTTCTCGGGTCCAGAGAAGGGATTCGGGAAGGGTCTTGTCAAGTATGTGAAATATTATGTTACTTATATTTTGTTATATGAAAAGCATTTGTAAGTAAATGTTGATATTAGAAAAATTGTTTTTCAATCTATTAATTCAAATATAGTTTATAATGTGCATGTTGTTATAAATGATTATTCATGCTTTATATTATGTATGGTTCTTGAAATATTTATTTGAATTCTATAGCATGACTCTAGCTATGAAATGAAATTACCATAATGTTTTAGGGAGGAATATTTGACACTCACTAAGCCTATTTCGCTCACCATTAGTTCATTTTTTTTAAATAAAAATCTCCCAGGATCAAGTACAAGTGCAGACGCTTCAGCAGTCGGGACTTCGCATCAGGAGTAGATCGATTTCCATCGGGTGCAACTATGATTCTTTTAGCAATACATGTATGATGTTATGTTTTAAATCATGTGAAATATTTTGTATGTAAATATACTTTTCTTTTGATTTATGTATATATTCATGCATATCATGTTTTGAGATATAAAATTGTTTTTAAAATTGATACATGTTTGTGGATGGTTGCAAATTGTGGAAAAAGGGCCTGGGGCTCAATAGTTGAGAAATGAATGATTTTGAAGTGTACATGTATTTAAAATGTGATTTTATAGAGTGGTATTTTCAGAAAAACAGCCGTTGTGCTATCAAAATTTTTATAAATTTTTTTTTATAAACGTAAATTTTAAATTAAAAAAGTTCCCACCCAAATTCCGTCGGAAAATAAACTTTCAAAAGAAATTTGTAGAATATGATTTTAAAAAGGTTTAGCTTCACGGGAGCTTTTTAGTCGTATGAGATTTTGACTGGAAAGCTACTGTAGGGTGTTAGACGGGTTATCTGGAGAATAGGAGTCGAGACCCATTATCCACTCACAGTCCTATGCCTTTCAATGCCTCTCCTTTTGCAAAACTCATTAAAATATTCTGAAACAAACTCTAAATCATTGTCTATCCTAAAATGTTTTAGCTTGGTACCCTTCTTGTTCTCAGTGAGTTGTAACTATTCTTTGAATGTCTCAAAAGCTTCACTCTTTTGCTTGAGGATGTAAACCCACACCCTCTTAGAGAAATTATCTATTATTGACAAGAAATACCTACCATCTCCATGAGTTTGAGTTTTTGAAGGCCCCCACAAATCACAATGCATATAATCAAGAGGTCTTGATATGGTATGCATTGCATTGGTAAACTTGATATGGTATGTTCACAAAATTCCAGCTTGTTAATTTTATCTCCACACAATAAGTTCTGCTTTGACAGTTTTACTAACCCTTTTTCACTCATATGGCCTAATCTCATATGCCAAAGTCTAGCATTATTTGTTTCCAATTGTGTTACATTAAAAGACACTCTTATCACAGTCTTACCCTTAAGAACATATAGACCATTCTTTCTTTCACCCCTTATGACAACCATGGAACCTTTAAGGACCTTTAAAGATCCATTTTCAACCTTAAAATTGTAACCATTCACATCTAACATACTAAGAGATATAAGATTCCTTTTTAACTCAGGAATGTACCCTTACATGCTGCAAGATTCTCTCTATCCCATCATGCATTCTGATTCGAATGGTCCCTATTCCAATCACTTTACATGCCTTGTTATTTCCAAGTAACACTGAACCACTATAAATTGTTTCCAAATATTTGAACCAATTTGCATTCGGGCACATGTGAAAAGAGCAACCTGAGTTCAGAATCCATTCTTTATTTGATTCAGAGTCTCCTTCGACAAGTGCATCAGCAGAATCATACCCATCATACACCACAACAACATCTCTTGCTTTTTTTAGGTTTTCTTGATACCTCTTCTTTCTATCAAGACAATCTCATTTGAAATGTCCTTCTTTGTGGTAGTGAAAAACTTTAGAGGCTCTTTGGTAGATTTTGAAACTTCACCTTCACCTCCTTTAGCAGATTTTGATCTTAACTTATTCTTGTTGGTCTTGATGTCTCTTTTTTCAGTTCTGCCCCTTGCTATTTGAATCTCTCTATTGCTCTCTTCCTTTCCTTCCAATTTTTTTTTGAAGTTCTTTTGCGTTGACTGCAGATTGAACCTTTTCAAGTATTAAGGTTTTACCTTTCCCATAAAACATGGCATCCTTGAAGTGATCATATTTCTTAGGAATTGCATTTAGTAGAAGCAGAGCCTTGTCTTCATCTTCCAACTTAATGTCTATATTCTCAAGATCATCAATGATCTTGCTAAAGTCATCAATCTGCTCAGAGATTGACTTCTCTTCACTCATCTTGAAAGAATACAACCTGTTTGCCAATGATTTTGTCATGTAGAGCTCTTTCAGTTTGGTCTATATTGCTTGTTCAGTCTTCTCTTTTGCTACTTCTCGAAGAGCTTTATCACCAAGACTCAAGATTATAGCACTATGAGCCTTGTCCATGATATCAGTAAGATCTGATGGCAGAGTAGTTGGACCTTCCAAAGCCTTTGTAACTCCTTACTGAACCAATAGAGCCTTCATCTTGACTCTCCATAACCCAAAATCATTCTTTCTAGTGAACTTTTCGATATTAAACTTGGTAGTATTCCCCATGATCGTGGTTTGTGTTCCCCACAGACGGTGCTACTTGTTATGCTTTCCTACCATGAAACAACCCCAAAATCAACCAAGAACAATCAAAAGCAATCAACCAAAGAAATTACACAGGATTTACGTGGTTCGGCAAGAATGCCTACGTCCACATGAAGGATCAAAGTTTCTTGTATATTAAACAATCACCAAGAATCTTTACAAGCTTTACACACATAGAGGATGTAATCCTGTTAACCCCTTTACTACATACCAGAACAATGCAGCTTTACAAAGTCTCTCAATGTGTTTCCCAAGCTCTCTAATTCTTTCTTTGTGATCTCTCTCTGAATCTCCTTACTGGTTTTCTCTTCAAACCTCTATTTGTTCTCGAAGAAAACTTGATCTAGAGTCTTCAATCAATAGGATTCTTCAACCAATAGGATTCTAATTCTTCAATCAATATTTTCCTCCGGTTGAATGACAACAGAATTCGGTTATAATAGTTGTGGCCAACAACTGTTTTATCCATTCATGCTAAGCTGGAGATTCCAAGGTTTATTTACAAGTCAAATAACATATATGATCTTTCCCATTTCTGCCCTTGTTCCCAGTTGGGTAGATCCACAGTCTGCTGTAAATAGCAAATTCAACACAACACATTGCAACACATAATGCAACTACATAAAATTTAATGCAGAAGTTCTGAGAAAGCATATAAACCATTTATAGCGTCCTACCTCAAAATCATCAGAGCTAAATTTTTCAATTAACGCTTTATTAACAAAGACTGGATTTTGAACGACTAATCACTTGGTGGAGCATTCCTTCCTGAAATGAACATGGGTAAAACAGGAACAGACTTCAATTAGAGATGCTAAGTGCGTGCTAGGTATCATCTATATAGGTTTTACTAATAGAACTCTTGAATTTTTAAGGAGTTTGTACTTTGTAGTACGCATAAATCAAAAAGGTTTGCTTATAAGAAAATATGGATGTCTAAGCTCGTTGACGAAGTAGTGATAATTTGACAACAAATCAAGACAAAACGAGTGTACATTTTTATGCATTTAGTTACATACAGAGATGTTCACAAGCAATAGATAAAAGATATGCAAGCTAAAATGGAAGATATACCTCTTAAACTAGTGGACATGAACTTGGCTTCTGTGTCAAACAGAAGGAGAGGTGTTGTAGCCTGACGACCAGAGAAAAATTTTTAAGAGAATTGTGTTAATTAAGATAATAGTTTTATTAATAGTTTTCACACACCAAAAAATAAAAGGAAAAATTGCGTATTGCCATATACAGTCCGACCCTTTAGAGTCGTTACCATGTGGATCATATGGATTAAATCAACCATGTCATATCATATCAATCAGTATTATTAATCATTTACATATCTATCACATTATTATTGTCACATCTTCATTTTCCATACATTCAATATATAATTATAGTAACCATATATTGAATATTTATTTGTTTATTTTGTTTTATTCTTTAACCTATAAATAGACATTTTGTATAATGTAAATTTTCAGTGGAACACAAAGTTTATTCATAATTCTCAAGATTAATTCTAACTTTCATAAAAATGTATAAATATTTCTGGTTTGAAATCTTTTTATTTCATTTTTAGATAAAAAATTTAGAAAGTCTACTAGTAGTGTTATATGTATAGCTAAATCACCCCATTTGAATAACTTTATTATTTATTTTATTATCTTAAATTAAGAAGCTTTACCCTGGAAATAATAATGAAATAGACATTTTAGCTCTAATTAGAACTGATCATGGGAGAAGGAAATTTATGTCTCACCTTTAGATTAAAAGGTGAAGACTCTTATTGACCATCGCTTCTCATCTAATGAGATGTATGAGACTGATACGAACAATCTCTTCTATAATATTAAGAAAAATATGTAAATATGAAAATGTTGTCTCCTCAATTGCTTTATGTAAGAAGACAGGTCCAACAATTAGATAGAGAAGATCAATCTCCTTCCCTGAATCAATGGAGGAGATAGTCTCTTTTTTAAGTGATGAAGATGATATTGTGATTTGTTATTCCATTATCGACAAGATGATTTCATCCATATTATTGATTTTTTCTTTAAAAGGTATTATTATTATTAATTTATATAAAGTAAAAATATTTGTACTATTAAAAAATTTATCCAACACCTTGTTTTATATAAAAGTTCTTTTGCCCCTGCAGTTAACGAAAGAATCTACCATGCATAATCCTATATACATGCAATTATATTAAAATTTAAATATATTTTTGCATTTACATAAATTTTCCAAATATACATGAAATAACTCTCTTCAGTGTAATTTTTTTCAATATAAAAATGGTTTCGAAAGCATTCATTTTTTTCAATAGAAGTTTTTATATCTCTACAATTTTTTTTGTATGAACATTATTAAAGTTGGCGACCAAAGCCAAAATTTATTGGCAAACAAGTCACGGCCGGAAGTGTAGTGAACGTCTCTTCAAGTTCAACTCTTCACATCACATATCAAACTTACGCAAACCCTCTCTCTAGTCTCTACTCTCGTCTTCATATTCTCTCTCTCGATTTTTTATGCAAACAAAACTCACTGTGATTGATATTTGTAATCTGGTTCATTTGAGACTTGGCGCTCTTTTTGTATTTGTTAGGTGATAGTTAAAAAATATGGATATATAAAAATGGATGTGTAAATATATTGGAGTGTGTGATGCCGTGTATGTGCGTGTGTATGTAAGAGAGGAAGGTTGTTTGGTGTTTTGAGTGGATCTTCACTTAGGACTAACAGGTTATAATAATGTTGAAAGGTTAGATGAAAATATATTGTTTTATACGGAGTTTGACAGATGGGAAGATTTTCGATGTGATACTATGGAAGCTTGTGTTTTATTGTTGTTTAAAGTACACATGTAGAGAGCTAGTGGAGGGCTTTATATAGTCTCTTTCAAGTCGGCAGTGGCTATTACCGATTGATCCATATTTTTCTTATGATTTCTTATTAAATTTACCCCAAACTTTTACTTGGTTCCCCAGCATATATAGAATTATATATTTACAAATGTATAGCAATTTCATCAAAACTTATTTTATAAATGGTTCATTTTACCTTATTTTCTTTTCATATCTTCTACGTATATAAATATTATGCAATTGAAATACAAATAATAAAACATATAAAAAAAATTATAGTGGTATGACATTATGAAATTATTCAATTACAAGCTACTTGTATGACTTACATTACATCTAGCTTAGTTTTGGTTTTTCAATTGAGTTGAGGAAATATCATAATTAACTGTTCAGTCATTAATTTTTTTTTTAGGTATTAGTGCACTGCAGTGGCTAGAACAATAAAGAAGAGAGAAGTGTACAGTAATGTAATAAAAGACAAATTCATTTAAGGATGATATGATTGAATTTTACAAGTTGTGCTTTCTAAAGTGAATCATCCATAAGTAGTCCTCGCTGAAACAGATTGAAGTGCCAGACTTTGTTGCCAGGTAGGGGATAGTGGATCGCAAATAGCTAAGAGGGAGTGTCTTGTTTTTCCTAGATGCATAGTATGACGAGTGACATGATGAAAGCAATTATTTTTGTTCCATGGTGCTTGTATTGTTAGTTCTTAGCTTACATCTAATCTCAAATAATTGTTTTTGAAATTGGATGGTTGCCTACTTTAACAGTTTTTATTACACCAGTTGAAGTAAATCCCACCATAAGAGGAGATACAATATTGTATGGCTGCCTACCATGAGAGGCTACATGATATTGTGATGTTTTCAGGCATATCATGCACGACTTTGATTATCGCACAGCCTTTTATGTTTCTTGAACCTTCTCATTCTTCATCATCAAAAAAGCTTCTCTTTTTGATCATAGGTTTCTTGAGAGCCTTTTCTCTCGACAATCTTTGCTTCTTCTTCCTCCACTCCTTGATGATCTTCTTTTTCTTCTGCATGTAAAATTTGAGAGGCGAACTCTGTGTCAGCCAACAATGCATCAAAAACAATCACGCATTATGACTAACCTCATTAATATTGAAACCCCTTCTCTCAAAATCATCACACTCAACAACGACACACACCTTTCTTCTTCTGCAGCCACCATTTTCTTGTTTTCAGGCATGTTTGATGTCTGCTCTGGCCTAGAGCTTCTTTTCGGCTTCTTGATTTGCTCCACAACGTCCAACTCTTGATGATTCTGATTCATATCCAAAACGTTTCTCAGTTTCTTAGGATCATATACATGATTCTGATTAATAATGTACAAGGACTTGAGATAGACAAATATCAGGAGGTTCTTATAAGAAGCAGTAGTACATTCTGTTCATTTTGTACATTTTCATGTCTTCCATTGATTCATGTAAAAACAATACATTCTTTGTATTTCACTGCATTGCATGATCTCTGTTATTACACAACATTTGTAAGAAAAATGTAGTCTATATATATAAAAGAGTGCTTGTGATGTTAATATTTTAGAAGTAATTTTAGGTAACTATATGTTTTACGTAACAGTATATGGGGCAAATATTTCATGTTTGTTTCTGCTATGATTTATTTTATTTTTAAATTTGTCACACTTGTTTAATACACAATTACCCAAAATACTTGAACCTAATTACAGTTTTTTCTAGAATTTTTTTCTTCTTATTCTCCATACTATTCGTCACAAAAGCTTATTATAAAAATTTAAGTTTTATCACTGTGATGAAAAATTTTGAATTTTAATTTGTGAAATGTAATATTACTTTTTATTAATTGAACTGTTTTAATACAATTTATGAATTGTACTTGATACGTTTTTATTAAAAGTACTAATTTATGTGTTTTTATAGCATTCGGATTTTTGTTCTTATGAAAAATATGTTTATTTATAATAATTCACTTCTAACCTAAAAAGGGGGGGGTGCTAAAACACAAAAATGATTCCTTTTTAGCCAAAATAAAACAAACTTTTAACCTTATTTATTTTCTTGAAATATATTATGTGCAACATTATATTTGAAATGTTTTATCTACGTTAAATATTTTCATATTTAGCGAGGTAACATATTTCATGAAAACATTTTATATACAATATTGTAGGTGAAAATATTCACTTAAATGAAATGAAAGAAAAAAAAAAGAAACTATTGAAGATTCTTGTAGGATTAAAAAAATTAACTTAATTTATTCCAAATTAGGGAAATTAGTGAAAATTAGGGCAAATAACTTGAAAATCTAATGATGGATGGCGGATATCCATAGGAGGAAGACCCGATGATGAGCAACGTCCACATAGGATGTCCACCTCACTCCTTTGGGCCCCACATTTCCCACTTCACCATCTCCCTTCCACCATGTACTATTACTCTTTATGTTTCTATTACTTTGTTTCAGTCAATCAAAATTTTAGTGATTTAATTGTAAAAATGATTTCTTTTTCGTTTTTTATAGGTGGGTAGTTATGATTTTAATTGTTAGAAGTTAAACCTTGCAGAGTCAATGAGCTTTTCAAATATGAAGCAGGTCATGTGCATGAATTTGTGGCCTGGGATGAAGATGGTAACCTTGTTTTCCCTAGAAGAAGAAGTGAGTTCCTGTATCGTCTGCATTGTTTCAATTTTAGTGCAAAAGTTGAGTAATTGTGTTGTGATTTGTGTTTACTGAGACGGGTATTTTAAGTTGTGCTTGGTTTTGTTGGTTATATGTGATTTGTTTTATGTCTACTCAAATGGGTAATTGTGTTTTAGTACATTTGTTGTTGTTCAAAGGTAAGATGGTGGAGATTAGTTTCAGCTTGATTGTGTGATTGACGTAGCACGTTAAAGTTGTGTTTTGAGAAGAGAAAGGTTTCGATTCGAGTACTTTTGGTTTGGTAATTTGTATATACGTTTTATAAGGGTTGGTGTGTGTGATGGTAAGTTGATTTTGGAATCACCCTATTACGAAACTCGAGTCTTTTCATAGCCCTATGGAGTAATGGAAGAAGATGAGAGTAGAGAAATTTGAGATTGGTTCTCCATTCTTTTGTTGAGCATGTGTTTTCTATAGAATAATGAGAATTATCATTGTTGTAAATGGTGCAGAAAACTTTAATCAGTGTTTCAGTGTGACTATCCAGCACAATGTTACATCATCGATTCCAAGTGTTGGTTTGCAGGTGATAATGGACTGGTTTGTTAAGATGTTTTCGGCTCACTGTTTGTGTCACACATGCTCAACCAATTCTAATGTCTTTTTCCTTTCAGGTATGGAAAGCAGAATTAGTGTTGTCTGATTTTGTGATGCATAAGATGTGCACTTCTTCTAAATTTGATGGGATTGTTTCCTTAGAGCTTGGTGCTGAAACAGGTAATTTGTCACTGGTTAACAAATAAAGACACCAACGTCGTCACTGGTCAAAGCTCTTGATAATTGCTTTGCTTTTAGTAAACTCTTTCGTAACTGATCCAACCATTCAATTCCAAGTTTTTCTCTGTAGTTACATCCCACATGTCAGCAAGTCAAACCAAGACCAAATTAGGACATCCCTTCCAATGGTAGTTGTAGTGGATCAAATGTTGGAAAAAGACAACGGTAACCACGTTAATAAGATTTTCTCAAGATGAATGTTCTTTCCATAATATATATTAACGATTTTAACCAATATAGGTTTTGGTATTGAAGTGTGACATCCGCTTGTTTATGTCTCTCTTTCCTAAAAGTAAAAAACGTCTTTAGAGTTACCGTTATGTGTGTTAGTAATTTAAATTCAAGAAAGTTACTGTAGTTAAATTTTTCAATCTAAATTCATATGAAAATAATTTGACATAAGATAATGTCCTGTAAATCATAAGATCCTTTATTTTAGAACTAAAGTGGCTGAAACCAAGTTTGGTATATTCTGGTGGGTCAAAAATAATTATGCATCTCTGTTGCCTTTTGCTTGTGGGATACCATGCAAACATCATTATTAGCTAAAGTTTCATGCAAAATAATAAAAAAAAAATTGTATAATTGGCAGATTTTACCCTAAAATAGGCTCTTGGTAGGATGTCAGTCACAATAAGTTGTTTAATGCTTCAAGGGAAATCTTGTTTTTTTGGATATAAATTTGTAATTAACATTAATAAAAATGAAATTGCAACAACTTTATAGGTGTTGGTTGAGGATAAAGCATTAACTAAGAAATTCCCATGAGCATAATCCGATGCAAGAAGAGAAAAGCTAGTAATGTAGAGAAAAAAAAAAAAAAAAAGGATTCTCAAAAGCAAAATTTAAGGCAAGAATTTAATATGATGCTATTAAGACAAGTACATCATTATCTAGAATATGCTGATAATGATGACTGAAACTTTTAAAATCTTTTAAATTTAAATGAAATCTTAGGGGTTCTACTTAATTGAGTATTTTATAGAAATTTTTTTTTTTAAGTGAATGATTTTTATAGAGTTAATAGATTTTTATTGGCTTTTATAGACTTTATAAAATTGTGAATAATTTTTATCGATTTTTATAGAATTTATTTTAAAAGGCTTTTTATAAACATCAATGGACTTTTATCAATTTTTATAGAGTTTCAATTTAAACGACTTTTATGGAATTCTATTGATTTATATATATATTTTTAAAAATTATTAAAAAAAAACTTTTATAAATTTTTATGGACTTTCATTTGAAAAAAAAAAAATTAGAAACATTGGTAAACTTTTATTGATTTCTAAGATATAACATACACTTCATAAATTATATTTTTCAAATCAATAAAAACTTTTCTTAAAAAATTATCATCATTGATGTCTATAAAACTTGATAAAAGTATTCATCCTTTTAAATATGAAAAGAAAAAATTCACAATAATTTAAAATCAATATTTTCATTGTCACCATTGATGATGTTTTCATTATCTGAATCAATACTCTAATAATTTAGAGTTCAATATTTTAGCTGAAATCAATAATTATTTTTTTGCATGTAATTTCAACTGAAATTTTACTATGGTATATGGGGTTTTTGTAGATTCAAATCCAACCCAACATTAGACAAATGGAAAGCCCATAGCAGCCCAAATCTGAAATTCAATTGGCCCTCCACAACCGGAAGGATGAAATTGCCCCATAGGCCCATTTATGCTTTTTTTTATTTTATTTTATTTTATTTGCCTGATTATATATAGTAAAATATGTGATTGTTTATAAATGAATTGGTGTGATCATTTTATATTATATAAATGGAGTCTTCCTATGGACTTGGACTACCATGTATGTATACTATATAATAATGGTACCTTCATGTTGATTTTGTTTCTATTTTAAAATATCTTTGAAATTTTGGGAGTAAAAATTTAAAAAGAAACCATAGTTTCTATTTTATGTTGGTTATTGTAACCCTTTATGTAAGTGTGGCTTGAGCTTATAAATTGTAATCTATAAATTTAGTTCTACAAATTAAAATCAGACACATTTTCTATTATCAAAAGTTTTAATTATACATTTTGTGATTGGACTAAACTAGAGACTTGTGCAGAACGGGTGAACATGGGTGATCATCATGATTAATGTAGGCAATTGACATATTGTTCTAAATAATATCTATGAGGAAAACATGACAATTGAAGAAGAATACATAAATACATACATATATAATTTGGACCAATACATTGAACCTAATGAAAATCCACTAGAAATTAAAACACATCGTATGAACCTAATATGAAAATCCACTAAAAACTAAAACACATTGTATGGACAAGATACATACATACATATGTAATTTGGACTAATACATTGAACCTAATAAAAATCCACTAGAAACTAAAACAAATTGTATAGACAAGATACATACAACCTAAAGAAAATCCACTAGAAACTAAAACACCTTGTATGGAGGAGATACATACATATATAATTTGGACCAATACATTGAACCTAATGAAAATCCACTAGAAACTAAAACACATCATATGCATGAGATACCAACAAAAAATGATTTGATTTAATGTTGAAGGAACAAAGGTTGCTTTGATTCAACTTTTCACTCAAGCAACAAACAATACCAAGACCATGAGTGGTGATGGGAGAAAAGTGCAACAATAGAACAAATAACTAACTAAATCTTCATCCGTTGTGTGTGAATCTAAAATGAGCCAATAGACTTGTATCACAATATAAATTTGTAGCAGAATATCAATCACAACACCAACAAATTTTTACGTGGAAAACCTCCTCCATTGGAGGAGTAAAAACCACGGGACTGTAGTCCATCGAAAAATTTTCATTATGAATCAAATTATGAGTTTACAGTAATTTCTAACTCTATCAAGGAATTTATCATAACAACATCATCAAGAAATTTAATTCTTGGCAACAATCATAATTTGATATCAAATAAGAAAAGGGAGATAGAAGAATCAAACTCAGAGCTTCTGTTTGAGCAGTATATCTCTCCACATAATGCTTTAGTCCCCAATCTAACCATTCATATTGAAGTGTTATGTTTGATGAACCTTCTATCCAAAATTGAACTTAATCCAATGGTGTAAATAGAGATGAGACAACAGAGTTGCATTCCCTTGTTAAACATAATGAGTTGGTGATGCTTTCAATTGGGTTTGTTTGAAATCTTGATATATCTCCCAATAGCACGAAAAGCATCTTGTGATCACATTCCTTCTCCTCTTTTCTTCTAAAGACTTCCTAAAAAACAAATCTTGGAATCTAAAACCTTCCCTGTGATAATTTAATATGAAAATGATTAGATATGATTAACATAAAAAGGCATGTAATTAGTATCTTCCATTGAACATAGAGAATTACCTGAACTATAGTTCAATCATCAACTGAATGCTTTTAATTACTCAAATATGTTAATTATGGATCAACGGAGTCATGTCCTCAACCTTTCTTGGCTAAGTGTGAAAATCCGATTCCCTCTTAGTTGTAATATGATGTCTACTCTACAATTGCTATGAGCAAGCTTTGTACTCTGTGCAAGCAAATCAACAGGGAAGAAAAATGAAAAAAAAAAAAAAAAAGACATTTCTTGTCAAAAATTAAATATATTAAAATTATAACTAATGATAAATAATTATATAAGATATTCAAACCCACTTGCCTAGTTTAACGATGAGCACCAACATTTGACATTGATTCTTCGAAATGTATAAAATTTTGATAGGCATCAATCTGTCAAGAATGACAAGAAAGAAGGATATAAATGTATTAAGGTCAAAACATAGACTCAATTAGCTATCATATTAAAGTAATAAAAATGATTATGTCCTATATGAAAGACTTTCCTAATTAAAAATATTAGGACCAACATATACCCTTCTTATTTAATGTACTTCAAATATGGTAACTTCTGTTAGAAGGACTAACCTAAACAAACGTTGTCTAGCTTTTGAAAAGATGCAGAATTGCATTTCAACCAAAAATTTGCAGACCTGCATTAAAAAAATAAAATAAAATAAAATAAAATTGAGAACGAACAAATTAACTCGAAAATATAAACTATAGACAAAACAAAGATAAACAAACTTTAGTGTTGTCAAACATTCTGACGAGCACAATCATTGCAAAGAGAGTAATGTTTTGCAAAATAACATATGCCCACAATGACATCTCCTCAAGGCAGAAAACCAAGCTAGAACAGATCAAGCTACCTATGACCACAGCGCTTTTAATCACTAAAGCGACTCAAGAAACTTTATCGAATCTGGATCCAAGTTAGGTATGCAAGCTATGACCAATTATCTTGTTCTTATTTCACAAATTGACGCCATATATGGATCACCATAGTTCTTATTTCCAATTCAATAGGTGCTGCAGAACAGAATCATGACATTTTCTCAATTTAATAAAATATTAAGTAATCGATTTTTGTTTGTCTTATTACAAGTAAAAGCATCTATTGAATAGTAAGTGTAGACAAATAATTCCAACCATGTGCATGATGAATGAGACTTCAGACCACAGGGCATATTGAGCTTGTATATGAAGCCTCTGTTGACACTATATGTTTATGAGCAGGGAGAATCATTGATTGATTTCTTAGCTTTAGTATTGTTCGCATAAACGACAATTGATAAAACAATACAATATTTGCTCTGCTTCTTATGAGAGAAGAACTTACATGAAATAGTGAGTAATCATATTCACTATTAACAAGGCCAACTACGAAGCTTGAGTGTACCTTATCATAAGATCATCAATGCCACAAAGTGCAAGAAGTGTGCATCACAGATGATAAGATCTGTTGCATGAAAAAGCATAGATCAAATATGTGGTGTGAAATCATTTGATACAAAATGGGTTCAGCTTAAACAAGAATTTTAGAATCATTTTAAGCAATTAACCCAAAACAATAAAGGAATTTTAATTGTTTATTGTGTTTTAAGTCAGTATACACACACAAAATGATAAAAGAATATAATATCAGCATTTTTACGTCAGAGAGGAACTTATATTGAATGGTGTGTGATCATGTTTGCAATTAGCAAAGCCAATTGCAAAACATGTGTATGCCACCGCTGAACCATCAACGGCACTGTGTGCAAGGAGTGAACTTTAAAGATTATTAAATGAACTGCTTAAAATATAATGGACCATGTGTGAGGATCTACCAAGTGCACAAAACTTTAGTCGATTACATCAATCAATATATTCCCAAGGAAAATTCTGAAAGGTTAACAAATAATAAAATAATTATATACCATGTTTGACGAGCTTACTTATCTTTCTTGTTGGTACTATTTTATCTATTTTAACTATTATAAGAAAACATATTAACTTCAATCTTAAGGACCAACCTAGTCAAATTCTTTCCTTTCCTTTTCCGGGATCCAAAGCAGTATTCCAACCAAAGAATTAGCCCTGCCATGAAAAAAAAGAAAAAAAAAAGACTTCTATTACAGTATACGGATAAACAAGCATATTTTGATGCCTATGTGCAATTTTATCTAGTTCACATCTCATACATATCAACAATCAGAAGCAAGTAAAAGAAAGTCCCATTTGGTTTCAAAAAAAAAAAAAAGGAACATCCCATTTTGCTAATATTGCAAAAACACATATATACTTGTCCCTAAGCTTTCTTCTCGATGCATCCAGGTATTACAACTTGCTTCCTCTGAGTAAAATCCAGAGGCTTGGTACAAAAAAATTTAAAAATAAGGAAAATAGACACAACAGGAAAAGATTGTGAAGGATTGAACAGTCAAAGCATACCTTTCACCAGAAAGTTAAATAACAAAATCCACAAGCAAGCTATGACATACTCTTGCAGGAAGATCTGAAAACAAAGGAAGGAGGTATATTATCACCTGTCATATTTATCATGTGTTATATGTAATATCGATGTCTAATTACTGCTTGCTTTACTTCAACTTGATACGTTATACCATAAACCTGAGGGACATCCCCATCGGTGTTACAAAAGGAAGCAGGGCACCATGTCAGATTCTAATAACGGCTAATTAGAAAGGATGTCACCTAGCCAGCTTCTACATGCTGATGTTGTAGATTCAAGGTGCTATGTGCAAGAATGAGGAACTGGCAAAAGTCTCTATTGGGTTCACAGACTTGAAATAATTCCTAGAATATCCCGTGAACTCTCTTCTTCTAGGCACATAATAGTGTAACTATGATTGTGCTATCTTCTTCTTCCATCTTCCGTTTGATACACATCCGTTTCTAAATTGGAATCCCTTGAGAAATCTAACCAACTGCTGTTTTCATTTTCTGTACCCAAAAGTGTAAGATCAACACTTTTACCAATGAACATCTTATCACTGCCTCTTTTTAGGCAAGATTTAACATCTCTCCCAAATCCAATATACATAAACCTGACAATTTACAAATAAGCACAATCTAAGCATTAAGAAGTATTAAGCGTCAATTTAAAAAAAAAAAGTACACATGAATAAATTGATAGAGCATTATTCTTAACGTTTCTTTACACTGCCTCTAAACATGATATTCTAATTTCCTATGAAATGCGGTTCTCAAATTTAATTTTATGCCAAATGCTAATATTACAGAAGCTATGTACAGAAAAATTAAATGGGTTCTGAAGATCCGATTTGAAACTATTTGACAATAAGTTTCTACCGGAGCCTGCAAAAGTGATCAAACTAGTGATCAAAATTGGAAAGTGCCAAAAGTCAAAATGAATGCATTCCTTGCCCCTCAAGAGATCAGAATTGCATTCTAATTAAAACATGTATCTGATTTTCCATCCACTAAATCCCTTTTTCTTATGCACACTTCACTCCTCTCTCTTGCATCTAACAAACCTTCAAAGCCACTTTGATAAGACATACATGCGTTACTCCTCCCTCTTGCATCCAACAAACCTTTAAAGCCACTTCTCAGATCAGTACAGTAACAAACATCTACTAATTATATATATAATAAAGTTTTAAATTTACGTGAAATATGATATGGTGTCATAAATACAGATATTAAAAGTAAAACTTTAATAATTAACTAGAAGACGAAGGAATACCTGCAGTTCGAAGTTTGATGCAACTATTTGGAAGTTCAATGGTCATCACTTTGCTCATACACAGACAATCACAGCGGCATGCCTGAAATTTATAAGCGAATCGAGCAACTTGGTTCTGAAAAGTTATGAAAAAATAAATAAATAAAAAGGAGACAGGACAAATTATCAAAGAGTTGAGTTACCAAATTTTACCTTATGAGAAGTTAATAAGATTGCCAAAGTCACTTCACTGACTAGCGTCGCTTGACATTGATTCTTTGATGTGCAATAATCTTCAATGAAAAAGTCCACGATCTATGACATAGTCCAAGCAAACTTTGTAAGAGTAAAGATAAATCATATTAAATAGGAAACTTATAGCCCACTTACCTAGTTAATAGCAAATGCCATTTCTGAATCTTGATTCTTCAAGGAAATACAAGATATTTTACTCCCCTAAAATATTGTTATCAAAGACTTTTGATTGGCACAAATCTGAAAATACAACACCCAATGCCTTATTAATCTTAGGGAGAATATGAAAGGCCATAAAACAATAATCAGCATACATCATATCTTATGGAAATACCTGATAGTTCTTTATATAACAATCATAATCAATGCATTTCTTGCCTCTTGAAGATCCAGAATTGATTCTAGTTAAAAGAACTTCCTCATTTTCCATCCACATAATATTTTTCTTCTGAATTTTGATGCATACCTCCCTCTTCTATCTCATGCATATCCACAAACCACCAAAGTCACCTTAACAAGAAATATACATGGTAGCTTTTCAAATTAAGTATCTACCTATATTAAATTTTGATAATCAGCAAATATGTGTGAATTGATGCAAAATATCAAAACATTGGGCCCATTACATGGTTCATAATTCATGTACTAACATCAAACATGAACCGAAGTTAAACATGGTTTACTGATGAGTGGATGTAGTGAACCATGTTCTTGCTTCAAATAATTATGGATGTAATATTAAAATTAAGTTTCCAAATATATATTTATTTAAGTTTCAATTTACAGTAAATTTGATTTGACTTCATCTACAGATATCGATAAATTTTAAAGCAATAATTATACTTAAAATTGGAGCAGCAAATACCTGTAGTATACCACTGGGAAGTTCAATGGCAATCTCTTTGCTCATACACAAACAATAAAAAGAGCATGCTATGCTTATGCCTGAAAGTTATCAAAATTAAGAAGATTTGAACAGAAAAGTCAAAAGAAAACACAAAAATGAGGATAACAAAAATGAAGGAAATTTGAAATATACTTGAGTAATCAAGTAATACTTACAACAAAAAAATTAATAAGATAGCCAATGAGAGTGTCACTTGACTTTTGAGTTTTTGAAGTGTAAAACTCTTCGGTGAAAACATCCACAATCTATGATATACTTTAAGGTAAATATCTGAAAGCAAAGAAAGTAATAAGATCATGGCGGCCCACAACTTTTACCTTGCATTAAAAATATTTAAAGGAATTCCTACTCTACTTCAATTTTGTTATACCATATTCTGAGGAAAGTTTACATCATTGCTACTCGGAATGGATCTATGCTGAACCAGTGTTTGTTGAGACAGGATACTTATGAGTGCTCTTGAAACTTTGCCTCTTATGGTCACATCAGATTAGAAATATTGATTGAGAAATCTTCTTATTTCACTATCTTCTCTCCGATAAATAATTACAAATATGACTGCTCTATATTGACTTAGTTATAACATAATCTATGTCATGTTGAGGGAGGAGGCTTGTGTGGTACAAGTGAGCATGAACAACCTTGGAATAGGGAAGTCCTCTTCAGTGAGCATACCCATTGAAACTCTATTAGAATGAAATTATTGATTGCCTTATACATCTCTTCTTATGCAACCAAATCCCAAACACAAAGATAAGAAGTTAAATGTCTCCCAAATCCAATATATCTATCCTTGCACAAACCTGGCAATTTACAAACATGCACAACTCAAACATTAAGAAGTATATGTCATCAAACTCAAAATACACAATTTGATTAATAGAGCATTGTTCCTAACCTTTCTTCTCAATGCATCTTGGCTTGACAATAGAGCATTAATTTGATTAAAAAGTGGTTATATGGAAAAATGAAAGGCTTTTGAAGAAAATGCATTTGACTAGTTAATTAATTTAAAATTAACTTAAAACTAGTGCTATAAAGATAAATATAACAAAAAAAATCAAGTAAAAGGAAGACGTGAAAGAAATACCTAGAGTTTGATGCATCTTTGTAGTTTTAATGGCCACTTATCTGCACATTCTCATCATCGATTTGGATATTAGGAATATGAGAGATGTCAAACCAGTTCTCTCCTGTTTTCTTTCTATAACGTTTTGATAAAATTGAACACCAATTTATCTCTAATGTTTGCAGTGATGCCATCTGAAGAATCTGCTTGGGCAATACCTCTAGTTTGGGGCAGTTTCGAATTTCCAAGAAACGAAGAGATGGCATGACTTTTATATTATGATGCTCAATCCCAAAATCCCACTCTTCCCATTCCTCCATCTCCCAAAAATTGAGAAATTTCAAATTGGGGAAACTTGTAACTGATGAAGATGAAGTAATGCCATCACTTTCTAATCCCAAAACTTCATTACCCACTCTTTTTACTCTCTTCATCCTTTGAATCAAAAGTGATTCAAGGGATGGCAATTTTCCCAATGAAGGCAGTTGCTCACACTTTATCCATTCGATCAAATCTAATTTTCTCAAATTGGTTAATAACATCATCCAATTAGGTAATATCACGTTGCCTGCATAGGTTGATATCGTTAATTGTTTTAAGTTTGGAGGAGCTTGTAATGCTTCAAGAATTGCTTCATTGTTTATGGAATTGGACCCCCTGAAGTCGAATCCCAACGATGTAATATTTATCTTATTTTTAAGTTCAATTTTGTGAACCTCGCTCTCATTTGCCATATCTCCCAAACCTCTTATGCCAAAATCTCCTTGGAGGTGGTGAAATTTATTCAAACATTCAAGTGAAGATGCTTTGTTACCATATTTACCCTCACTCACATGGAATTCACTTAATGTACGAAGACATGTTAAGTTCTCAAGTCCTTTTGGCATGTATCCTAGAGAATCAGTGTCGACGTTGAACAAATGTCTTAGGTTGATTAACTTTCCTATCCCTTGAGGAAGTTCCTTAAGATTTCTACACCTAGAAACATTCAAGGTTTGTAAATTATATAATTCACATAGTGTTTCAGGTAACAATTCTAATCCCAAATTACCACGTAAGTTAAGATACCTCAAATGTATTAGCTTTCCTATCTCTCTTGGAAGTTTTTCAAACCTTGTCTCATGGGGATAGAACCCACCACCCATCATATCAAACTCAACAATAGAGGTCAATGCTAATGCCCTTAAGAATGTATTTTGACCCAGTAAATTGAGCAAGACTCCGTCAATCGAATGCATGCCATCATCAAATTTAAACAAAAGGGTCCTCAATTTTTTAAAGTTACAAATAGAGATAGGATATGAACTATTTTCGTCAACCATTAACATTAAATGATGAGCTTTCTCAAATGAAATGTTAATGCTCAATTCTCCAAAATCTTTGTCCATCAGTGCAAAAAATTCATTCTTTGTGAGAAATTGAGCAAAGTCATGTATTATATCATGCATCTTACATCCTACGATATCACCGATATCATCTTTTATAAACTCTTGGAAGAAGGAATGTGTTGCTAAAATGTTAAAATATTTTTCACCTATCATTTCCATATCCTTATTTCCTTCTAATTCTAAATAACCTTGAGCCATCCACAACTTAATCAATTCCTCCTTAACTAAGTTGTAATCCTTTGGAAAAATGGCACAATATGAGAAACATCTTTTAGCTATAGGAGGCAAATTATGATAACTAAGCATTAAAGGACGAAAAATGTCCTTCTCAAATTCTTCAAGTTTCCACACCTCACTATCTAAGATAGTTTTCCATTCATTACTAGTTTTCTTAAAGCGCAGGAGACTCCCCATAGTCTTTGCTGCAAGAGGTAAACCATTGCACTTACTCACAATTTCCTTACCAACATCTTCTAGTTCTCTACACTCCAATTCAGATCTACCAGAAAATGCTAATGACTTGAACATTAACCAACAATTCTCTTCAGATAACTCCTTAATTGGGATAACATCAATTGATTCCATCATATGAGCAACTGCTTGCTTACGTGTGGTAATCAAAATTCTACTACCATGAAGACCATTTCTTAAACAATGGTGCAACGGTTTCCATTCATCATAGTCTTCTGTCCACACGTCATCCAATATAAGAAGAAATTTTTTTTCTCTAATGGATTGATAAATCCTTTGTACACAAGATTCCAAATCAACTAAATCAGAAGCTGGCCATTCTAGAGCTACAGCAATTGCTTTAGCAATCCTTAACACATCAAAAGGATCTGATACACATACCCAAATTCTTTTCTCAAAATTCTTCTTTATCTCATCATTGTTATAAACAAGTTGAGCAAGAGTTGTTTTCCCAATTCCTCCCATCCCTACAAGCGAGATGATATGGATGCCCTTGATTTCATCACTACTCTCGCACAACAACTTGCTTACCAAAATATCTTTTTCCTTATCTCGACCATATATCTCAGACTCTTCAATGAACGAGATACTCTCTACTCGTTGAGGTTGTTCAACATTCCTATTTGAAAAATGATACCTATCTTTTTCTTTAGCAATATCATCTAGCCTCTCGGTGACTTCTTTTATTTTAAGAGCTATGTCATGGTGCAAAACAACTTGCTTAAAACAGAAGCAAGGAGAGAGAAAGAAGGAACGTACCTTCTTATTAAGAGTAAGAGCATTTTCAGCTCTCTCAATTTGCAGTTTCAGCTTGGAAGTGTTCCACTTATCCAACACGTTTTCTGCATCATAGGATACAGCTTTGAGCTTATCTAACCAGAGTCTAACGGTTGTCTCCTTCACTTGCCTTAGCTCTGCATCAACGAGCACAGCTTGAATGGCTTGGAAATTGCTAGTTAGCCTTTCAACGTCTTTGCTGACACCACGTACGAGTGTAACTTCTTCTTGAATCTGTTGACGAGTGATTGAAGCCAATTGCTTCAAGACAATGGAAACAATTGCATCGGCCATAGTTGAGAGATAGTGCTTTGAATGATAATTCAGATAGGAGAGATTGAGTTTTTGGATGTGAAAATGCGGGCATGGAGTACTGCATGTTTTTATACTTGAGAAAAGAGAAAAGTTGCTTCTAAAGAGCAAAATCTAATTTTGTACCCCCAAGGTTTGGACCAATTATGTTGTTTAATCCCTAAGGTTTTTGTATCAGCGTTGTTGCACTCCACCATTAAGAAATAGTCCAAAAAGTGGAATTTCTTTAATGCAAGAATGACAAATTGGTAAATAAAGGTGTGGCAAGTTGTTCATCGAATGATTGAACAAAACAAATTAAAAAAAAGTTGTTTAGAAAAAATTAAATTTTTAAGGGAATATATATTTTAGAAGACCGTTTGATCGAATTTATTTTATAGTAATTTTATTAAGTTTTTTTTTAAAATAATTAAATAGTTTAAAATTGATTTTTAAGAATAAGGGTAAAAAGAAAAAAAAATTCTCTTTCCGGTTCAATATATAGGTATTTTTCTTGGTTTTCCTAGTCAAACGGTTGTAATATCGTGGTGTCTGCCGCAATTAAACTGATTAGTTGGATGTTAAGCGTAAATATTAAAAGTATGTTTTGAGAATTGTAAAAAGGTCCTTTAATTAAAAAAAAGGAAAAGTATTTTAGTAGCCGTCGCGGATCCCATAGCAATAAGCCACGTGAAGGGGGTACTTTTTTTGATGCATTGTTGATCTTTGGGCCCTGGACAACTTTTTGTCTGCCCCTTTTTTTGTTTTTTTAACCGCGTCGGTCACGCCTACTACAATCACGCATCTAAATTTCTGGATTTTGTAAGCACTTTGGGCCACTTGCAGCCCAGGTTTCCATAAATAATTTAGTTTAACATAATATTATAATACTATTTATTAAAAATAATCGTTTATTTTGATATATAACAATTTTTTATAAAATTTTAGGTTCTTTTATGCCACTTTCAAATTAAATAGACAAAACCGTGTCAGTCAACACCTACTCCAATATTATAATATTATATAATAAACAAATAATATTAAATAGTAAAAATAATAACATTTCTGAAAATCATTAATAAATTCAGTAGAGATTTAAGAGATTCTTAAATAAATGAAAACAAAACATATCATTCACCGACTACGCCAACCTAAGTGAAGTTGTTAGGGATATAATAAAATATAAACTACACCAACCCAATTAAAGCTGTGAGGGATAATAAAGTATTAATTCCGGTTTTCGTGCTATGAACCTAACGTAAACGACAAAAAAAAAGGTTAAATGCAATTAATACGTATACCAACCTTGCTTGCGTTAAACCACTGCAAGTCCAAATTTATAGTGCACTCTTGAAATCCGATTTTGTGTTAAATGATGGTTTTAGTTCAAAATCAAATTCGATCCAAATTCGGTTTAGAATTGTCGAATTTCAGATTTGGTACACATCCAAAAATCCAAAATATTAGAAAAATTCAGATTAAAATATTATAATATTATATGAGAATATTATAAATTTCATTTTACTAAAATTTATTATATATTTATGTCAACAAGGACAATAGTTCCCTAAAACATTTACCAAGTTTGGTATCAGCCACTAGAATTCTACTACATAGGCCCATAAGGTCCATATATTGATTGAAGCTCCACGTTCTAAATGATTTAAGGCTCATTAATAGAGATGATGACAAACAACAATGCTTCAAACCAGGCCCATTTAAGCCCAAAATGAAAAGTCACTTCATTTTGGGTAAGGATCCATGCGGGTAAGACTACTAGACTTCTGCTCATGAAGCCTTTAGCGCTCATTGGATTGAAGGAACAATCGACCATTGATTGTATCTCAATCATTAATTTAATTACCACGTCAATTCCACTTGGTATTTCACACTGCCATTTAGACTTTGCATTGATGGTCGGTTATGAGAGCAAATTGGAGATGAGATTGGATATAAAAATTTGAATCACATATTTGGTACTTATAATACCATATTTGCTCCTATACAAATAGTGACTTCCAATCATATGACTACCTCTCTCTATATATATGTACATTCTGAAAAGTCTTGTAATTTAGTATTTACAACTCCTATACAATCATTAGCATGAATCATGATAACAATCATATGCATAAGTTGAAGATGAATTTGTGAATATGTAATGTATAGAAGCTTAAGATAAAATTGGCATGAAGACAACCAGACTTCTCCAACACATAACAAGATCCGTTTTTGACCAGCATTTGGTTTAGCTTGTTTTCTAAAGCATCTTGGCGGCCCATAGCACCAACACCTTCAGAATGAAGAACCTGACCACAACTTCAACAATTAAGCAGATGTTTAACATAACATTTGAAATGCCATGCTAAAGAGTTTCTTTGAATTCAAACCGTTCTTGTCAACAAATGAAAATACATACAGCTAATTAAACAACTTGCAGTCAGTCCTCATCCTCAGCATTCCATTGATTCACACATTATTGAGGTATTGTTCGTCAGCCACACTACTAGATTATCTTGTTGGTCACATTCATCCTCATTTTTTAGGCTTCCTCGTAATCAACAAAACCTAAATCATATAGACAAGAAATTAACGTACCGTATTTTTTCCTGAGATGGTTTAGCCCAACAATTACTAATACAGCTTCAAACATTGAGAAGCGGTTGCAATTATATTGTGGTCGAAATTACATAGATTACCGTTATGTTGTTGTCATGTCATCAAAATTTCAATCAACATAATATCGTCCTTGACCTTTCTTGACAAGGCATCTTGTAACAAAATTTACTTCCTCTTAAAATGTTTGTCTGCATCAAAATTTGATGCCTTGATCTTAGCATCCTGGCATGAGAAAGCGTTGTACAAATATGGCTTTAACATTTAGAGGTATGGAGTTAATATCTTCGATAGAACTTCACTAGTTACGTGGATTGAATTTCAGCTATCAATTAAATACTATGGAAATGTCAAATGGAATCATATTCTTTAGTTTCTTGGCTAGATGCGAATTTTAATCTTTCGAATTGAGATTCACAATTGGAACTTGATGTCAGCTCTACAATTGCCCATTAGGAAGATTTGTACAAGCAAATCAAGAGGAATTAAAAGGAAAAAAAAAAAAAAAAAAGGAACAAAACGTAGCTTGTCAAAAATTACATAACCAAGATTATACCTTTGTCAGAAAATCAATTAAGATATTTAAAGCCACTAACCTAGTTTAATGATATACACCAACATTTGGCATTTCATTTTTCAAGTTGCTCAAGACCATAATATGTACAATTTTGATAGACATCGATCACCTGACCATGCATCTTCAAGGACAAATTCCACCAAGAATGAACAAGGATATTAACGTATTAAGGTCTAAATCACACGCCATACATAAAGCACTTACTTGATATTTATTTGATTTATTTATATAAATTAATGACTTCTATTAAAACAATTAACCTTGTCAAATATGGCAAGGCCTCTCAAAGGACGTAAAATTGCATTTGCAGCTAGGTGGCGTGTAGCATAGAATTCAACACCTTACAGATATAAATGCGACAAAGAAATATTGTAGTAAACTTTTTCCTGTGAACCTTTTAATCTGTTTTCTTTATTACAACAAAATGTAATTTATACACAGCAAGAAGTTTGGAAATAGGAAGATAATTTAGAACATGACCGACCGTTTTCTACATCATCCAGTTAGAAGGGTCGTGAACCATATGTACATATAAAACCATCCACCATCTAAACCATGAATGTGCTTTGGACTTATTTAATTTAAGAACAAAAACATGTGACTTCAACCTGAACAGGGACAATATTCATGTTTAATAAATACACTATGTCACAACTCCATTTAAGACGTGGTTTCTAGTGTCAAAATCATGTCTACGCAATGTTAGAGAAATTTTTAAAATAAATTAAATTTAAAAACGAATAGACACATTTATTCATCAAATGTTGTGTCTATTAAATTTTAAAATGAAAAGACACATTGTTTTGCAAAAGGTTGTGTCCATTAGAAATCTATATATATGTGAATGCCACAATCAATACATATGTCTAATAGATCTTTCATTTTTTTCTTCCAAAATATTCTTTGTTTCTCACAAATAAAAATAAGCAGTATCTTACTTTCTGCAGAAGTAGAAAATTATTACCAATAGACTTGTTATCATTCGAAGGTGTTCTGGTTTATCTTCGCTAGTGCACATCGCAGACAAACAAAAGGTTTCATTGTATCCTAGAGGCGTATTCGCAACTTGGTGCATCACAGAATTGGTGGAGGCGAATAACATCTTAAGGAAAGCGATTTTGTTACGCGCCTTGAAGCCGTTTATTTGCAATTTTTGCTACTTTCTTTGTGCTATTTTGTGCAGATTTTCTGGCTGTTCTTTTGTGCAGTAATTGGTGAATTTTGCTGACTGTTTTGGGTGGAATACAAGGCTGTTTTGGGCTATCAAATTGGACAACAAAATTCTGCAGGTTTCATCAAACAGTGCAGATTTTTCTTCATTTTTTAGATTATTTTGTGCAGATTTTTCTGGGCTGTTCCTACGCTGTTTTCAATTAATAAAAAAAACAACAATCTTAAAACGTTATTATTCAACAATGGCACCAGTAGCATCGCTGCATGATTTTGCTGTGGATTTTGTCAAATTTGAGCGGTTTGATGACAGAAATTTCAGGCGTTGGCAAAAGAAATTGCATTTTCTTTTGACAACTCTCAAAGTTGTTTATGTGCTCACAACACCAAAGCCGCTGGAGCGTGAAAATGAGACTTTGACAGAAACTCGAACTCGATAGAAATGGGAACAAGATGACTACATATGTAAGGGACACATTTGCAATGCCATGTCCAATGAACTTTTTGATCAATACCACAACAAATCAACAGCCAAAGAAATATGAGATCTCTTGGAGGCCAAGTATATGACAGAGGATGCCACAAGTAAGAAATTTTTGACCTCTAAATATTTTCAATACAAAATGGTTGATGGTAGGCCGATTATTGAGCAGTTTCATGAAATCATGCATATTTTCAATCAATTCCAACAACACAAAATGCATATGGATGAGTCAATTGTTGTTTCCTCTATTATTGATAAACTTCCTCCATCTTGGAAAGACTACAAAAATAGTCTTAAACACAAAAAGGAAGATATCTCTCTTGAGGAATTGGGCAGACATCTTCGTATTGAAGAAGAGAATAGACGTATTAGTCATGATGAGCAGCTCATTGTGTCTTCCAAAATAAATATGGTGGAAGAAAATGAGTCTAAACAACCTCAACACCCAAAAGGCAACAAGAAGAGAAAAGTTGCAACAACGGTGAACCCAAATGGAAAGAAAAAGAAATTTTCTTGTCACCATTGTGGTAAACCGGGCTATTTCAAGAAAGATTGTCGATTTCTTAAGAAACAAAAGGAAGGTTCGACTTCAAATTTTGTGGCCATGATATCCGAGATTAATGTTCTCGAAGATGACTTTGCTTGGTGGATTGATTCAGGTGCAACCAAACATGTGTGCAAAGATCGTAGCCTTTTCAAATCTTATGAATCAATTGAAGATGAAAGTGTCTTGTACATGGAAAATTCTTCTACTGCAACAATAAAAGGAAAAGGCAAAGTGTAACTTGAATTCACTTCTGGACAAGTTCTTACTTTAACTGATGTTTATCATGTACCAAAAGTTAGAAAAAATCTTGTATCTAGGAGTCTTCTTAATAAGTTTGGCTTCAAACTTGTATTTGAGTCAAACAAGTTTGTATTGTCTAAGGATGGAATTTTTGTTGGAAAGGGTTATATGTATGAGGGTATGAGGGTATGTTTAAACTCAATATCAATAAAATGAATGTTTCTTCTGTTTATATTATTGATTCATTATCTTTATGGTATAATCGTTTATGACATGTTCATATTAAACGATTACATGATATGGCTAATCCGGAATTAATTCCTAGATATAATTATGATATGCATGAAAAATATAAAGTATGTGCTCAAACAAAAATTACAAAAACTCTCTTTCCTAAAATTGAAAGAACATCATCTTTATTACAATTAATTCATAGGGATGTATGTGATATGCATAGTAATCCTACTAGAGGTGGGAAAAAGTATTTTGTAACATTTATTGATGATTATTTAAAATATTGTTATGTTTATTTGTTGCATTCAAAAGATGAAATATTAAATAAATTTAAAATTTATAAAGTTGAAGTAGAAAATGCATGTAATACAAAGATTAAAATTCTTAGGAGTGACAAAGGTGGTGAATATCAATTTCCTGAATTTTGTGAATCTATTGGTATTATACATGAAACATCTACAACATACACTCCACAACAGAATTGAGTAGTAGAAAGGAAAAATAGGACACTTATAGAAATAGTGAATTCAATGCTTTCTAATTCAGGTTTATGTAAAAGTTTTTGGGGTGAAGCATTATTAACTGCATGTTATATACTAAATAGAGTACCTAGTAAGAATATTAAGACTACTCCTTATGAACTTTGGAAGAAAAGGAAACCTAATTTATCTTATTTTAGAGTTTGAGGATGTATAGCCATAGTTAGATTACCAGAACCTAATATAAAGAAACTAGGTGAGAAAGGTGTAGAATGGATATTTTTAGGTTATGCAGAACATAGTAAATCATATAGGTTATTGGTAACTGAACCTAATAATTCTATTGAGATTAATACTATTATAGAATCTAGAGATGTCATATTCTATGAATCTAGATTTTCTGTAATTCCTAAAATTATAAATTTTGATGCACCTATAGAAAAGGTGGCAACACCAAAAAGAATTGTCACAGAGGATCCTCCCGAAATACGGAGAAGTAAAAGGGTAAGGAAAGAAAAATCCTTTGGCCCTGACTTCATTGTGTATCTAATTGAAGGTACTAGAGATACACATGTGAGACAGACGATAGTCTCGCCGATAATTGAATCGGATCCCCTCACTTTTGAGGAAGCAATGAAGTCACACGATGTTGCTTTTTGGAAAGAAGCAATTAATGATGAAATGGAGTCTATATTGGGAAATAAGACTTGGAAATTGGTTGATCTACCACTTGGATCAAAACCAATAGGTTGCAAATGGATTTTCAAAAGGAAGATGAATGTTGATGGAAACCATTGATAAATGCAAGGCAAGGTTAGTAGCAAAAGGTTTTACCTAAAAAGAAGGTCTTGATTATTTTGATACATATACCAATTGCAAGAATTGCTACTATAAGAACATTGATAGCATTGACATCAATTTATCGCCTTGAAATCCATAAAATAGATGTAAAAACAACTTTTCTTAACGGAAAGCTAGATGAGAAAATTTTCTACTTCTGCAGAAAGTAGGATACTACTTATTTTTATTTGTGAGAAACAAAGAATATTTTGGAAGAAAAATATTGATCCCAACCTGGAAGTAGGGATCTCTACTTTAATGTTGGGATCATCTCTTGATGTTGGCATCCAAACCTCCAGGTTTGATCCCAACCTGGAGGTTGGGATCCCTACCTACAGGTTTTGGTCACAACCTGGAGGTAGGTATCCCTACTTGGAGGTAGGGATCATCCCTTGATGTTGGGTTCATACCTGGAGGTGGGATCAATACCTAGAGGTTGGGATCCCTGCCTCTAGGTATTGATCCCAACCATTTAGGTTGGGATCCTCACTTTAAGGTTGAGATCATCCTTTTATGTTGGGATCCGTCCATGTCTGATACCAACCTGCCAGTTGGGATCCCTACCTCTAAGCTTTGATCCCAACCTCGAGGTTGGGATCAATAACTCCAGTTTGATACCAACTTGGACGTTGGGATCCCTACCTCCAGGTTTTGATCCCAACTTTAAGGTTGGGATCATCAGTTGTGGTATCCATCATCCTTGAGGTAGGGATCCCAACCACGAAGTTGGGATCCCTACCTCAAGCTTTTTGATCCCAACCCGAAGGTTGTGATCCCTACTTTAAGGTTGAGATCAAACGAACCTCAGGTTGGAAATCCCTACCTATATGTTGTGAATCCCAAACTCATGCACTAGAATCTCAAACTCAACTTATAGGTTCCAAATCCTAACCTCTAGGTTGTGAATCCCAACCTATAGATTGCGATACCCAACCTTCTTATTGGAATCATAGTACATTGCAAGTTCCGATCCTAACTTCCACGTCCGGATTCACAACATGGGAGTTGGGACTCCTAACCTTCAGGTTGGGTTTCCACCTCTATTCGGAAATTATGTTCAACCTAAATCCCAACCTTCAAGTTACATTCCCAATCTCGTGGTTAAGCATTCCCAACTAATAGATAATTCCTAACAAATACGTTAGGATTCACAACCTACAGATTAGGATGCCCATAATTTGGTTACAGAGCCAAACCTCAATGTTGGGACCTATACCAAATATAAACCATCACAACCCCAACAAATAAGTTCACAAAAACCAAACCCAATGCAGCAAATTCAATTGCCACTATACCAAACCCAACAACGACAGTACGATAGCAATCATTTACAAAATTAAAAACAGCATATCAAAAAATGTTAACAACATCACAATGTTTACTCTGCAAATAACATATAACCACACAAGCTACTACAATAACAACAACCCATAAGCAATGTGTTTTTATTGTGGACTTGTTCCGTTCCAGCTTCTTCAACCTCCAACTTTTTGCCTATTTTTTCGTCAACTTTTATATGCTTCTGCCGTCTTTTTCTTCTTCTACTACTTGCTGACAGTTTCACTTTCGTAATGCACAGACGTTGGGACTTCGGGTGGGTGGAGGAAACCTGAGAGTCGTCACTCAGAGCAGATACCGCGGTAGGTGGGTCGCCTTTTCTTTGCTTAGGGTTTCTTACCGACTAAATCACGATAGTGAACAATGGTGGGATCCTTGGGTCAGGTTTCCCTAGTCCCGTTTTTGCATTCGAACGGTGGTGGGTTGAGGTTTAAAAGACGGCGGAGGGTAGAGGTGTATGGGTGACGAGGAGCGACGGTCAAACAAAATTGTTGGTCACTGCGAGATTGATCGACTGTTGGTACAGGTGAGGTGCGACGCTGATGGGTCGATGGGCGACGGTTACGACTTCGGCAAATGACTGTTTGTTTTCCTTCAAGGTCACCGAAATGGGTTGGGAATAGAATAAACCATTCGGTTTTTGGTAGGGAAAAAAAGGGATGGCGCATTTGTAATTTTCTGACTAACCAAGGGTATTCTTGTCCAAAAATAAAGCCATCTGCACAGCCTTAACAACTAAAGGGTTATTTCTCACCAGGGTCATCCAAAAAAGGTTAGTTTTCAACAAAACCCCAAAAAAAAAAATCCAAGTTAAACGCAAGTTTTTTTTGGCCGTTTTGAGTTAGTCCCCCTTTCAAGAATTCCAAATTAGGGTTTGCTCCTTCCAAAATTAGTCAAAATTAGGGCAGACAACCTAAAAATCCGACTATGGATGGCGGACATTCATCGGAGGAAGACCAGGTGATGAGTGAGGTCCACGTAGGATGTCCACCTCACTCCTCTGGGCCTCACATTTCCCGCTTCGGCATCTCGCTTCCGCCAACTACTAGTACTCATATGTTTCTATTACTTTGTTTCAATTAATCAAACTTTCAGTGATTTGATTGTAAAAATGATTTCTTTTTCGTTTTTTCTTTGTGGGTATTTCTGATTTTAATTGTTAAAAGTTGTGCAGATTCAATGAGCTTTTCAAATGTGAAGCAGCTGATGTGCAGGAATTTGTGGCCTTAGATGAAGACCTTGTTTTGCCTAGACAAAGAAGTGAGTTCTTGTATCGTCTGCATTGTTTCAATTTTAGTGCAAAAGGTTGAGTAATCGTGTCGTGATTTGTGTTTACTGAGATGGGTATTTTAAGTTGTGCTTGGTCTTGTTGGTTATATGTGATTTGTTTTATGTCGACACAAATGGGTAATTGTGTTTTAGTACATTTGTTGTTGTTCAAAGGTAAGACGGTGGAGATTGGTTTCAGCTTGATTGTGTGATTGACGTAGCACGTTAAAGTTGTGTTTTGAGAAGAGAAGGGTTTCTATTCGAGTTTTTATGGTTTTGGTAATTTGTATATGCATTTTATAATGGTTGGTATGTGTGATGGCAAGTTGGTTTTGGAATCACCCTGTTATGAAACTCAAGTCTTTTGTAGCCCTATGGAGTAATGGAAGAAGAGGAGAGTAGAGAAGTTTGAGATTGGTTCTCCATTCTTTTGTTGAGCGTGTGTTTTCTATAGAATAATGAGAATTATCATTGTTGTAAATGGTGCAAAAAACTTTAGTCAGTGTTTCAGTGTGACTATCCGGCCCAATGTTACATCATCGATTCGAAGCGTTGGTTTGCAGGTGATAATGAACTGGTTTGTTAAGATGTTTTCGGCTCACTGTTTGTGTCACATGCTCAACCAATTCTAATGTCTTTTTCCTTTCAGGTATGGAAAGCAGAATCAATGTTATCTGATTTTGTGATGCATAAGATGTGCACTTCTTCTAAATTCGATGGGATTGTTTCATTAGAACTTGGTGCTGGAACAGGTAATTTGATCATTGGTTAACAAAGTAAGACTCCAATGTTGTCACTGGTCAAAGCTCTTGATAATTGGTTGCTTTGCTTTTGGTAAACTCTTCCTTAACTGATTTGCCCATTCAATTCCAAGTTTTTATCTGTAGTTGTTTCCCATATGTCAGCAAGTCAAACTGAGAACAAAATTAGGACATGCCTTCCAATGGTAGGTGTAGTGGATCAAATATTGGAAAAAGATAACGGTAACCACATTGATAAAATTTTCTCAAGATGAATGTTCTTTCCACAATATATCTTAGCAATTTTAACCAATATAGGTTTTGGTACTGGAGTGTGACATCCGCTTGTTTGTGTCTCTCTTTCATAAAAGTAGAAAACGCCTTTAGAGTTACCGTTGTGTGTGTTAGTAATTTAAATTCAAGGAAGTTACTGCAGTTAAATTTTTTAGTCTAAATTCATATGAAAATAATTTGACATAAGATAATGTCCTATAAATCATAAGATCCTTTAGTTTAGAACTAAAGTGGCTGAAACCAAGCTTGGTATATTCTGATGGGTCAAAAATAATTATGCCTCTCTGTTGCCTCTTGCTCTGGGATACCATGCAAACATCATTATTAGTTAAAGTTTCATGCAAAATAATAGATATATATATATTTTTGTATATAATTGGCAGATTTTACCCTAAAATAGGCTCTGGTTAGGATGTCAGTAACAATAAGCTGTTTAATGCTTCAAGGGAAATCTTGTTTTTGTGGACATAAATTTGTAATTAACCTCAATGAAAATGAAATTGCAACAATTTTATTGGTGCTGGTTGAGGATAAAACGTTAACTAAGAAATTCCCATGAGCATAATCTGATGCAAGAAGAGAAAAGCTAGTAATGTAAAGAAAAAAAAGATTCTCAGAAGCAAAATTTAAGGCAAGAATTTAATTTGATGCTATTAGGACAAGAACATTATTATCTAGAATATGTTGATAATGATGACTAAAACTTTTAAAATCTTTTAAATTTAAATGAAATCTTTTAGTATTTTATAGACTTTTTTTTTTTTTTTAAGTGAATGATTTTTATAGAGTTAATAGATTTTTATTGACTTTTATAGAATTTATAATATTGTGAATAATTTTTTATCAATTTTTGTGGAATTCATTTTAAAAGGCTTTTTATAAACATTAATGAATTTTTATCAACTTTTATAGAGTTTCAATTTAAACGACTTTTATGGAATTCTACTGACTTTTATGTGTTTTAAAAAATTATAAATTTTTATAGACTTTCATTTTAAAAAAAATCAGAAATATAGATAAACTTTTATTGATTTCTAAGATATAACATACACTTCATAAATTATATTTTTCAAATCAATAAAAACTTTTCTTAAAAAATTATCACCATTGTTGTCTATGAAACCTGATAAAAGTATTCATCCTTTTAAACATGAAAAGAAAAAATTCGCAATAATTTAAAATCAATATTTTCATTATCTGAATCAATACTCTAATAATTTAGAGTTCAATATTTTAGCTGAAATCAATAATTAATTTTTCAAATGTAATCTCGACTGAAATTTTACTATGGTATCTAGGGTTTTTGTAGATTCAAATCCTACCCAACATTAGACAAATGGAAAGCCCATATCAGCCCAAATCTGAAATTCAAATGGCCCTCGACAACCGGAAGGATGAAAATGCCCAATAGGCCCACAACTCTATTTAAGCATTTTTCTTTTTCTTTTTTTTTTTTACTTTTACATTAGAATTTTTTTCCCGATTATATATAGTAAAATATGTGATTGTTTATAAATGGATTGGTGTGATCATTTTATAATATATAAATAGAGTCTTCCCCTGAACTTGGATTACGATGTGTGTATATTATATAATAACGGTACCTTCGTGTTGATATTGCTTGTGTCGTGAAGGAGTGGACTTTTAAAATATCTTTGAAATTTTGGGAGTAAAAATTAAAAAAGAAACCATAGTTTCTATTTTACGTTGGTTATTGTAACCCTTTATATAAGTGTGGCTTGAGCTTATAAATTGTAATCTATAAATTTAGTTCTATAAATTAATATCAAACCCATTTTTTATCATCAAAAGTTTTAATTATACATTTTGTGATTGGACTAAAATCGAGACTTGTGCAACATGGGTGAACATGGGTGATCATCATGATTAATGTAGGCAATTGACATATTGTTCGAAATAATATCTACTAGGAAAACATGACAATTGAAGAAGAATACATAAATACATACATACATATATAATTTGGACCAATACATTGAACCTAATGAAAATCCACTAGAAACTAAAACACATCGTATGAATCTAATGTGAAAATCCACTAGAAACTAAAACACATCGTATGGTCAGGACACATACATATATAATTTGGACTAATACATTGAACCTAATGAAAATCTACTAGAAACTAAAACACATTGTATGGACAGGATACGTACAACCTAAAGAAAATCCACTAGAAACTAAAACACTTTGTATGGGCGAGATACATGCATATGTAATTTGAACCAATACATTGAACCTAATGAAAATCCACTTGAAACTAAAACACTTCGTATGCACGAGATACCGACAAAAAACGATTCGATTTAATGTTGAAGGCACAAAGGTTGCTTTGATTTGACTTTTCACTCAAGCAACAAACAATATTAGGATCATGAGTGGCAATGGGAGAAAAGTGCACCAATGGAACAAATAACTAACTAAATTTTCTCCCGTTGTGTGTGAATCTAGAATGAAACAATAGACTTGTATCACAATATAAATTTGTAACGGAATAACACTCACAACACTAACAAATTTTTACGTGGAAAACCTCCCTCATTCAAGGAGTAAAAACCACGGGACCGTAGTCCATCAAAAAATCTTTATTATGAATCAAATTATGAGTTTACAGAAATTCTCTAACTCTATCAAGGAATTTATCACAACTACATCATCAAAAAGTTTAATTCTTGATAATAATCATAATTTGATATCAAATAAGAAAAGGAAGATAGAAGAATCAAACTTAGAGTTTCTGTTTGAGCAGTATATCTCTCCATAGAATGCTCCGGTCCCTAATACAACCATTTAGATTGAAATGTTATGTTTGATGAACCTTCTATCCAAATGAGCTTAATCCAACGGTGTACATAGGGATGAGAAAACAGAGTTGCATTCCCTTGTTAAACATGATCAGTTGGTGATGCTTTCAATTGGGTTTGTTTGAAATCTTGATATATCTCCCAATAGCACGAAAAGCATCTTGTGATCACATTCCTTCTCTTCTTTTCTTCTAAAGACTTTTTAAAAAATAAATCTTGGAATCTAAAACCTTCCCTGTGATAATTTAATATGAAAATGATTAGATATGATTAACATAAAAAGACATGTAATTAATATCTTCCATCGAACATAGAGAATTACCTGAACTATAGTTCAATCATCAACTGAATGCTTTTAATTACTCAGATATGTTAATTATGGATCAATGGAGTCATATCCTCAACCTTTCTCAGCCAAGTGTGAAAATTTGATTCCCTCTTAGTTGTAATATGATGTCTACTCTACAATTGCTGTGAGCAAGCTTTGTACACTGTACAAGCAAATCAACAGGGAAGAAAAATAGAAAAAAAAAAAAAAAAGACATTTCTTGTCAAAAATTAAGTATATTAAAAATATAACTAATGATAAACAATTATATAAGATATTCAAACCCACTTGCCTAGTTTAACGATGAGCACCAACATTTGACATTGATTCTTCAAAATGTATACAATTTTCATAGGCATCAATCGATTTACATGCATCTTCAATGACAAAATCTGTCGAGAATGACAAGAAAGAAGGATATAAATGTATTAAGGTTAAGACATAGACTCAATTAGCTACCATATTACAGTAATAAAAATGATTACGTCATATATGAAAGACTTTCCTAGTTAAATATATTAAGACCAACATATACCCTTCTTATTTAATGTACTTCAAATATGGTAACTTCTATTAGAAGGACTAACCTAAACAAACGTTGTCCTGCTTTTGAAAAGATGCAGAATTGCATTTCAACCAAAAATTTGCAGACCTGCATTAAAAAAGTAAAATAAAATAAAATAAAATTGAGAACAAACAAATTAACTATAAAATATAAACCATAGACAAAACAAAGATAAACTAACTTTAGTGTTGTCAAACATTCTGACGAGCACAATCATTGCAAAGAGAGTAATGTTTTGCAAAATGATATATGCCCACAATGATATCTCCTCAAGGTAGAAAACCAAGCTAGAACTGATCAAGCTACCTATGACCACAACGCTTTTAATCACTAACGCGACTCAAGAAACTTGATAGAATCTGGATCCGAGTAGGTATGAAAGCTATGACCAATTATCTTCTTATTATTTCACAAATTGACGCCATATATAGATCATCATAGTTCTTGTTTCCAATTCAATAGGTGCTGAAGGACAGAATCATGACATTTTCTCAATATAATATTATGTAATCGATTCTTGTTTGTCTTATTACAAGTAAAAGCATCTATTGAATAATAAGCGTAGATAAATAATTCCAAGCATGTGCTTGATGCATGAGACTTGAGACAACAGGGCTTATTGAACTTGAATATGAAGTCTCTGTTGACACTATATGTTTATAAGCGTAGATAAATAATTCCAAGCATGTGCATGATGCATGAGACTTGAGACAACAGGGCATATTGAACTTGTACATGAAGCCTCTGTTGACACTATATGTTTATGAGCAGGGAGAATCATTGATTGATTTCTTAGCTTTAGTATTGTTCACATAAACAACAATTGATAAAACAATACAATATTTGCTCTGCTTCTTATGAGAGAACTTACACGAAATAGCGAGTAATCATATTCACTATTAACAAGGCCAACTAGGAAGCTTGAGTGTACCTTATCATAAGATCATCAATGCCACAAAGAGCAAGAAGTGTGCATCACAGATGATAAGATCTGTTGCATGAAAAAGCATAGATCAAATATGTGGTGTGAAATCATTTGGTAGAAAATGCGTTCAGCTTAAACAAGAATTTTAGAACCATTTTAAACAATTAACCCAAAACAACAAAGGAATTTTAATTGCTTATTGTGTTTTAAGTCAGTATACACACACAAAACAATAAAAGAATATAATATCAGCATTTTTACATCAAAGAGGAACTTATATTGATTGGTGTGTGATCATGTTTGCAATTAGCAAAGCCAATTGCAAAACATGTGTATGCCACCACTGAACCATCAACGGCACTGTGTGCAAGGAGTGTACTTTATAGGTTATTAGATGTTTTGCTTAAAATATAACGGACCATGTGTCAGGATCTACCAAGTGCACAAAACTTTAGTCGGTTACATCAATCAATACAAATGGCTGCAAATTAATTAAAATAGAGCATAGATTAGGATGTTACTAGGCTGATCTCATTTTTCATCCTCAAAAGATGACATTCGTATCTACATGCCTAAGAAGAATTTGTGAATCTATTAGGCAGAGAAGCTTAAGATTTAAAATTGACATAAACATGTCCAAACCTTTTCAAAGGGTGGTTAACAACGCATCCAACATTAAAGGAAACAAGATTGTGTAACAAACCAGCATTTGAATTAGCTTGTTTCCCGATGCATCTTGGCGGTTCATAGCACAGAGCCACAGACGCATTAAAAATGAAGAACCTGCCCAAAGCTTCAACTATTAAGCATATGTTTGGTTTAAAAGTGAAATGGCATGCTAAAAGTTTAAACCTTTCTTATATACAACTGAAAATACATACAGCAGTTAGAACAACTTGCTGCTGGTCATCAGCTTTCAACTGATTCACATATGATTTAAAACAATTACTGGCAATTATCATATGGCTTCAAATATTGAGAAGCATGCACCCAACATCCCTACAATATTGAGGTCAAAGTTACCTAGATTGTGTTTTGGTCATCAATCAGATCTTGTTAAGTAGTCAAAATTTAAAGATCTGATCAACATAAGTTGTCCTTAACCTTCCTTCACAAGGCATCTAGGCAGAAAATTTGCTTCCTCTTAATGTGTTCATCTGCATTGAAATTTAATTAATGCATGTTGTTAACCTTTGGCAAAAGGGAGGTTTGTACATGCTCGAAATTATCAACATAGCTTGTTAAATATTAAGTAATCAAGAAATATCTTATCTCAGAATATCAAATAAGATACACATTGCCGCTTGCATTTAGGCTAACACATTGTCATTTGAGAGTAATCTCTAACAAAACATTTATGGAATTTCTTGATAGGCAATGAGTGCTTAGCAATTCCATGCATATGGAAAATAGATTCAATTAGCTATCATATTCCTAAGGAAAATTCTGAAAGGTGAACAAATAATAAAATAATTATACACTATATTTGACGAGCTTACTTATCTTTCTTGTTGGTACTATTTTTTCTATTTTAACTATTATAAGAAAACATATTAACTTCAATCTTAAGGACCAACCTAGACAAATTCTTTCCTTTCCTTTTCCAAGATCCAAAGCAGTATTCCAACCAAAGAATTAGCCCTGCCATTGAAAAAGAAAAAAAAAAAAAGACTTTTATTACAGTATATGGATAAACAAGCATATTTTGATGCCTATGTGCAATTTTATCTAGTTTGCATCTCATACATATCAACAATCAGAAGCAAGTAAAAGAACATCCCATTTTGCTAATATTGCAAAAACACATATATACTTGTCCCTATCCTTTCTTCTCGTTGCATCCAGGCATTACAACTTGCTTCCTCTTAGTAAAATCCAGAGGCTTGGTACAAAAAAATTAAAAAAAAGAAAAATAGACACAACAGGAAAAGATTGTGAAGGATTGAACAGTCAAAGCATACCTTTCACCAGAAAGTTAAATAACAAAATCCACAAGCAAGCCATGACATACTCTTACAGGAAGATCTGAAAGCAAAGGAAGGACGTATATTATCACCTGTCATATTTATCATGTGTTATATGTAATATCCATGTCTGATTACTGCTCGTTTTACTTCAACTTGATACGTTATACCATTAACCCGAAGGACATCCCCATCGGTGTTGCGAGACAGCGAGAGGGGGCAGGGCACCATGTCAAATTCTAATAACGGCTGATTAGAAAGGATGTCACCTGGCCAGCTTCTACATGCTGATGTTGTAGATTCAAGGTCCTATGTGCAAGAATGAGGGACTGGCAAAAGTCTCTTTTGGGTTCTCAGACTTGAATTAATTCCTAGAATATCCTGGGAACTCTCTTCTTCTAGGCACATAATAGTATAACTATGATTGTGCTATCTTTTTCTTCCATCTTCCCTGAGAAATCTAACTGCTGTTTTCATTTTCGAGTACCCATAAGTGTAAGATCAACACTTTTACCAATGAGCATCTTATCACTGCCTCTTCTTAGGCAAGATTTAACATGTCTCCCCAATCCAATACACATAAACCTGACAATTTACAAATAAGCACAATCTTAGCACTAAGAAGTATTAGGAGTCAATTTAAAATATATACATATATATATATGTAGATTTAGGAGTTTATCTTGGTTTATCTCTGTTACTTAGAGAAGTTACTGCTCTTAAAGCAGTAATTATTTTAAATAACAAGATTAGAAACTTTTGGAGTTATCCTAATCTTTTAGGCTGATTTAAATTTGAATTCTAGAGATATGTTTTAGTTTCCTATGCACTATAAAGAAGATGTAATGTTTCAATATGCAATGTGAGGAAACACAATTACCAAATATTTTCATGGTATCAGAGCGGGTCTATTTTAGACTCTAGGATATTTGTATGGCCAAATACGGAATGGCTACTCCTAGTGCTCCTCCTGTCAGTCCAGTATCTTCTTCATCAGAAACCGAACTGCCTATTCAGGATAACAATGGTGGTTCTGGTAGTGGAAACAATGACAACGTCTCACATATGCTCATTACTGGACACAAGTTAAACGGACACAACTATTTGCAGTGGTCACAATCTGTGTACATCTTTATCTGTGGAAAAGGGAAAGATGATTATATTACAGGAACCATACAAGCACCAGCAGAAGATGATTCGAAATACAAGAAATGGAAGACTGAAAACAGTATGGTCATGTCGTGGCTTCTCAATTCTATGACGAATGAAATTGGTGAGAATTTCCTCTTGTATAAAACTGCCAAACAGATTTGGGATGCAGCTAAGCGACAATATTCCAGTAGCGATAATGTGGCTGAATTATTTGCAGTAGAAAGTACTCTCTACAGACTGCAGCAAGGGAACATGAATGTTACTGAGTACTTTAGCAAACTGACTCGGTTATGGCAACAACTTGATCTATTTGAGAAGCACAAGTGGGATACTGCAAATGACAGCAACCTTTACAAGGAAATTGTGGAGCAAAAAAGGGTTTTTATGTTCTTGCTTGGACTAAATTCGCAGCTTGACGAAGTAAGAGGCAGAATACTTGGAATCAAGCCATTACCAGACATTGAAGAAGTATTTTCCGTGGTAAGAAGGGAAGAAAGCCGGAAAAAGATTATGATGGGGAGTCCTAGTTCTGAAACCAAGACTGAAAATCTAGGGAATGACAGTTCAGCGCTTGCAGTTCACAATGCCACTCAACCTGTCTCAACTGAAAATAGACCAAGGAAGGGTAGACCTTGGTGCGATCATTGTAAGAAGCCTGGTCATCTCAAAGAAACCTGCTGGAAGCTGGTTGGAAAACCAACAGATTGGAAGCCAAAATACAGCAAGGAGAGCCGTGGAAATCTGGTGGCAGGAACCGAAATAGAATTCACAGCAGAGCAGAACCTGTTTAGCAAAGAACAAATGAATTTTTTGAAAAAATACTTCAGTTCACAGTCACCTTCCCAAACTGTGACTGGTACGGGATCAGTAGCTCACCAAGGTAATTTTTTGACAGCCCTTAATGCACGGAAAAATTTACAGGGGACCTGGATTGTTGATTCAGGAGCCTCTGATCATATGACTGGTGATAAGTCATTATTCCATGAGTTTGTTTCAAACCACAGCAGTTCAACAGTGAAGATTGCTGATGGTTCTTTAGTGAAAGTGGCTGGTACAGGTTCTGTGATGATTTCACCAAATATTTTATTAAAATCAGTTTTGCTAGTCCCTAATCTGGAGTGCAATTTGCTTTCAATAAGTAAGTTAACAAGTGATTTAAATTGTGTTGCTAAGTTTACTGCAAATCAATGTGTTTTTCAGGACTGGACCTCGGGGAGGACGATTGGCAATGCTAATTTGTACGCCGGACTCTACATGCTCCAGGTTGAATCCGATTCTAGCAAGCACTCTTTTTCAGCTAGGAATGAATTCTTTTCTAGTTCATCTAGTCTCTCAAATACTGATGTTAGGATAAATAAAGATGATGACATCTTCTTATGGCATTATCGTTTAGGGCACCCGAACTTCATGTACTTGGAGAAATTATTTCCAAAACTGTTTAGAAATAAAAATCCTCATTCATTTCAGTGTGAAGTGTGTTCTTTATCAAAGCAAAAACGTCAAAATTACTCAATACAAGGCTATAAACAATCTTATCCTTTTACTCTAATACATAGTGATGTATGGGGTCCCTCTAGGATTCCAAATATCACAGGAGCAAAATGGTTTGTCTCCTTCATTGATGACCACACTAGGATCACATGGGTTTTTTTAATGAAAGAGAAATCAGAGGTGCATAAAATTTTCAAAAACTTTGTAAAAATGATACAAACACAGTTTGAAACAAAAGTTAAAATTTTTAGAACTGATAATGGTAAGGAATTTTTCAATAAAGAATTGAATAGTTTTTTGTTACAAGAGGGTATTGTCCATCAAAGTTCCTGTATTGAGACACCTCAACAAAATGGGGTCTCGAAAGGAAAAATAGACATATTCTTGAGGTATCAAGGTCTCTTATGTTCACTAGTAATGTTCCTAAATATTTTTGGGGAGAGGCTGTCTTAACAGCAACATATTTGATTAATAGACTCCCATCTAGAGTCTTAAACTTCAAAACTCCTTGCCATGTTCTTTTACAAAGTTATCCAAATACAAGATTAGTTTCTGATTTGCCAACTAAAGTGTTTGGATGCACCACTTTTGTACACATAAATCAGATTCATAGAAGTAAGCTTGATCCAAAATCCCTAAAATGTGTGTTTGTTGGTTATTCACCAACACAAAAGGGATATAAATGCTACTCACCTGAAACTAAAAAATTTTATGTCTCTAAGGATGTTATCTTTATGGAAACAAAACCTTATTTCAAAGATCAAAAGGGTGAGAAGTTAGTGACAGGTCATCATTGAGAGAATGTTGATAAGCCTTGTTTTGAGTCATTAGATGTGTTTGACAATCTATTCGATCCTATGCAAACTGTTGTCATATCTCCTTCTAAAACTCCAACATCTCATTCTCATGACAAATATCTAGAAAATCCTGATAAGACAACACTAAGTCTTGATTTACCTCATGAAAACACATCCACCCAAACAGAAAATACTTCACCTATTAGAGATAGGATTTCTAATAACTTTGATAAGATTCATGAGTCACGATGTATTCCAACTGAGAAAGAATTGATTATATATACTAGAAGAGGAAAAAACCAGGAGCAACCAAGAGTTCCATTACAAATGCAGCAAAACCGAGACTCTAAACCAGGAGAATCAGTCCAAGAAATCAACACAAATGCAGAAACTGAAAATATTGACAGTGTTGATGTGGATGTAGAAGAAGGTGACAATGAGTTACCTATTGCCTTGAGGAAGGGGTTAAGAGAGTGCAGAAGTAGACCGCTGTATCCTATATGTAAGTACGTTTCATATGATAAACTCTCACCTCTGTTTAGAGCATTTTCTGCCAATATCATGCAAGTAAAAATTCCCAAAAGCATAGAAGAAGCTTTGCAGGATCCAGCTTGGAAAACTGCAGTAGATGAAGAAATTAAAGCACTGGAAAAGAATCAAACTTGGGAAATAACTGAGCTATCCAAAGGAAAACATCCCGTTGGCAGTAAATGAGTTTTTTCTATTAAATACAAGGTAGATGGGAGTGTCGAAAGGTTTAAGGCAAGATTGGTGGCAAAAGGGTTTACTCAAACATATGGAATCGATTACGAAGAAACTTTTGCACCAGTGGCTAAACTTAATACAGTTCGGGTACTGCTTTCCTTGGCAACAAATTTAGATTGGAAGCTTCATCAGTTGGATGTCAAGAATGCTTTCCTAAATGGAGAACTTGAGGAAGAAGTGTATATGGGAATTCCAGCTGGTTTAGAAAGTTCAACTAATAAGGGACTGGTTTGCAAGCTCAAGAAGTCATTATATGGCTTAAAACAGTCTCCACGTGCTTGGTTTGAACGGTTTACAAGGGCTGTAAAGCAAGGAGGTTTTGCACAATGTCAATCAGACCATACCATGTTTGTTAAACATGGATCAAGTGGGCAATTGACTATACTTATAATCTATGTGGATGACATAATACTTACAGGCAATTGTGAAGAAGAAATTCAACAGTTGAAACGGTTCTTGGCAAGAGAATTCGAGATAAAAGATTTGGGGAACTTAAAATATTTTCTTGGCATGGAAGTAGCTCGGTCAAAGGAAGGAATCGTGGTGTCTCAACGCAAATACATCCTTGATTTATTGAACGAAACAGGTTTGAGTGACTGCAAACCAGCTGAGACACCTATGGACTACACAGTGAAGTTGGGACAGCAGCAGAACAGTCCTCCAGTTGACAAAGAAAGATATCAGAGGTTAGTTGGAAAACTCATCTATCTTTCTCACACCAGACCAGATATTGGTTTTCCTGTAAGTACTGTGAGTCAGTTCATGAACAAACCCACAGAAGAACATATGCAGGTAGTCATAAGGATTTTGAGATATCTGAAATTTACTTCAGGTAAAGGATTGTTCTTTAAGAAAAACAGGGACAGAAGTGTAGAAATATTCACAGACGCAGACTGGGCAGGTTCAATCACAGATAGAAGGTCTACGTCTGGCTACTGCAGTTATGTTTGGGGTAATTTGGTGACTTGGAGGAGTAAAAAACAGTCAGTAGTAGCAAGAAGCAGTGCTGAAGCTGAGTTTCGAGCAATGGCACATGGTGTTTGTGAAGGAATTTGGTTAAAAAGAGTTCTAACAGAATTGAAGATTCCTATAAAAGGTGCACTTCAACTGTATTGTGATAATCAGTCCACTATAAAAATTGCCAAGAATCCAGTGCTACATGATAGGACAAAGCATGTGGAAATTGACAGACACTTCATTAAAGAAAAAATTGAAGAAGGCAGTATTGATCTGGTGTATATACCCACTGTTTCTCAGACAGCTGATATATTCACAAAACCATTGATTCAGACAGCTTTTGATACTTTATGTTCCAAGCTAGGCATGATTAATATATATCACCTAGCTTGAGGGGGGGTGTAGATTTAGGAGTTTATCTTGGTTTATCTCTGTTACTTAGAGAAGTTACTGCTCTTAAAGCAGTAATTATTTTAAATAACAAGATTAGAAACTTTTGGAGTTATCCTAATCTTTTAGGTTGATTTAAATTTGAATTCTAGAGATATGTTTTAGTTTCCTATGTTTAAGGAGTTCTGTTTCGTTAAACACTATAAAGAAGATGTAATGTTTCAATATGCAATGTGAGGAAACACAATTACCAAATATTTTCAATATATATATAGACCCATGAATAAATTGATAGAGCATTATTCTTAACGTTTCTTTACACTGCCTCTGAACATGATATTATGATTTCCTATGAAATGTGGTTCTCAAATTTAATTTTATGCCAAATGCTAATATTACAGAAGCTATGTACAGAAAAATTAAATGGGTTCTGAAGATCCGATTTGAAACTACTTGACAATAAGTTTCTACTGAAGCCTGCAAAAGTGATCAAACTAGTGATCAAATTGGAAAGTGCCAAAAGTCAAAATGAATGCATTCCTTGCCCCTCAAGAGATCAGAATTCCATTCTAATTAAAACATGTATCTGATTTTCCATCCACTAAATCCCTTTTTCTTATGCACTCTTCACTCCTCTCTCTTGCATCTAACAAACCTTCAAAGCCACTTTGATAAGACATATATGTGTTACTCCTCCCTCTTGCATCCAACAAACCTTTAAAGCCACTTCTCAGATCAGTATAGTAACAAACATCTACTAATTATGTATATAATAAAGTTCTAAATTTACATGAAATACAATATGGTATCATGAATACAGATATCAAAAGTAAAAATTTAATAATTAACTAAAAGAAGAAAAAATACCTGCAGTTCGAAGTTTGATGCAACTATTTGGAAGTTCAACGGTCATCACTTTGCTCATACACAGACAATCACAGCGGCATGTCTGAAAATTATAAGTGAATCGAGAAACTTGGTTCTGAATAGTTATGAAAAAAATAATAATAAGTACAAAGGAGACAGGACAAATTGTCAAAGAGCTGAGTTACCAAACCATACCTTATGAGAAGTTAATAAGATAGCCAAAGTCGCTTCATTAACTAGTGTCGCTTGACATTGATTCTTTGATGTGCAATAATCTTCAATGAAAAAGTCCATGATCTATGACATACTCCAAGAAAACTTTATAAGAGTAAAGATAAATCATATTAAATAGGAAACTTATAGCCCACTTACCTAGTTAATAGCAAATGCCATTTCTGAATCTTGATTCTTCAAGGAAATACAAGACATTTTACTCCCCTAAAATATAGTTATCAAAGACCTTTGATTGGTACAAATCTGAAAATGCAACACCAATGCCTTATTAATCTTAGGGAGAATCTGAAAGAACATAAAACAATAATCAGCATGCATCATACCTGATGGAAATACCTAATAGTTCTTTTTTATATATTTCAACAATCAACATCAACGCATTTCTAGCCTCTTGAAGATCCAGAATTGATTCTGGTTAAAAGAATTTCCTCATTTTCCATCCACATAATATCCCTTCTTTTGAATTTTGATGCATACCTCCCTCTTCTATCTCATGCATATCCACAAACCACCAAAGTCACCTTAACAGGAAATATACATGGTAGCTTTTCAAATTAAGTATCTACCTATATTAAATTTTGATAATCAGCAAATATGTGTGAATTGATGCAAAATATCAAAAACATTGGGCCAATTACATGGTTCATAATTCATGTACTAACATCAAATATGAACCGAAGTTAAACATGGTTTACTGATGAGTGGATGTAGTGAACCATGTTCTTGCTTCAAATAGTTGTGGATGTAACACTAAAATTAAGTTTCCAAATATATATTTAATTAAGTTTCAATTTATAGTAAATTTGATTTGACTTCATCTATAGATATCGATAAATTTTAAAGCAATAATTATACTTAAAATTGGAGCAACAAATACCTGTAGTATACCATTGGGAAGTTCAATCGCAATCTCTTAGCTCGTACACAAACAATAAAAAGAGCACGCTGTGCTTTTGCCTGAAAGTTATCAAAATTAAGAAGATTTGAATAGAAAAGTCAAAAGAAAACACAAAAGATGAGGATAACAAAAATGAAGGAAATTTGAAATATAGAGTAATTAAGTAATACTTACAACAAAAAAATTAATAAGATAGCCAATGAGAGTGTCACTTGGCTTTTGAGTTTTTGAAGTGTAAAACTCTTCATGGAAAACATCCACAATCTATGATGTACTCTAAGGTGAATATCTGAAAGCAAAGAAAGTAATAAGATCATGGCGGCCCAAAATTTTTACCTTGCATTAAAAATATTTTAAGGAATTCCTACTCTACTTTAATTTTGTTATACCATAATCTGAGGAAAGTTTACATCGTTGCTACTCGGAATGGATCTGTGCTGAACCAGTGTTTGTTGAGGTAGGAGACATGGGAATGCTCTTGAAACTCTGCCTCTTCTGGTCACATCAAATTAGAAATATTGATTGAGAAATCTTCTTATTTCACTATCTTCTCTCCAATAAATAATTAAAAATAATGATTGCTCTATCTTGACTTAGTTATAACATAATCTGTGTCATGTTGAGGGAGGAGGATTGGTGTGGTACAAGTGAGCACGAACAACCTTGGAACAGGGAAGCCCTCTTCAGTGAGCATACCCATTGAAACTCTATCAGAATGAAATTATTGATTGCCTTATACGTCTCTTCTTATGCAGCCAAATCCCAAACACAAAGATAAGAAGTTAAATGTCTCCCAAATCCAATATATCTATCGTTGCACAAACCTGGCAATTTGCAAACATGCACAACTCAAACATTAAGAAGTATATGTCATCAAACTCAAAATACACAATTTGATTAATAGAGCATTGTTCCTAACCTTTCTTCTCAATGCATCTTGGCTTGACAATAGAGCCTTAATTTGATTAAAAAGTGTTCGTGTGGAAAAATGAAAGGCTTTTGAAGAAAATGTCTTTGACCAGTTAATTAATTTAAAATTAACTTAAAACTAGTGTTGTAAAGATAAATAGAACAAAAACAATCAAGTAAAAGGAAGACGTGAAAGAAATACCTGCAGTTTGATGCATCTTTGTAGTTTTAATGGCCACTTATCTGCACATTCTTATCATCGATTTGGATATTAGGAATATGAGAGATGTCAGACCAATTCTCTCCTGTTTCCTTCCTATAACGTTCTGATAAAATTGAACACCAATTTATCTCCAATGTTTGCAGCGATGCCATCTAAAGAATCTGCTGGGGCAATACCTTCAATTTGGGGCATCTTCGAATTTCCAAGAAATGAAGAGATGGCATGACTTTTATATTATGATGCTCAGTACCAAAATCCCACTCTTCCCATTCCTCCATCACCCAAAAAATGAGAGATTTCAAATTGGGGAATCTAGTAACTAATGAAGATGAAGTAATGTCATCACTTTCCAATCCCAAAACTTCGTTACCCACTCTTTTTACTCTGTTCATCATTTGAATCAAAAGTGATTCAAGGGATGACAATTTTCCCAATAAAGGCAGTTGCTCACAATTTATCCATTTGATCAGATATAGTTTTTTCAAATTGGTTAATGACATCATCCAATTAGGTAATACTATGTTGCCTGCATAGGTTGATATCATTAATCCTTGTAAGTTTGGAGGAGGTTGTAATGCTTCAAGAATTGCTTCATTGTTTATGGAATTGGACCCACTAAAGTCAAATCTCAACGTTGTAATATTTGTCTTATTTCTAAGTTCTATTCTATGAGCCTCACTCTCATTTGTCATATCTCCCAAACCTCTTATGCCAAATTTTCCTTGGAGGTGGCAAAATTGATTGAAACATTCAATTGAAGATGCTTTGTTAACATAATTACCCTCACTCACACGGAATTCAGTTAACGTACGAAGACATGTTAAGTTCTCAAGTCCTTTTGGCATATATCTTAGAGAATCAGTATCATCGTTTGCCAAATGTCTAAGGTTGATTAACTTTCCTATCCCTTGAGGAAGTTCCTTAAGATTTTTACAATGATTAACATTCAAGATTCGTAAATTATATAATTCACATAGTGTTTCAGGTAACAATTCTAATCCCAAATTATTACGGAAGTCAAGATACCTCAAATGTAGTAACTTTCCTATCTCTCTTGGAAGTTTTTCAAATCTTATCTCATGGACATTAAACATCCCAACACCTATCATATCAAACTCAACAATAGAGCTCAATGCTAATGCCCTTAAGCATGTATTTTGACCCAATAAATTGAGCAAGGCTCTATCAATCGAATGCACGTTGTCATCAAATTTAAACAAAAGGCTCCTTAATTTTTTGAAGTTACAAATGGAGATGGGACATGAACTATTTTCGTTAACCATTAACATTAAATGATGAGCTTTCTTAAATGAAATGTTAATGCTTGATTCTCCAAAATCTTTGTCCATTAGTGCAAAACATTCATTCTTTGTGAGAAATTGAGCAAAGTCATGTATTACATCATGCATCTTACATCCTACGATATCACCAATATCATCTTTTATAAACTCTTGGAAAAACGAATGTGTCGCTAAAATGTTAAAATATTTTTCACCTACCATTTCCACATCCTTATTTCCTTCTAATTCTAAATAACCTTGAGCCATCCATAGCCAAATCAACTCTTTCTTATGTAAGTGGTAATCCTTTGGAAAAGTGGCACAATACAAGAAACATTTTTTAACTATAGGAGTCAAACTATGATAACTAAGCATCAAAAGACGAAAAATGTCTTTTTCAAACGCTTCAAGTTTCCACACCTCACTATCTAAGATAGTAGTCCATTCATTAATAGTTTTCTTAAAGCGCAAGAGACTCCCTATAGTCTTTGCTGCAAGAGGTAAACCCTTGAACTTACTTACAATTTTCCTACCAACATCTTCTAGTTCTCTACACTCCGATTCAGATCTACTAGAAAATGCTAATGACTTGAATATTAACCAACAATGCTCTTCAGATAACTCCTTAATTGGGATAACGTCAATTGACTCCATCATATTAGCAACTGTTTGCTTACGTGTGGTAACCAAGATTCTACTACCGTGAAGACCATTTCTTAAACAATGGTACAACTGTCTCCATTCATTGTAGTCTTCTGTCCACACGTCATCCAATATAAGAAGAAAATTTTTTTCGTTAATGGATTGATATATCTTTTGTACACAAGATTCCAAATTAACTAAATCAGAGGCTGGCCATTCTAGAGCTACAGCAATTGCTTTAGCAATCTTTAACACATCAAAAGGATCTGATACACATACCCAAATTCTTTTCTCAAAATTCTTCTTTATCTCATCATTGTTATAAACAAGTTGAGCAAGAGTTGTTTTCCCAATTCCTCCCATCCCTACAAGCGAGATGATATGTAGGTCCCTTATTTCATCACTACTCTCACACAACAACTTGCTTAACAAAATATCCTTTTCTTTATCTCGACCATATATCTCAGACTCTTCAATGAATGAGATACTCTCTACCCGTTGAGGTTGTTCAACATTCCTATTTGAAAAATGATACATATCTTTTTTTTTAGCAATATTATCTAGACTCTTGGTGATTTCTTTTATTTTATGAGCTATGTTACAGCGCAAAACAACTTGCTTAAAATAGAAGCAAGGAGAGAGAAAGAAGGAACGTACCTTCTTATAAAGAGTAAGAGCATTTTCAGCTCTCTCAATTTGCAGTTTCAGCTTGGAAGTGTTCCACTTGTCCAACACGTTTTCTGCCTCATAGGATACAATTTTGAGCTTATCTAACCAGAGTCTAACGGTTGCCTCATTCATTTGCCTTAGCTCTGCATCAACGAGCACCGCTTGAATGGCTTGGAAATTGCTAGCTAGCCTTTCAACGTTTTTGCTGACACAACATGTGAGTGTAACTTCTTCTCGAATTGGTTGACGAGTGATTGAAGCCAGTTGTCTCAAGACAATGGAAACAATTGCATCAGCCATAGTTGAGAGATGGTACTTTGAATGATAATTAAGATAAGAGAGAGTTTTTGGACGTGAAAATGCAGCCATGGAGTACTGCATGTTTTTATACTTGAGAGAAGAGAAAAGTTGTTTCTAAAGAGCAAAATGTAATTCTGTACCCCTATGGTTTGGTCCAATTATATTATTTAACTGCCTGAGGTTTTTGTATTAGCATTTTTGACCTCCACCATTAAGAAGTAGTCCAAAAAGTGAAATTTCTTTAATGGGTGAATGATAAATTGGTAAATAAGGGTGTGATCATTGAATGATTGAACAAAACAAATTAAAAAGTTGTTTATAAAAAGTGAAGTTTCTTATCTAATAAAAACAAATGGTAAGTGAATAGATAATTTAGAAGACTAATTGATTGGATTTATCTTTACACTCTTCACATAACCTTGGTGACTAGGTTTTTTAAATGGTTAAATTGATTGGATAGATTAAAGTTGGTTTTGATTTTGAAATAAAATCCGATTAGATTAGATATTGAAATTTTCTCTTCTTTAACCAAATTTGATACCCTCCTTCAATGAAGAGGGAGGTCATAATGCCTCCTCCATTGCACTAATGGAGAAAGCATCACGGTCTTCTTCAATTGTGAGGAGGCTTACCTTCTAACCATACGATTGGGAGGAGGTGCCACCAAAAATGAAGCCCATAATAGCAAATGGAGGAGATATCACACCTTGTTCTATCTCTTCTGTTAGGGAAGTCTTAAGAACCCTTTTTGATATCTCTTTGTTTAAATTTAATTTTTTATTTTTATTAAAATTTATTTTATGAATTTTATAGTGATTTTATTAATTTTTTATTCAAAATATTATTAAATAGTTTAAAATTGATTTTTAAGAATAAAGGTAAAAAAAAAAAAGACCTCCTTCCAATTTAGTATATAGGTATTTTTTTATTTTTTCTAGTCAAACGGTTGTAAGTTGTTAAATAGCTGGAAAATCGGGGTCTCTGCCGCAATTAAACTAATTAGGTGGACCTTAAGCGTGAATATTAAAAGTATATTTTGACAATTGTAAAAAGGTCTTTTAGTATTAAAAAGGAAGTTTATAGTAGCGTGCTACAGCAATAAACCGCGTGAAGGGGCAACTTTTTTTAATCCATTGTTGTTCTTTGGGCCCTGGACCTTTTTTTTTTTCTGTATTTTTAACGGTGTGGGTCACACTACTACAATCATGCGTCCAAATTTCTGGATTTTATAAGTACTGTGGCTCATTTGCAGCCCAAGTTTCCACAAATTATTTAGTTTAATATAATATTATAATACTATTTATTAAAAAATAATCATTTATTTTAATATATAACAATTTTTTATAAAAATTTACGTCCTTCCATACCACTTTTAAATTAAAGAGACAAATGTCACGTCTGTCAACACCGACTACAATATTATAATATTATATAATAAAATAAATAATATTAAATAATAAAAATAATAAAATTCCCGAAAATCATAAGTAAATTTCGTGGAGACTTAGGAGATTCTTAAATAAATGAAAACAAAAAATATTATATGATAAATTATATCATTCATGGTGTTAAAAAATGAAATTTTACTTAAATATATATAAAATAAAAGTAACAATTAAGAGATATTATTCTTGATTAATAAATACATATTTGATGTTTAATAGAAGTGAATTTGTTCCTATTACTAGTTTATCAAGTATATCAAACGACAATAATTTTACAAGCAATCAAAATAAGATAGAGGTAGAAATATATACTGTTAAGTATGTTTGTATAAATACTAAATGAAAAAAAAAAAAGTATTATCTGTAAATTGTTAATTCAATTCTAAAAAGTTTAAGAAACATACATGGGAATCAAACACGGTAAGTCTTCTGGTCGAGGAAATCACAGTTTTTGAGATCGGATGAACCAAAATGACAAAAAGGGTTTGTTCTTTCGGTAGAAGAAAGTGAAAAGACTATTAAAAACCCTAAAAATGGAGTCCGCTAGTTGGCTACCGTGTGAAACCATTGTAAAGCAAATGCAAGGAAAAACAAATGGCGAGGATTAGGGTACCGCTTTTACCTTATTGAAGCCAATTTTTCAAGATCATTAGTCCAACGTGATGATGATTTTTTTTTCCTCGTCAACAAAAGGAAGACCTGGTTTTGAAAAAATGGGCTGAAGTAGAAGATTCCAAAGATACCCTCTGTTCAGTTTCAATTACAAGTCTCTTCTCTTATTTCTAATTATATATTTGTATATGTTAATTCTGAGAATTTTTAATTTTTCTGAATTTAAATTTGTGTATTGAACTTGATTTGAGGTGCTTCCATGCGTCTATTATTTTAATTTAATATAATATCCCCTTGTCATATTCATATATACAATAATTTCCATATTTCATATAAATAAAAAATATGGAAAAAAATTATCTATTTAGGAATTTTCAGCTCTGGTAACTTATATGTACTTGATGTCATTTATAAAATAATAAATAATAATAATAATAATAATATAATAAACAATCAGCGGGGTCCGTTGACAGTTTGTATTTTATCATATCATGGGCCTCATTGGAAGTTATCGTGTGTATTGCATAAGATAATAACATTTTACCTTGAAGACCTGCTAAAATTTTAATGTTATAACTCAACTTAAAACAAGAGTAGAATGCAATTTGATTGACACAACTCACGACATTTTCATATTTTGAATAATTGATATAACAAATATTTTATTTATTTCCGATAATTTAAAAATATTGATGATATTTTCATTATTTGAATCAATATTCTAATAACATATAGTTCAATTTTACTGAAATCAATAATTAATTTTCTGCATGTAATTTCAACTGAAATTTTACTGTGGAATCCGGGGTTTTTGTAGCTTCAAACCCAATCCAACATTCGACAAATGGACAGCCCATATCAGCCCAAAACTGAAATTGAAATGGTTCTCTACAACGAGAACCTGAAAGATGAAATTGCTCAATATGCCCACAACTTCTATTTAAGCTTTTTTTTTTTTTTTTTGTAATTTCTATATTTACGACTTTTTCCCATTATATAATAAAATTACTGATTGTTTTTATATGAATTGGTGTGATCATTTTAATATAGAAATAGAGTCTTCCCATGGACTTAGGATTGTCATGTGCATATATAATACAATAATGATATGTTCATGTTGATTTTGTTTGTGTTGCGAGAGAATAGATTTTTAAATTGTCTTAGAAGTTTTGGGAGTAAAAATTGAAAAACAAAACCTAAATTTCTATTTTTCATTGGTTATTGTAACCATTATGTAAAAGTGGCTTGAGCTTATAAATTGTAATCAATAAATTTAGTTCAGTAAGTTAGTATTAAATGTATTTTTTATTACCAAAAATTTTAATTACACATTTTGTGATTGGACTAAAATAGAGACTTGTATAGGATGGGTGAATGTGAGTGATCATCATAAGTGTAGGCAATTGACATATTGGTTGAAAAGATTTCTAGGAGGAAAACAAGACAATTGAAGTAGAAAACTAATATACACACACGGATCATTCTAAAATTACTAATTATATTTTATTATATTTAATATGACTGATTGTAATTAAATATGATAAATGTGATATGACTTATTTAGTTGTAATCATATATAATAACATATAATAAAATAAAATAAAATACAATCAGTAGTTTTAAAATACAATCACTCATTAAATGTATTAATACTCAAATGCACTGTAGAATATATTATATATATATTATTTGGACAGATATGTAGTGTGATGGACTTTATATTGCTTCATTTTTTATCTGAACCTTTGGACTTGTTAACCTATTAGACCCTTATTAGGTTTTTACCCTGTGCTATTTTTGGGCATAATGTCCACATCATCCAGCTAGAAGGGTCGCTGAACTATATATACATACATACATATAAAACCACCAACCATCTCGCCATGAATGTGTTTTGGAATTGTTTAATTTAAAAGAAAAAACATGCAACTTCAACCTGAACATGGGGGCAATATTCATGTTTAATACTTGTCCTCCTGTCAACTATGTGACAACTCCATTTAAGACGTGGTTTCTAGTGTCAAAATCATGTCTACGCAAGAGTCATTTCAGAGAAATTCATAGGATAGTGCAGTTGTCTTTGCGTGCAATTGGTAAGATTTTCACAACTATAGCATGCCACAAACACTTTCTTCTGTGTGCTTCAAAAAAAAGAAGCACTTTCTTCTGTGGTAAACGGGACTAACCTCATCATTTGGATTATATAAATAAAACAAGCAGTTTTCAAATACAGAGTCCTATAGGTTATTTCATGTAAATTCCTAGTTCATCATAATTGATTGTTGCATGTGATAAACTAAGATAATGTAATGTATTTGTATACTCTCAGTTATTATAATTACGATTTTAATTGAAAAATTACCCGCGAGATCTGTCTTCGTGTATTTCATAAATAAAATTAGCTTGCCTTTATCAATGTGAACTTATGTTATTTTTCCTTCTGTACATGTGTCTAGTTTACACTGCCGGTTATAATTATTGAAATACAGAGTTATAATGCAGGCATATATTTTATGAGCTACTTGGTCTTCTGAGAGACCTGTCCAACATAACTACATATAGAATAATGATATTCTATCCTATAGATACAATGATTTATCATTACTGGGGAGACTTTTAGTTCTTGCTTAGAACTGCTATTGGTATCACCAAAGGCAACTTATCCAATGCGTATAGAATGTTTTCAAATACCCAAGTACATGATCATTGATAACTAATTGAAATACTGACTGATCGTTTAATATGTTCATCTATCATAAAAATAGTGATATGATCATTAAAATCCTATTAATTAATTTAAATAAATATATGTAATTAGGTGATTCATTTTATGTATGTAGCCCTTCTTATCTTCAGAATTTCAAATTTAACTACATTTGGAATTACAGTTATGTTATTGTTAAAGTTAAATAATCAATTTTTTGAACTTTGGAATCTAGGTCCTACATATAATGTTATAGATACCATTATATAATTGTTGTCCTAAACATAAGTTATGTATAGATCTTGATTCAAGATAAATTTCATATATTTATATGCGACACATTCTAGCATATACTTAGGTATGTTACACTTACCAAAGAAAAAAAAAAACTCATAATTGCATTATAAAATATATTATTGTAATTTATTTTATATGATTACAACTAAGTATGTGTAATTACAATTAGTAAATATGATCATATTTACTGATTTACTGATTGTGATCATATTTACTGATTGTAATCAAATATGTTTAATTGTAATAATATATAATAAATTATAATCATATATTTTAGAATGCAATCAGGCATTTTTTTTTTATCAAGTGTATATATACTGAAATGTATCTAAGGGGACCCCTATATATATATTAAGGCTAGTGAACCCAACTTTGATTTCGCCACATTTATTTTCTTTCATATACACTAAAAGCTAATTTTTGTAAGTAAACATCACTGAATCAAGTAATTATCATGCTCTATATTTAAAACAATATAATTAAGAATAGAAAAAGGGTTTGTTTGTTTGTTTTTTTTGTTTAAAGACTGAATAGTATTATTGAAGACTAAAAACTGAATAATAACTGAAATATGAACTCTGAATAATATGTTTATTTTTTTTTAATTACCTTTGAATATATTGTAAACTTATTTGTTTTTTAAATTTAAAATTGTCTGAAAATTAATAAGTTGACATTTATACCATTTTTATTATTTGTTGTTATGTAATTTTAATTAATTTAATACAAATATCTGAAAATAAATAATTTAATAAATTCTAAAACATTTTTTTATATATATCTTAATAATATTTTATTCATAATTAAAATATGATTAAAAAATATAGTAGTATTAATCATATTTATATATTTAAATATATTAATATGTTTAAAAAACAACTAAAAAATGAATTTTTAAACTGTAAATTAAAATATATTAATTTAATTTCAAGATAATTTAGGATGAGATGTATTTAATTTTTTCTTTTTAAATATATTTTTTGTAAGTATCAGGGGAAATTTTTTTTTGAATAATATGAAATTAAGGTAATTTGAAATTATATTATTTTGGGGAGGATTGATTTGGAATAAAAATTTTTAAATGTCATTAATTGATTTGTAATTAAGTGAAAAATTAAAAATTCTTACTTAATTTTTTCAGTTGTTTTTCTAGTAGTTTCAAATGGTTTGACAATTTAAAAAAAAAATGAAAATAACTTAATAGGTACAATTTAATATTATTAAGTCATAAGTGGAAAAAACAAACAACCCATAAATCTATATAAAAGTTATCATCGACTTTCCTTAACAATGAAAATTTAACCTTAAGAATGAAAATTTAACTTATTGATGGAGATGTAATAATATAATCTCCTTGTAGAAGGGATTAGTTGTTGACCCAGATGTGTCTTAGGATAATGAACTTTTCACTTGCCAAATATATTATTTCAGCAGACTAGAACATAATTATAAATTAAGATAATAAAGGTTTATTGAGTCTTCAATCTCCAGATCAAGAAAAGTTTGAAGACAATTATGGACACATCAAAGCATTCTCTCTTTGCATTGCTAGCTTAGTGGTTTCATCATTCTGGCTGTTTTTGTTCACTGCCAGGATCATTCAGGTTTCGTTGTCTAAATTCAAAGTTTTAGAATATGAATATATGTTAATGTTCTTTTTCCTACAGTAACACATTGAGCCTTATATGTCTTTGTTTCTCTCAGGATTGTGGTTTACCAGAAGACTCTTACTATACTGATGCAGACACGGGCATAAATTATATCTCAGATGCAGCTTTCATCAACACTGGCATCAATAAGACTTTAGCTCCAGAATTTCCTGCAGTTGTCTCTCTAAAACAGTCATGGTATGTTAGAAGCTTTCCTGAAAACGCAAGAAACTGCTACAATATAAAGGTTACAAGTGACACTAGATATTTGATAAGGGCAAGATTCATGTATGGAAATTATGATTCCCAAAACAAGGTACCAGAGTTTGAGCTGCATCTTGGACCAAATTTATGGCAAACATTAAGATCATATAATGCATCCTCAATTATAAATTTTGAGGTCTCATATGTCTTAACCTTGGATTATATAAATATTTGTCTTGTAAATATAAACCTTGGGACACCTTTTATATCTGCATTCTAGTTAAGACCTTTGAAAAATAACATTTATAAGGCAGAATCTGGATCACTGAGTCTCTTAGGACGGTTGGATATGGGGTCAACAACCAATCAAACAGTAAGGTGAGCCAATCAAACAGTAAAGTTTAAACACTTTCTTCTGTGTGTTTCTAAAAATAGAAACACTTTCTTCTGTGGTAAACTGGGCTATCCTCATCATTTGGATTATATATATAAAACAAGCAGTTTTCAAATACAGAGTCCTATAGGTTACTTCATGTAAATTCCTAGTTCATTATAATTGATTGTTGCATGTGATAAACTAAGATAATGTAATGTATTTGTATACTCTCAATTATTATAATTACGATTTTAATTGAAAAATTACCATTGAGATCTGTCTTCGTGTATTTCATAAATATAATTAGCTTGCCTTTATCAATGTGAACTTATGTTATTTTTCCTTCTGCACATGTGTCTAGTTTACACTGCCGGTTATAATTATTGAAATACAGAGTTATAATGCATGCATATATTATATGAGCTACTTGGTCTTCTAAGAGACCTATTCAACATAACTACATATCGAATAATGATATTCTATCCTACAGATACAATGATTTATCATAACTGGGTAGATTTTTAGTTCTTGCTTAGAACTGCTATTGGTATCACCAAAAGCAGCTTATCCAATGCATATAGAATGTTTTCAAATACCCAAGTACATGATCATCGATAACTAATTGAAATATTGGCTGATCATTTAATATGATCATTTATCATAAAAATAGTGATATGATCATTAAAATCCTATTAATTAATTTAAATAAATATATGTAATTAGGTGATTCATTTTATGTACATAGCCCTTCTTATCTTCAGAGTTCCAAATTTAACTACATTTGGAATTACAGTTATGTTATTGTTAATGTTAAATAATCAATTTTTTAACTTTAGAATTGGGGTCCTACATATAATGTTATGGATACCATTATATAATTGTTGTCCTAAACATAAGTTATGTATAGATCCAAATTCAAAATAAATTATATATATTTATATATGCAGCACATTCTAACATACACTTGGGTTTGCATGCACTTAAAAAAAAAAACATGTCATTGCATTATAAAATATGTGATTGTAATTTATCATATGTGATTACAACTAAACATATGTGATTATAATCAGTAAATATGATCACATTTATAATCAAATATGTTTACAATATAGTCACGTATTGTTTTTGCCAAGTATATACATATCTAAGTGTACCTAAGGGGACTCATATATATATATATATATAAGGCTAGTGAACCCAACTTTGATTTGGTCGCATTTGTTTTCTTACATTTACACTAAAAGCTAATTTTTGTAAGTAAACATCACTGAATCAAGTAACTACCATGCTCTGTATTTAAAACAATATAATTGAGAATAGAATAAGTCTATAGAAGTTATCCTCGATTTTCCTTAACAATGAAAATTTGACTTATTGATGGAGATGTGTTAACATAATCTTCTTGTACAAGGGGTTAGTTGTTGACCCAGATGTATATTATGTTAATGAACTTTTCACTTGCCAAATATATTATTTCATTAGACTAGAACACAATTATAAATTAAGATAATAAAGGTTTATTGAGTCTTCAATCTCCAGATCAAGAAAAGTTCGAAGACAATTATGGATATATCAAGGCATTCTCTCTTAGCATTGCTTAGTGGTTTCATCATTCTGTCAGTTTTTGTTCACTGCCAGGATCAATCAGGTTTCAATATCTAAATTCAAAGTTTCAGAACATGAATATATGTTCATGTTCTTTTTTCAACAGTAACACATTAAGCCTTATATGTCTTTGTTTCTCTCAGGATTTATTAGCTTGGACTGTGGTTTACCAGAAGACTCCAACTATAGTGATGTAGCCACGGGCATAAATTACATCTCAGATGCAGCTTTCATCAACACTGGCATTAGTAAGACTTTAGCTCCAGAATTTCCTGCAGTTGTCTCTCAAAAACAGTTATGGTATGTTAGAAGCTTTCCTGAAAACGCAAGAAACTGCTACAATATAAAGGTTACAAGTGGCACTAGATATTTGATAAGGGCAAGATTCATGTATGGAAATTATGATTCCCAAAACAAGGTACCAGAGTTTGAGCTGCATCTTGGACCAAATTTATGGAAAACGTTAAGATCATATAATGCATCCTCAATTATAAATTTTGAGGTCACATGTGTCTCCACCTTGGATTATATAAATATTTGTCTTGTAAATATAAACCTTGGGACACCTTTTATATCTGCATTAGAGTTAAGACCTTTGAAAAATAACATTTATAAGGCAGAATCTGGGCCACTGAGTCTCTTAGGACGGTTGGATATGGGGTCAACAACCAATCAAACAGTAAGGTGAGCCATAAATTTATGACACCTTGAAGTTATTAGTTTGTATAAAAAAGTCAGTTACTTATCGCTTGATTTGTTCTGGCAAATTCTTCAGGTATAAAGATGATGTTTATGATAGAATATGGACTCCTTATAATTACTACAGTTGGACACAATTAAGTACAAAATCTGCCGTAGCCAATTCAGATGATTACCATCCAGCTGAAAGTGTCATGAGTACTGCTTCAACTCCAAAAAATTCCAGTGAGCCCTTATATTTTTACTTTGAAACTTTTGATCCTACTTCCCAATTCTATTGTTATCTGTACTTTGCTGAATTCGAAAAGCTTCAAGCGAATCAGTCTAGAGAGTTTGACATTTATCTGAATGGAAAAATGTGGTTCGGCCCTGTCAGTCCTAGATACCTATCTACGATCCTTGTATACACCGTAGCACCCGTAGGTAAGGGAATGAATTATTTTTGGGTCATCAGAACAGAAAATTCAACCCTTCCACCTATCCTCAATGCGATTGAGGTTTATACAGCAAAGGAATTCCTACAATCACAAACAACTCAAAGTGATGGTATTGTCATCTTATCATATGATTTTACATTAAATTTTAGTTCTTTCTAAATATATTTATTCAATTTCATCATATGAATTTCTTGTTCTTGTATTAGTTGATGCTATCTTGAAAATCAAGTCAACGTATGGAGTGAACAAACATTGGCAAGGAGATCCATGTGCCCCACAAACATATTCATGGGATGGTCTCAAATGCAGCTACAATGGTTATGATCCACCGAGAATTGTAGCCTTGTAAGTATAATCCTCAATACAAGCCATAATTTACTATTAAATTTTGTATCAGATTTTTACTCTGCTAACAATAGTTAAATTATACATACAGAAACCTGTCCTCAAGCGGGTTGACCGGAAATATGGCACCAGACCTGGTCAATCTCACATCGATGCAAAATCTGTAAGCATATAAATTTTAAATTCAATAGAACAGTCCTGTTGGACTTTGGCCACATTTGAACAGTCTCTTTAATGACAAAGTTGTGTTCTCTGTGACTTTAACTATGTAAAGCCTTGCATCTCTTCTATGTTTATAGAGACTGATTTGCATGTAGAAAAGGACAGGGCATTTTGTGCTCTGTATTATAAAAATTTTCAGGCCTTGGTTAAGTCAAGTTTCTTGCAAACATTGTATATTCAAAATTCTCACTTGATTTACCACCACAATTGCCTCACATTTTCTTGTCACAATGTCAGGGACTTATCAAACAATAATTTGAATGGATCACTACCTGAATTCCTAACTAAATTGACATATTTGAGCGTCTTGTAAGTAATTCTGAATTAAAAGTCCATCTGTATTTTACTTGATTAAAACTGAAAACCAAATTATTTAACATTGTTTTGGTCACAATGTCAGGAACTTATCGCACAACAGTTTAAGTGGACCTGTTCCTGGATTCCTAGCTAAATTGCCATCCTTGAGGGTTCTGTAAGTGGATTCAATAAATGCTAGAAAGATCTTTTTTTTTTCCTCAAGGAAATGTAAAGCAAATAAGGATTTTTTTTTTTCCATATATATATTTTGCAGAAACTTGACAGGAAACAACTTCATTGGTTCAGTCCCAAATGAACTTGTTGAAAGATCAGGCTCGCTGTTAATAAGGTTTGCTTTTTTGTCAAAACCATCAAATTAGAATCAATATTTTTATGTATTCATATTAATTTAACTTGTGTTTTGCTACCATTTTAAAGAGATTTAACTAACGTGAAGAAACCATTTTGTATTGGTTGATACATGGTATCTACATAGTTTGCAATATTAGGAAGTATAAAATTGGTCATGTACATATTTCGGATTGCCATAGTCTAACTAGTATTGTCATTATCTATCAATTTAAGTTGTGATGGGAATCCAAATCTCCATTGCCATAAGAAGAAGAAAAACAAGTTTGTTGTTCCTCTGGTAGCATCAGCAGCTGCATTGTTTACCTTCTTGATTGCACTGGCTATCTGGCTGAGACTTAAAAGAAAAGACAAACAAGGTACAATTAGTCAACAACAGATCTGTGTTCTTCTGTCATAGAAGACACAAATTTCCTTATAAAATGAGAAGCTTTTTTTGTATATAAATGTGTTGTAAATATTGCTACCATCAATATCAGCTTCAGGATATGAGAGAAATGATTCATTGGAGTTGAAAAATCTAAGCTTCACATATTCAGACATCTTAAGGATCACTAACAACTTCAAGAAGGTTCTTGGCAAAGGAGGATTTGGAACAGTTTACCATGGTTACTGGGGTGACACTCAAGTGGCTGTGAAGATACTCTCTTCATCTTCAACTCAAGGGTATAAAGAGTTTCAAGCAGAGGTAGGCAACAACACATTTGAATATTTTGGGTTCATTTAAATGAACATTAGCTTATCTAAGTTGTACTTTGAATTTCAGATTGTACTTCTTTTGAGAGTTCATCATAGAAACTTGACAAACTTTGTTGGCTATTGCAATGAAAGCACCAAAAAGGCGCTCATATATGAATATATGGCTAATGGAAACTTGCAACAACATCTTTCAGGTTCATTTTTATTGCTATATTTTGAGTAATACATCATATCCATTTATATAATTAATTTTCATTCGAATCCCTTTTTGTTTCCCATGTGACATATAGATAAAAATGGAAGTAATTTGAGTTGGGAACGCAGACTACGGATAGCAATGGATGCAGCACAAGGTTAGCAATGAATTGTGATTCAAATCAAGTAGCTTCAGTTCCACATCCAAGTTGAGCTGATGTGCATAATTTTAACAATGTAGGATTGGATTACCTACACAACGGCTGTAAGCCATCAATTATCCATAGAGACATTAAGCCTGCAAACATCTTATTGAATGAGAAATTTGATGCTAAATTAGCTGATTTTGGCCTCTCAAAGATTTTTATGGAAAGTGGTACTCATATGTCAACTATTGTTGCTGGCACCCCTGGTTACCTTGATCCTGAGTAAGTACTTTATCATTAGTAACTTATGAAATTAAAAATTTCAACAAAAAATATGAAAAAAAATTAAACAATTAATTAATTCTTGGAATCATATCCAGTAAAGAACTAACTTTTAGAAGTATGTAAGCTTATAAGATGTAAATAATATCCAATAATAATCTTATTTTATGTTTATGCAGGTACTATATAACAAATAGATTAAATGAAAAAAGTGATATCTATAGTTTTGGAATTGTTATTTTGGAGATGATTACAGGTCAACCAGTTGTGAAAATAGGTGAAGATGGTAATATACACATAACTCAGTGGGTTATTGACACCATTGGGAAAGGGGATATTACAAATATTGTTGATCCAAGTTTAGAGGGAGATTTTGAATCTAATTCTGCGTGGAAAGCTGTGGAACTAGCCCTGGCTTGTGCATCTCATACTGCACCAAAGAGGCCAACCATGAACGACGTAGTGATGGAGTTAAAGGAGTGCTTGGCCATGGAAACAGCTCGGAAAAAGAATGGTTGTGGCTCTGAGACAAGTAGTGCACAAGAAATATTCACTGCGAACAACATGGACACTGAGTATAGTACTCCACTAGCTAGGTAGCGCATAATATAGAATTCAAAATCTTAACAAATTTAAATGCAACACAGAACATACCATTGTAAACAATATTTGATGGTGAAGTACATTTGTCTTACATCTTTCTTCTTCTTCTTCTTCTTGTTTTTTGTTTTTTGTTTGTTTTTTTTTTTTTTTTGGGAAAGACCTAATAATAAATCATACATTTGCTTTGTTCAAATCACCGAGTCCTGGTAAAATAGAACAGATTCTTGTTCCAATATCTTACACATTTTGATTAAATATTTGGAATAAAGGAAGTTGGCTTGTATTGGTTCACAGTTTCAACAGGATAGATTTTTATTCATATGAATCACAAAAGCTGTGGAAGACTATATATAAATAAAATGGCAGACCTTTCAGTCCTGCTGAGACCTGCTAATGTTATAATAAGGGGCTTATTCAATCATGCTATCCAAATACTCAATTTACCATTAAGATTATGAAATATGAACACATAATTGTCCTATAAGATAAAAAATTGTGAGTTAATTATCAGAATGGTACTTTAATATATATTTGCAATCATATGACTAGCAATGGACTTTTTTAATAGACAGATAAGGTCTATGTTTGAACTGGCCACATTTGTTTTCTTGTCCAATTAAACATCTATTTAAAACAGTTTTCAGTCCTATAGGTTATTTAATGTAAATTCCTAATTTATCACAATTGATTGTTGCATGTAATAAACTAAGATAATGTAATATATGTGTATACTCTCTGTTATTATAATTATGATCTTAACTGAAAAAGTACGATTGAGAGAAGATACTAAATATAATTAGCTTGCCTTTATCATAGTGAACTTATGTTATTTTTTCTCCTGTACATACATCAGTAAACACTGCCAGTTATAATTATTAAAATACAGAGTTATAATGCAGGCATATATTATATGAGCTACTTGGTCTTCTGAGAGACCTAATCAACATAACTCTAGAATAATGATATTCTATCCTATATATACAATATTGATTTATCATAACTGGTTAGACTTTTAGTTCTTGCTAAGAAAGCTATTGTTATCACCAAAAGCAACTTATTTAATGCATATGGAATGTTTTCAAATACCCAAGTACATGATCATCAATAACTAATTGAAATAGTGGCTGATCGTTTAATATGATCATCTATCATAATAATATTGATATGATCATTAAAATCCTATTAATCAATTTAAAAAAATATATGTAATTGGGTGATTAATTTCATGTACATATATAACGCTTCTTAGCTTAAGAATTCCAAATTAACTACGTTTCGAATTACAGTAATGTCAAGTTAAATAATCACTCTTATAACTTTAGAATAGACACCATTATATAATATTATATACTTGTTGTCCTAAACAATATATGCTAGCTAATGAATCCAACTTTTATCTGGTCGCATTTATTTTCTTATATATACACTGAAAGCTAATTTTTGTAAGTGAACGTCACTGAATCATCTAATTATCATGCTCTGTATTTGAAACATTATATTTAAGAATAGAATCAGTCTATATAGAAGTTATCCTCGATTTTCCTTGACAATGGAAATCTAACTTATTGATGGAGATGTGTTTAGTTGTGGACCCAGATATACATTATCATAATGAACTTTTCACTCGCCAAATATATTATTTCATTAGACTAGAACATAATTATAAATTAAGATAATAAAGGTTTATTGAGTCTTCAATATCCGGAGCAAGAAAAGTTTGAAGACAATTATGGAGATGTGAAAGCATTCTCGCTTTGCATTGCTTGGTGGTTTCATCATTCTGGCAGTTTTTGTTCACTGCCAGGATCAATCAGGTTTCAATGTCTAAATTCAAAGTTCCAGAACGAGAATATATGTTAATGTTCTTTTTTCAACAGTAACACATTGAGCCTTATATGTCTTTGTTTCTCTCAGGATTTATTAGCTTGCATTGTGGTTTACCAGAAGACTCGAACTATACTGATGTAGACACGGGCATAAATTACATCTCAGATGCAGCTTTCATCAACACTAGCATTAGCAAGACTTTAGCTCCAGAATTTCCTGCAGTTGTCTCTCAAAAACAGTTATGGTATGTTAGAAGCTCTCCTGAAAACGCAACAAACTGCTACAATATAAAGGTTACAAGTGGCACTAGACATTTGATAAGGGCAAGATTCATGTATGGAAATTATGATTCCCAAAACAAGGTACCAGAGTTTGAGCTGCATCTTGGACCAAATTTGTGGCAAACATTAAGATCAAATAATGCTATCCTCAATTATAAATTTAGAGGTCAAATATGTCTCAACCTTGGATTATATACATATTTGTCTTGTAAATACAAACCTTGGGACACCTTTTATATCTGCATTAGAGTTAAGACCATTGAAAAATAACATTTATAAGGCAGAATCTGGATCACTGAGTCTCTTAGTACAGTTGGATATGGGGTCAACAACCAATCAAACAGTAAGGTGAGCCATAAGTTTATGACACGTTGAAGTTATTAATTTGTATGAAAAAGTCAGTTACTTATTGCTTAATTTGTTCCGGCAAATCCTTCACGTATAAAGATGATGTTTATGATAGAATATGGACTCCTTATAATTACTATAATTGGACACAATTAAGTACAAAATCTGCCGTAGCCAATTCAGATGATTACCATCCAGCAGAAAGTGTCATGAGTACTGCTTTAACTCCAAAAAATTCCAGTGAGGCCTTATTTTTTTACTTTAAAACTTTTGATCCTACTTCCCAATTCTATTTTTATCTGTAGTTTGCTGAATTCGAAGAGCTTCAAGCAAATGAGCCTAGAGAGTTTGACATTTATCTGAATGGAAAAATGTGGTTCAGCCCTATCAGTCCTAGATACCTATCTACGACCCCTGTATACAGCATAGCACCCGTAGGTAAGGAATTTGATGCTAAATTAGCTGATTTTGGCCTCTCAAAAATTTTTATGGAAAGTGGCACTCATATGTCAACTATTGTTGCTGGCACTCCTGGCTATCTTGACCCCCAATAAGTACTTCATCATTAGTAACTTATGAAATTAAAAATTTCAACTAAAAACATGAAGAAAAAAGAAAAAAAAAAACACAAGAAAGTAAAGAATTAATTCTTAATTAAAATCATAACCAATAAAGAACTGGCTTTTAGAAGCACAGTAATAATATTCCTTATAAGATGCAAATACTACCAATAATGATAGTATTTTATGTTTATGCAAGTACTATATAACAAATAGGTTAAATGAGAAAAGTGATGTTTATAGTTTTGGAATTGTTATTTTGGAGATAATTATAGGTCAACCTGTGGTAAAAATTGGTGAGGATGATAATATACACATAACTCGGTGGGTTATCGACACAATTGGGAACGGGGATATTACAAATATTGTTGATCCAAGTTTAGAGGGAGATTTTGAATCTAATTCTGCCTGGAAAGCTGTGGAACTAGCCCTGGCTTGTGCATCTCATACTGTACCAAAGAGGCCAACCATGAACGACGTAGTGATGGAATTAAAGGAGTGCTTGGCCATGGAAATAGATCGAAAAAAGAATGGTTGTGGCTCTGAAACAAGTAGTGCACAAGAAATATTCACTGTGAACAACATGGACACTGAATATACTACTCCCCTAGCTAGGTATTGTACAATATAGAATTCAACACCTTGACAAAATTTAAGTGCAACTCAGAACGTACCATTGTAAACAATATTTGATGGTGAACATTTGCCTTACATCTTTCTTTCTTTCTTTTTGCTTTTTTTGGGGGGAAAGACCTAACAATAGATCATACATTTTCTCTCTTCAAATCACCAAGTACTGGTAAAATAGAACAGATTCTTATTCCAATATCTTACACGTTTTGATTAAATATTTGGAATTAAGGAAGTTGACTTGTATTGGTTTATAGTTTCAACAGGATAGATTTTCATTCATATGAATAACAAAAGCTTTGGAAGACTATATATAATATAACTAAAATGGCAGATTTTTCAGTCCTGCTGACACCTGCAAATGTTATAATAAAGGGCGTATTCAATCATGCTATCCAAATACTCAATTTACTATTAAGATTGTGAAATATGAACACATAGTTGTCCCTACAAGATAAAAAATTGTGAGTTGATTATCAAAATGGTACTTAAATATATATTTGTAATCATGTGACTGGCAATGGACTTTTTTAATAGACAGATACGGTCTATGTTTGAACTGGTCACATTTGTTTTCTTCTCCAATCAAACATCTATTTAAAACTCATTAAATACTAATTCTATAATATATACCACACATATTTAATTAAATTTTTTACAACGATCACCATAGTCAAATAGTTGAAGAAAGTTATGGTAGTTATAGTGCAATAAACGTGTAATCTTTGCAACTTGCAAAGTACCGTTTTCATAGTGATAACATTATGCAAGTAAAGTACTCTTTCTTCTGCTGAACGCATCGAGGACTGATATAGTTTTCATAGAAATGATAACATAATCTCAACTTGAATTAATAAATTAATATTCGAAAATATATATATTTTAGCCTATCACTTGGAATAATTTGTCAAACTCAATATATAATTATAATTGGGAAATTAATTTTGTCTTGCAGATTTGCTTTCCATTATTGGCAATGGTTTACTAAAATAGAGAGTTGATAATTAGCTAGTGATAGCCAGAAAGACCTAATCAACACAACTTTAGAAGTTCAATATATACCGCAATATTTTGGTAGGCGTACTTTTGTGTCATGATCAGGAGAACTATACAATGTTAGCGAAGAATGTTAAATTTGGTAGACTTTTTGCTTCATAATGAGAACTATATATATATGTCATGGTAAAAATTAGGTTGTGAGTTGCAGCCCACGGTGGGGAGAGGACTCACATATAGTGGGGGAGAGAGGTATAGATCCCATGACTTCTAGGAGGTTATGGGTGGACAGTAACTAATCACTACCTTACTATCCAAATCACTATTATATCACTACTTTTGTTGTATATATTTATCAAAAAAATATAATGGTTACAACTTACCACTGTTTAAGATTTTTCTTTGGTGGGGTTTTCTTCCCTGTAGTTGTGGTTCATCGACCTTATCAATTAGTGAGGTTTTAGAATCTAAAACTGAGTTGTAGACTTGTAGTCATGGACTTGTAAAATTAAGAATTTTCTTTCCTTATCAATGAAACTGACAATAAAGCATATTTTTGCAGGATTGAAATTCTCCCATATACTGAATTTTTTAATCCTTTTTCTCATAGCCTCGATTAGTTTATATATATATATATATATATATATATGAGTGACACATTCTACGATACATTTGGATATTGATCCACTTGATAAAAAAATGAGTGATTGCAATATAAAATTACTTATTGTAATTTATTATTGTCACATCCCGGAGCCCTAGGCAGTGGCAGAATTGTGAATATTAATTTATAAAAAAAATTATTCTCCGTTTAGATACTCCGGAGTACCAAATTTAAATTATTAAGAAAGTATAATGAAAAACTTCAAACGATCTAAAATAATTTCAGATGAAAACCCATCCCCCACAGATATGTGAACACCTACTAGAATTCATGGATTCATAACCACAATAAAATCCTTAAATCAAGCGTTTAGAATACAAAGTTTTAAATACATCAATAAGAGTTCTCTCAATTTTTGGGTTCAAAACATTCATCCATAAATATCCAAATAGGAAAAAGAAATAACTAAATAAATACATCACAAGCCAAGAACTTGATTTATTTGATCCTCTGCCTACTCCGTCGGATAGCCAACTAAATTACCATGTACATTTCCTGGAAGGGGAAAAAAAAATAAAATAGGGGTGAGCTAATGCTCAGTAGGAGTTAAATCCCAATATGGTTTCGAAAGCCACTTTCAAAAATCATGATTAAAAATCTGCATGATCGATTGTCTCAACAAATCTTATAAATCATTTCATATAAAATATATATATATATATATATGCTTGCTTCCAAGATAGAAATAAAGTAGAAGTAAAACATCAAAAATTTCAAGTCAAGTCATAGCACTTTTCCGAATCAAGGTAGATCCCGTCCCCTAGCCATATACCCGGTGGCAATAGATTATTTAAAACAATGTTTGGCACACCGTGACCCTGGCAAGTACACCAGAAAATACCCTGTGCAGTAATACCCTACACAGTGACCCCGACATAAAGTCGTATTATATGAATAGCTCATGATGCCATATATAATGACTAGGACGGTGGATCTTTACCTTATTCAAGTTACAAAACAATTTACATAAATCCATCAAGCAAGCAATATAATATATATATATATATATATAAGTCGATATTTTGAAAACCCTTCTTTGATAAAAACAATTTCAGCAGCATAACCACTGCTAATTCGATAAACCAACCCTTTTGCAAACCTATAATAAACCAGAATATATTTCCAAAGCAATCCATAACGCATTCTCATAATCCACAATATATTGCCACAATCCACAATATATTTCCAAGGCAATCCACAATACCTTGTCACAATCCACAATGTAATTGCAAAGCAATCCATAATACATTCTCATAATCCACAACATATTGTCAAGCCAATCCACAATACATTGTCACAATCCACAATGTAATTGCAAAGCAATCCATAATACATTCACATAATCCACAACATATTGTCAAGCCAATCCACAATACATTGTCACAATCCACAATGTAATTGCAAAGCAATCCATAATACATTCTCATAATCCACAACATATTGTCAAGCCAATCCACAATACATTGTCACAATCCACAATGTAATTGCAAAGCAATCCATAATACATTCTCACAATCCACAACATATTGTCAAGCCAATCCACAATACATTGTCACAATCCACAATGTAATTGCAAAGCAATCCATAATACATTCTCACAATCCACAACATATTGTCAAGGCAATCCACAATATATTTTCACGAATAATTACTATGCTTTCGAAATTATAAAAATTCAATTAAACATCCACTTTTAACATAAAAGAATTTGTAAAAGATTAGGATTGAACCCCTACCTCAATATGGACTATTAATCACTCCGAAGACTTTGATTTCCAATAAAGCTATAGTCATTCCGAATCGAATCTACAAAGTAACATAATATAGAATAACTTTTTGTACGGCTGCCCTATGAGAAAAATAACCTCAAAAATGGATCCTATGCTTAAAAACGAGTCCGTAGATGCGTTCGGAGTAAATTTTTGAGTTCGGGAGGTCGAGGAACTTACCCCCGCCGTACGCAGTGGCCGACGGCGACGCTCCGACTGCGGATTCCGGCGACCACGGTGACGAGACGTGCACCCAAGCGAGTTTTGTTGTCCTCGACATGCTCATCACGAAAATAAGGTTAATCGGAGTCAAAATCGTTTGGTTTCGCCAAGATCTAAGAAAAATAAAAATTGGTTGGCGGTCGGACTTTGTCTGCAAAATCAGAGACCCAAACGATAATAAAAATTGATGAAATTGGTACCTATGGAATCTACGTCGCACAAGCTTTCCAACGGTACCAAATTTAACTAAAACGGAGCTCAGACGAGGTCGGAACGAGGAGTCAAAGTTGGGGTCACGAGTAAAGGAAATCTGAAAAAAAAAATCTGGCGAGAGAGAGAAATGGTCGGCTGAAGGTTGAATGAGATGATATAATCCGGCCAAATTTTCATTTGCCCCCTCAACTATTTAAAAATTACGATTTTAAACTGAAATTCCAAAAATCTAACTTTTTAACCCTTGCACTTTGACAAAATTTTCATAAAATTTTACAATTTCACCCTTAATAAAAATTCAGGGTTTTACAATTATATTCTTATTATAACTGTTTACAATTAAGTATATCTGATTACAATTCTGTCTGTCAATTATTGTAAATATGATTTGATTCATTTAATTGCAATCAGATTAATAAAATGTATAATAAATTACAGTAAATAATTTTAAAATATAATCATTTTTTTTCTTTGTCAAGTAATCAATGAAACCCATATATATATGAGTTAGACTATATCAATTTAAAATTTTGGTATAAAAAAGTGACTCTAACAACTGTTTACAATTTCCACTCAATTCAAATGTAAAATAAGTAAATAAAATTAAGGTATACAACACTTGGATTAGATAAGAATAGAAGAATGTATGTTAAAATCACATTTTGAAATCAAAATTTTAAATTGATATAAACTAACCTATATTAGAAAACTATTTTAAGTGCTGCCCTATCATAAGAGTTTCGTTGTGGCTGTGTACTATTTATATATGAAATTGTTAACTAATTAATACGAGTTATGATATAGATCTCATACATTACACAAGTATGTCCTCTTATGATAATGCATAACCTGAATGTCCGGTGGAGCATCTATGATAAGAGAAGTGACATGTGTAGCTTCGTAGTTGTTCTCCTAGAGATATTAACTAGTCAACGTGTGATAAGAAAAAAAGAGAATGAGAATACTCATGTAACTCAGTGGATTACCAATGCTATTGCAAAAGATCAGGATATTGGAAACGTTATTGATCCAAGTATAGAGTGAGATTTTGAAATTATTTCTGCCAAGAAGGCTGTCGAATTGGCGGCGGCATGTGCACCTCAAGCTTCCACGAAAAGGCCAACAATGCGTGAAGTAGTGACTGAATTAAAGGAGTGTTTGGCCACGGAGTCGTTCCAGGTGATACTACCATGACCGTGAATCTGGATTCGAATATACTCTCCTAGCAAGTTATATATGAATGTAATACAGAACTGCATCAAAAAAGCTGCATGCGGAACCGTTCCCTATCCTTATGTTGATAATCTTAATTATTATTTTTTTTTCTTTTCATTTTTATTTCACTCAGTGATTATCTCTTGTAATTCTAAATATTTACACATTTATCAATTATCATCTTCAAATTTAATCATACTCTTTTTTTTAAAATCACAAGGAACACTAAAAAGATTGAGTCTTTTAAACATCATCCTTTGTTCGAGAATTAATTAAGTGTTATTATTATTATTTTTTAGTGCTGAAAAAAGAACTGAATTTATTTTATAATTAATTAATTATTTATTTTAAAATTACTTAAAATTTGAAAATTAAAGTAAGAATGAAAACATGAATTTAATTTACAGTCCTATTAATGTGAGTTGGAGGGACTTGTCATTTTCATTTTTTTTTCTTTTAAGTTGATCATACGATCAAAAATCTATTGAGACATGCTTAGATCAATCAGTACCTACATGACACAATTATTTACCTTCATAATCAGGAGACAACTACTTATATAATAAAGGAAGAAAACTATTCACACAAACTTACAAAAAATGTTCAATATATGAAAATGAAACCCCTACACCTTAATGAATGATACGCAATCTCCTGTGCAGTCTTACCTTATTAAATGTTTGGATTGAAATAAATTTGGGCAAGGGGACGTCTAACCTTGTTTACAAATACAAAATAAGTGCTAGTTTTGGCAATCTCTTATTTTTAATGTTCGGCCATATTAGAAAATTTTCTTATTTACCATTTATCACATGATAAATTTATTAAAAAGGATCTATAACTATAAAAGTAAAAATTCTAAATATGTCTCGTCAGAAACAATATGGACCTCCTACTTAATAAAAGAATACGAAACAAATTAAAGTAAATTATCAAAATATGAATGATGTGAATCAAGCCAAAACTATTTGTTATTTTATTATTATTTTTTTTCAGAACACAGCAACAAATTATCCAATCATAAAGCAACTACAGCAATTCAAGATAACTTATGAACTTCTTGAGGATAAATTAGTAAAAGAAATTAAAAAAAAAAATGAAGCATTACGATACGCAATGTGAGGGCTGCTAATATTGCTATCCATGCAAAGTTCATCTGGATAGATCTTCATGGACTAACTTCTCCAAATGGGCCCAAGTTTATGATTGCTCAATGCAACCCAAAATCATGGTTACTTCTCTACATACCTAATTGCCCCTTCTTTTTCTTCATCTGTGTCTTCGAGTCTTTCAACGTTAGTTTTTATGTAGTAGAGATCGTCGTGTCATGATAAAAAATTATTTAGATACGCACCGAATAAAAATACATATATAATCATTAGATCTATTTAATAAATTGATATTATTTTGTAAATATAATGTAGATAGTCTGCCTTCTAAACGAATTACTTCTGAAGTTTTGCTTTGGATGTGTCCACATCTTCCATGCAGATGCAGTCAACACGGGTGAGCAGCCTAAAAGGTCACACAGTGATGGTATCCCCAATCATAACGTAGACTTTGACTCGGTATATTTAGTTTATTTATTTATTTAATGCTTTAAATCGTTTTAATAGTTTTATTACAATTTTAATATTATTTTATTGTAATTTCATATCAATTTATTATAAAGATAAATTTATATTTCCCACTAACTATGAAATCATTTTTTGAAAATATTAACATTATTTATTACTAAATAACATATTATTTTATTCTTTATCTCAATTAAGTTTTTTAAATTTATTTTAATAAATTGTTTTTCAAATAACATAAATAAGTGGTACTAACGTATTTTTATAAATTATGATAAAATCAGTAGTTAGATCTAATTGAAAGTTGTTTCTAAGAAGTTAGGGACTTATTTCGTAATAAAGAAAAATATGAATATCAATTTGCTTTAAAATAAAAGAGCCTGTATATAATGTAAATTTTAAGATATACTTTCTCATTTAGACGTTACATTATGTTTGTAGATTTGATTTAATAACTTTCCATGAATGGGCTATATATGGCCTGAACTAACTCCTTTTCAAGCCTTCAAGAGCGTAATCAAAGAAAATGTAAAAGTTGCAAGTTGCAAGAGTCAGAAACGTGCCCATGTCATGCCCATGTGTTCATCGGTATCAATTTTGAGAATGTTGCAAAGGATTCCAGCCAACTGTACAATGTGGAAAATTCAACTTTAGACCAAAATAAAATATGTTTATTAAACTTTTTCCATATTTATATGTTTATTAAACGGAGCAATTCATGCTTAAGTAGGACCAAATTGTGTCATCCATTTCTTGGCAGATTCTCTTAATTAAATGTTACCTAATATTAATTGAATGTAGCTATAACTAATTAATATTCTTGCCTTGACTTTATGTGCTTCAATATAAATTAAAGAATGAAAACAATTATTAATACTCCTAACAAGTCAATTGATAAAAATACGTCACCAGAAGATTACATCACCAGATGTTCTTAGAAAAATAAAAATTGTAATCATTTACAAAATCTGCCACTTGTATGTCACTTAAAATAATTCCAAATTTATGTTCTCTGCTTGGTTTTTAAACAATGTGTGATGGTACATTAGTACTCATCCTTTCATATAGCTGAAAAAAGAAAAGAAACTCAAAGCTGGCAATGAAGAAGTTAAAGAGTTTTTTATATGCATTGTTGCTTGTTGGTTTTGCTCTTGCAACATTGGTTTCAGCCCAGGATCAATCAGGTACATTCAAGTAAGATGTTAAATACAAACAAATTCATTTTCCATGTGTGACTTATTTAAGTGTTTTTTGGTTTTCTCAGGATTTATAAGCATTGATTGTGGAATACCATCAGCATCAGGCTACAATGATGAAACTACAGGCATTAAGTACGTTTCAGATTCGACCTTCGTTGAATCCGGAATTGCTAACAGCATTGCACCAGAATTCCAGAGTAATTCTCTGGAAAAACAATTTTTCAATGTCAGAAGTTTTCCTGAAGCTAACAAAAATTGTTACACCCTGAACCCAGCACAAGGAAAAGATGGTAAGTATTTGATTCGAGCCCGATTCCTGTATGGAAATTATGATGGAACAGGGAGAGTGCCACAGTTTGATCTGTATCTAGGAGTTAATATATGGGATACAATAAAACTGGAAAATGCTTCTAGTCTTTTTACCACGGAGATCATACATTTCCATCAGAAAATGATATATACGTATGTCTTGTCAATACTGGCCTTGGTACACCCTTCGTTTCATCACTTGAGCTTAGACTGTTGAAAAATGCAACCTACGAGACTCAAACTCCGTCTGAATCACTCGTTCTCCTTCGAAGATATGATCTAGGTTCCATCACCAATGAAACTGTCAGGTGAAACATCTTTTATATATATGCATTCTTAAAATAGGTCATTTTCAAAGTGTACTAAAAAAAAAAAATACTGCTAATTGCATGCAAAGTTTTGAAATAGTCAAACATTATTATTACTATTGTTAACTTTCGTGAATATATTTATGTCTTAACATATATTTTTAGAACATCATTTAAGATTTAAGAAGATCCTTTTATGTAAGTATTGATTTAATCATTTCTTCAGGTTCAAGAATGATATATATGATCGAATCTGGATGCCTAAAAACTTCCTTGGCTGGAAAATCTTGAGCACCTCGCTTCCTATCGATGTTGAAAATCCGGACATTTTCCGACCAGCACCAGCCGTAATGAGTACTGCTGTGACACCGGAAAATGTGAGTGAAAGCTTGATAATGTTTTGGGATCCCCCAAATCCAACTTCCAAATATTATGCGTACATGCACTTTGCTGAAGTTGAGCTCCTAGTCAACCAAACCAGAGAACTCAATGTAACTTATGATAATGGGGGGTTCTCCAATAGACCTTTTTCTCCCGCTTACTTATACTCAACAACTGCCTACAATGGTCTACCGTTGGTTGGAGAAAGAATCCAGATTACGATCTCCAAAACCAGTAGATCAACCCTTCCACCGATTCTTAATGCCATTGAAATGTACATGGTTCAAGATTCCTCCCAGCTGCCAACAGACCCGAGAGACGGTATGCCCTGTTGAACATTATCTTTTTCTACATATTTATGCACATGTTTAGAAAGAACTCTTATAAATTTCAATCATACAATAAAAAATTTTAATTGAACCTCTATATGATATTGCAAATGAATAAAATTACTCATTTTAATTCATATTTGGTCAGAATTTCCTCTGAGGTAAGTCCTTACCATACACTTTTTTTTTTAGTTGATTATGTTTCACTAGTATTTATATATGTGATTATGATAAGTTATTAATTTGTATGTGATGTTTGAAATTATATAGTTGATGCGATAAAAAGTATAAAATCAGTATACGGAGTGAAAAAAAACTGGCAAGGAGATCCATGTGCCCCTCAAAATTACTGGTGGGATGGCCTTAATTGCAGCTATGACGCTAACAATCTTTCGAGGATCATATCGTTGTAAGTTCTGGCCATCAAATTAGCTGTCCTAGCTAGCTTTCCAGGTTTGCCAATCTCATTATTATTTATTAGAATTTATAGGTTTTTCTAATGGTGAGCTTTTCATATTATTGGGCTTTTTGTTTCACTGGGCTTGAATTTCTATTCAGAGTACAAATATTTGCACGGCCCTAACAAAATACACGTGCACTTATAACAAAGCAATAATTATAAATGTCAAATATTAATAAACATTACTAAATTTGATAAACTAGTTAAAAAAAAACCATCTGGAATTCGTTTTTAAACAATTAAACCATATTGAATTAATTACATTTGTTTTAACATATTTAAGTATTATAAAACATAATTTATTTTTTTAATAAATACTAATTAAATTAATTATATAAAATGATTTTTGAAAGATGGTATATAAAATGATTTTAAAGTATGAAGAAGGAATCAAAGTCATTGGATGAACTTGAATGTTTAGAAATAAGTTTTAAATGTACATGTTTTTTTTTTTTAAATTTTTGAAGGTGGATTTATCTTTATAGGTTACGTGTGTTATCCAATATTTATTCTTTAATATTCACATTGGATTTGAAATTAGAAATTTGTCTTCAAGTGGATTGACCGGTGACATAGCTCCAGATTTGGCCAATCTCTCATCAATAGAGTTTCTGTAAGTAGTCTATGGCATAGACAAAAGCTATATATTTATCTTCTTCCCTCTTACAATATTGACCAAACTAATTTAATATGCTTGATGTAGGGATTTATCAAACAATAGCTTGACTGGAACAGTGCCTGATTTTTTGTCCCAATTATCCTCTCTGAAAGTCCTGTAAGTTTATACTTTGTATCAAGGAACTAAGACTGGCATTGGAAAAAATGGAACAACTAATTCATGTTTGATCCAACTTTGCAGAAACTTAGATCGAAACAAGCTCACAGGTTCACTTCCAACTGCTCTCAAACAAAAGTCAATGAATGGACAACTAACATTGAGGTAAGTGGCCTGTACTTGTAAACCATCGAAAAACTATGTGTCACAAATTCCATTGACGAGATAATAATGACATTATATTGATTCTAGTGCGGAGGAAAATCCAGATCTTTGTTTGACGGATTCATGCAAAAAGAAGAAGAAAAACAAACTTGTTGTCCCGGTTGCAGTATCAGTTGCTGCATTGTGCATAGTTCTAATGGCATTGGCCATCTTGTGCAGTATCAAAAGGAGAAAACAAGGTACGGGACAAAGAAAGCAAAAACCGTGTGAGATGGCATTAAAAAAATATTGAAATTGTCACAAAAAAACCTAAAATGAGTTTTTTTTAGCATTCTAGTTATCTCAAGTTATAGTTTGCAAATGAAAGAAATAGTTTACAACAATTTACAGATTTCAATGCCGACTATTTCCTTTATTTGTAAACTATAATTGAAGGTATTAAAATAACTACTTTTAATTTTTTTTTAATGACATTTTTAAAACTTACCCTTTCTTTCGGTATTAGAAAATAAAATCTCTCCAAAGAAAATATAATTATATGTACCATACATAATTTAATTTACAATTTAAATATTCCCCATATAATTCGATATATACATATATTTTTCTAATTAATCTTTTAATGGCATTATTAGTTGTCAGGAATAAAGTGGAGTCAGAATTAGATCACAATAATTCATTTGCTTTGAAAAATCGCCAATTTACACATTCTGATATTGTGAGAATTACCAATAACTTCGAGAGAGTTCTTGGTAAAGGAGGATTTGGAACTGTTTATCATGGCTACTTGGATGACACTCAAGTCGCTGTGAAGATGCTTTCTTCATCATCTGCCCAAGGATATAAAGAATTCCATGCAGAGGTGAACAAAAGAAAATTTCTGCAAGTAATCTTGAATGATAACATTCAGTTTTTTTTATTACTCAAACAAGGAAAAGAAAACAACCCCTTATATAGTCTTGAGAAGTCAGTATTTAACTACTAAGCTACTGCCAAGTCAGTATTTAATTACTAAACTACTGCCACCTGTCAATGAACTAACTAATTATCTGCACCTAAAATACTCTCCATCTTATATACAAAATAAATATACAATATGGACTAACAAACTTTTCAATCAACATGCTTTACATCCCCCCCTCAAGGTGGAGCTTGGTGGAAATCACACAAGCCCAACTTGGACAGCAAGGTATAGAATGCAGGTGCAGATAAAGATTTTGTAAAGATATCAGCCAACTGCAGCTTGGAAGGAATGTGCTGTGGCTTAAGAAAGCCTTGTTTATACTTGTCCCGTACCAAGTGACAATCTATTTCCAAGTGCTTTGTTCTTTCATGAAAAACTGGATTAGCAACAATATGTAGAGCAGCTTGATTGTCGCACCAAAGAGAAAAAGGAAGAGAGCATTTAATCTGAAAATCATTCAAGATATAGAAAAGCCACTGCAACTCACAAACTGTTGAAGCCATGCTTCTATACTCTGCTTCTGCTGATGATCTAGAGACAGTGGTCTGTTTTTTTGTTTTCCATGAAACCAAAGCTGACCCCAAGAAAACACAATAACCAGTGAGAGATCTTCTACTGTCAGGACATGATGCCCAATCAGCATCACAGTATGCTTGCATTTGTAAGGAGTTATTGGCTGGATAAAACAGTCCTTTAGAGGGGCAACCTTTGAGATATCGGAGAACATGTATGGCAGCATCCCAGTGTGACTGACATGGAGCACTCACATATTGACTTAGTTGCTGCACAGCATAGGTGATGTCTGGTCTTGTAAAACCAAGATAAAGCAATCTTCCAATTAATCTTCTATATCTATCCGGATCTGTCAACAAAGAACCTGCATCACTCACAAACTTGTGTCCTTTTGGAAGTGGGACAGAAACCGGTTTTGCTCCTAATAACCCCACATCCTTTAGGACATCTAACACATATTTTCGTTGATTAACATAAGTTCCAGCAGAAGACCTTGCAATTTCAAGACCAAGGAAGTATTTTACATAGCCAAGGTCTTTGATAGTAAACTCAGAATGAAGGAACTTCTTAACATTAATAATTTCATCCTCAGAAGTTCCTGTGATCAACACATCATCAACATACACAATCAAGGCCAAAAAAGAAGTAGATGTTTGCTTAACAAATAGGCAACTATCATGTGTTGATTGATGGAATCCATAGTCAATTAATTGCAAAGAAAACTCATGATTCCATTGCCTAGAGGCTTGTTTAAGACCATATAGAGACCTTTTAAGCTTACAAACCTCTCCTTGCTTTGCTTTAGTGTACCCTTCCGGAGGTTTCATATAAACCTCCTCATTCAAGTATCCATGTAAAAAAGCATTGTTTATATCCAACTGATGTATAGGCCAAGACCGGGCAGCTGCTATGGCTATAAACACTCTCACTGTCACTGACTTTGCAACCGGTGAAAAGCTATCAAAATAATCCACCCCTTCAACTTGGTTGTACCCTTTTGCAACAAGTCTAGCCTTAAATTTTTCTACACTACCATCTGGTTTGAACTTCACCTTATAAACCCACTTTGAACCAATTGCCTTTTTGCCTTTAGGCAAGACTGTCAACTCCCATGTCTTATTAGCTTCTAATGCATCAAGTTCCTTATTCATAGCTTCAACCCACTCTTTACTATTACTAGCTTGAATATAAGAACTTGGTTCTTGTATATTTGACACATTAGCCAAAAACTCTATGTATGTAGGTGAAAATTCTGATGATATATGATATGGAAATATGTTAGGTGTGTATTGAGATAATGAATCTGTAGGCTGATCTGAAAAAACATTGGCAGTTGATGTTGATGGAGATTGTATTATGTTTGAGACAAAATCTTTCAACCAACCTGGTTTATGTTTAACTCTAGTACTTTGTCTAAGAGGTTTAGGTGATGAATGAATGCTGGTTGAAGGACTCAAAGCTGTTGGTTCAGTTTCTGTCAAGTGAGGTTGAATATGTTTATCTAACTCAGGCATGTTAGAATTTAAAAGAGGTGTATGAGTATCCTCATTAATAGGAACAGTAGGTAAAGGAATCAAAGAAGGTACTGAAGATGTGGTTTTGAAGGGAAATTCTGTTTCATGAAATACTACATCTCTTGAAGTAAAAATGTTATGAGATACCATATCATAGACCTTGTATGCCTTTTGACCTGTCCCATATCCCACAAAAATACATTTGAAGGCTCTTGGATCAAACTTATCTTTATGAGGATAAGTATTGGTTGCATAGCAAAGACATCCAAATGTTTTAAGAAAATCATAATTTGGTGATCTTCCATAGAGTACTTCATAAGGACTTTTCCAACAAAGTACTGAACTAGGAAGTCGATTGGCAATGTAAGTTGCAGTCAAAAGGGATTCTCCCCAAAATTTTTTTGGCAAGTTTGATTGAAACATAAGTGATCTAGCTATTTGAAGTAAAAACTTATGTTTTCTCTCCACAACTCCATTTTGTTGTGGAGTATAAACACAAGTTTTTTGATGCAAAATGCCTAGTTCAGACAACACATTTTGGCATTCTTGATTCACAAATTCAGTCCCATTGTCAGTCCTAATTTGTTTCACTTGAACACCAAACTGGTTGTGAATCATTTTAAAAAATTTGTTTAAGGTTTGAGCTACTTGTTGCTTGTTTGGCAATAAGAAAACCCAAGTAGCTCTGCTGAAATCATCTACCACAGTAAGCATGTAATGTGATCCTGTAAAAGATGCTTGTTTGTATGGACCCCAAAGATCCATGTGTACTATGTCAAAAATTTGTTTTGTATGTATTTGGCTTGTTGGAAAAGGTAATCTTTGTTGTTTACAAATGGGACATACATCACAAGGCTTACAAGCATCTATAATATCAGTATCTATAAAGGATAAATGACTCAACACAGTAGGAGAAACATGCCCAAGTCTTTGATGCCAAATAAAATTGTCTGAAGTTGAAACTTTATTTATATGACAATTTTCAATACAACCAAGACTCTTTTGATGCGTAGGTACATTATTTTTGTACATAGAATGCACAATTTGTGCTTTGTAAGACAATAAGGCTTCATTCGAAAAACTGAATTTGTCCAACACATACAAGTTTCCTATCACTCTACCAACTGCCAGTGTCTTCTCAGTCCTCAGGTCCTGTAAAACACAACATGTAGGATAGAAAACAAACTTAATTTGGGCTGTTTTTGAAAGTTTGTTGACTGATAACAGGTTGTATTTGAAACTAGGAACATGTAAGGCACTTGTCAATATAATTTTCGGGTGTAAAATTACATCACCTATGTGATGTACTAATTTTATGGTTCCATCTGGCAGATAAACTGGGGTTCTTTGTGTTAAGGCAGTTGGATTATCTATATTTTTCAGGTTAGAACACATATGGTTTGAGGCTCCTGTGTCAACTATCCAAGTTCCTAGTTCTAAATAATCAAGTGTATGTAAAGAGTAGTTTAGAACTGTACCTGCAAAGTCATTCACATATGTAAGATTAGCATGGCTGTTTGCTTCTACAGACTTCCCTTTCATGAACCTTGCCACTTCTTGTTGTATCATGTTTGCCATAGTAGCTGTCCAGTCAGTCTCTTTAGCAGCAAATAATTCTTGTTCACTGTCCAATGGTGTCTCTGCCATATTAACTCTGTCTTTGTTTTGTAATTTTCCTTTTTGATCTTTCAACTCTTTATACCAATCGGGATAGCCATGAAGTTTAAAACAAGTCTCCCTTTCATGACCATTAGATTTGCAAAAATCACAAAACCTCTCACTCTTCTTTCCTGCATCTTTCTTCTTGTACGCCCCTTTAGCCATTCCTTCCTTCTTAAAGTTTTGCCCCTTCACAAGCATTGCTGTGCTCTCTACATTTTCTGCAAAACTTATATGCACTTGTCTCTGTTTTTCAACTCTCAAGACCATAGAATATGCTTTATTTACACTAGGCAAAGGATCCATCAATAACACTTGATTTCTTATATGATCATAAGAGTCATTCAATCCCATCAAAAACTGCATCAAATGATTAGAATTAGTGATGTCAGTTACTGATTTTGCAGCCCCACACGTGCATTGTGGAACTGGCACTAAACATGTAAGTTCATCCCACAGTTTCTTAAGCTTTGTATAATATTGTATCACTGACATGCTTCCCTGAGAAATCGAACTGATTTCTCTCTGCAGCTGATAAAGCATAGGCCCATTACACTCACCATATCTTTCTTCTAACTCATTCCAAAGTTCCTGAGCTGAAGTTGTGTACAAAAAAGCTTCCACAATTTCCTTTGATATTGAATTCAATATCCATGAAGTCACCATACAATCTACTCTAACCCATTGCTCGTAAACTGGTGACTCCACATCAGGTGTTTTGCATTTTCCATTTATAAACCCTAATTTCACTTTGGCTCCTAAAGCAATTCTCATTGATCTGCTCCAAGAAAGGTAATTATTGCCTATCAAGGGTGTCGAAACTAGTTGCATACCTGGATGATCTGAATTCTGCAAGTATAAAGGATCTCCATTGTTGTATGACCTAGCTTCGATAGTATCGTCACCTTCAGATCTTCGAATGGAGCCAGAGACTGAATTTCTCATGTCGCTTGTCATGATCGTAATTGAACCACCAAGTCAGAGACACCAAGAACAGTTTAAGAAAAAAACAATTAAAAGTATCTCAAGCAAGATCTAGATCGACTTGCTCTGATACCATGAACAAAAGAAAATTTCTGCAAGTAATCTTGAATGATAACATTCAGTTTTTTTTATTACTCAAACAAGGAAAAGAAAACAACCCCTTATATAGTCTTGAGAAGTCAGTATTTAACTACTAAGCTACTGCCAAGTCAGTATTTAATTGCTAAACTACTGCCACCTGTCAATAAACTAACTAATTATCTGCACCTAAAATACTCTCCATCTTATATACAAAATAAATATACAATATGGACTAACAAACTTTTCAATCAACATGCTTTACAAGAGGTATGCAAACAGAGTACTAAATCATTGTAAAATGTTCATGAAAATTGAAAATTTGACATTAATTACAAAAGAGTTCTGGCTTTAATTAATTGCAGGTTAAGCTTCTTATGGTAGTTCATCATAGAAACTTGACTACCCTTGTTGGGTATTGCATTGAAGGCACTAACATGGGTCTTATCTACGAGTACATGTCTAATGGAACGTTACAACAACATTTGTCAGGTCAATTTAAATTACCGTTAGTTACAAACTATGCATATCATTCGATAAACATTTGATATGCAAGTCAAAAATTAATTCAAAAGCTTAATAATAAATTCTAAAATACTTTTGAAAAATTAATTAAACAAAAAACAGTGTTTTCTTCTACGCTTCTATTTGTTTTCGGAAACAGAGATACTGAATTAAGATTCTGAACTAATCAAACCCTTATTATATGATCTCATCTTCATTATATTTTCGCTTTAATTAATAAATTTACTTTCTTGTATCTTAAATTTCATATGTTATGATCTAATGGAAGCTCTGGAACAAATAGAAACTTGCACTTAAATTTTGCATGGATTCAGGTAAGAATGAATATATCTTGAAATGGGAAGACAGAATGCGAATGGCAGTTGATGCAGCACAAGGTTTGTGGATAAATGACCATGGAAGACATCACTGCTTCTTCATTTTTGAATACATATAAATAACTGGTCAAAATTTCAAATGCAGGATTAGAGTATTTACACAATGGTTGTAAGCCACCTATAGTCCATAGAGATGTCAAATCTGCCAACATCTTATTGAATGAAAAACTACAAGCCAAGATTGCTGATTTTGGTTTGTCCAGAGTATTCCCAAATGAAAGTGACACTCATATATCCACCGCCATTGTTGGCACCCCTGGCTACCTTGATCCTGAGTAAGTATTTGTTTGTTAATATTGAAAAATAATTAGCATTTTGATTTTCCAAAGCTATGATGGAATATTTGTGGTTTGAAAATTTATTTGAATAAAATATCGCATGAATTTGCTACCGATTTTCTTAGTAGTAGATTTGAATTTTTTAGGCATAGACGATGATGCAATTATCTAGATAAAATAAAATAAAAATCGCATAATATTCATTGAGATTTTCATCAGATGTGCATGGATTATTGGCTTCCCTTGTTCAATCAATGCTTCATATTAATAATAAATAATAATTTAAAAGTTGGCTACTACTCTTCCCATATCATCATCACAAGAACATAATCAAATTTAATTTTTAATTTATGTATGTTTAAATTCTTTTATTTAGTTTCTTAATTATTTGCATTTGCATATATCCTTACAAGCAGTATATATAAGACAATTTCCTACCCTGGTTTGCAGGTATTATATATCAAATTGGCTAAATGAAAAAAGTGATGTTTATAGTTTTGGAGTTGTTCTTCTAGAAATAGTAACAGGTCTACCTGCAATCATCAAACACCCAGATGAAAATGTTCACATTAGTCAGTGGGTTAGTTCCATGCTTGGAGAAGGAGACATCAGTAATATAGTTGATCCAAGTTTATCAGGCGATTTCGACAACAATTCTGCCTGGAAAGTTGTGGAACTGGCACTGGCTTCTGCATCCCACTCTTCCTCTGACAGGCCAACCATGACCGATGTTGTGAAAGAATTAAAGGAGTGTTTAGAAATTGCTCGGAATGACAAAGGCGACAAATCTAAAAGTCCCGGAAGAATGGTTACCGTCAATGTGGAGTCTGAATTTTCTCCCACAGCAAGGTAGTCAAAGCTGAGCAATCTATGCAATAAAGTATGTTACAAAAAGTATTGTTTCTCATATGTTTCTATATTTCATTCTTGCTGGTAGTGCAAAAAGTAATTCTGTATTTGTTCTTTCATTACAAAATGTATTGTACAATTAATTGTTGTATCGCAAATTATAATTTCAAGCAGCCTCCAAACAGAAAAACACAAGTACTGTTGCAACCCATTCTCTTCTACCAATTGCTATGTTTATTCATATATGTAACCACTTTGAAGTATCTAAATTAAATCCTTCAGAAAATCTTATAGGATTTTGTTTGTAATATGAATTTTGCTTTCCGAGTTGGATTTGTATTCTTTACCCACCAAATTTCTTGGAGAAAATGCCTAACTACAACCATTTCATTTAAGACAACAAGGAACATTGAAACAAGGGACAAAAGGCTGGAGTGTATGCTCTGTCTCACCTTTTGAATTAAGGTTAATTAATCATTCCTTTGTGACAAAAAAATTACTTACATAAATGATTTTACAAAAACTCCATTTACTTCTTGAATTTGGGAAAATATGAATTTTGTGCCTTTTGTTGAATGAATCTTTAAGTAGGCTTTTGTTTGTCATGGGTTAAGAAATTCAAGGTATCTTATCATAAATTTCATATGATTTTGGTTTCAAGAGCAAGCATTACAGATAAGTCTAAAACTATATTTCCAAAATATATATATATATATATATCTCAATAGGTCACACATATTTACTCCTATAACACTGGGGGGAAATCTTTCAGTATATGTTCGTAAATGCGTGTAGTGAAAATTTAACCTTCTACTACAAGCATGAAAGAAAAAGTGTAAAATACAAAGGACTTTTAAATGCTCTACTTTCGTAAATATAATTTATAATAATAAAGAATGGGGCATACATATTTACTTCCGTGCTATGATTTCCTCTCTATGTAAGTTAATATCCCCTTCTAACTTGTATTTGTAGGATTTATAAACATAGACTGTGGGGCAAGTGGCAGTTACACAGACGAGGAAACTGGTCTATTTTATGAGTCAGACACAAAATGTATAGATACCGGAGAAAAATCATGAGATATCCCTCAAGTAAAAAGGAACTGCTATACATTGAAACCGCATCAAGGTGGGAATGATAATTATTTGATAAGTGCTATCTTTAAATATGGGAATAATGAAAATGACAAGATCAGAGTACTTGTTAAGATCACCGATGTCTTGTCTTGTAACACTCATCTCATATTTAATTAAAAGGTTGAATATTCTAAGACAAACATTATCAATGCTGCAACCAGCATTTAAACCATTTCTGAAATTAGAATACTGTTCCTTAAATTTTTTATATTCGTCAATATTCAAAACAAAGAAAAAAAAATTGTTTAGGCACGTTCATCTCGGTCAACTATATGCAGTTCAAAAGTCAACGAATCCAAAGAAATTTATTTGATGGTTGTTATCATGTACAACCACATTATCAACTCTCTTTTGCAACTGGCTAAGTATCACTAATAATAACATGCCAGAAACGCTTCTTTTTCATTTTTAGTAAGATAGAAGTAGTTTTGGTGAAATGATTTGGTATCCTTCGAACTCTCAACTCTATTGCAAATATCTCATGAATTGTAAATAATCATATATGTACTGTATTAACATGTGCATTTTTATGACACAACTTAAGAATGCAAGAAGTTCATCAAAATTATATTTATTTTTAAAAATAATTAATATAATAAAATGATCATAATTTCTTTAGAAAGTGAATATTATTCAGTAGACCAAAAGTTTATTAAGATCTGATAAAATTAATCACAATTTATATAGTTTGGATATTTGTTTACATAAAAAAATATAACTATTCTCACAATCTCACAATATGTAAGAGGGGAAAAATACGGACAACGAATACATCAATAGTAATATTACAAAATGCAATTGATGAAACTTGAATCCCAACTATTATATATGAGAAAAAAACGTCCACCCTTGTTATATACAGTAATATGTCATATTTTAAGGAGATTGAATATTGGAAAATAAATAAGAATATTTTATTTTTGGTTTTGTTTTTTGTTTTTAAGTTTGAACATATACACATATTAAAAGCATACATAATTGGAATTTACTATTGTACCCCAATTGAGTATCGTGGCGATGTGGCCTTACAACGCAGTATTTTATTATTGACATATAAGAGAGTGTGTATCATTCAATTGCATCAATATTTAACAAGAATACAATGAAAAATGACGGTTAGCAGTACTAGACCCATCCATTGAGTTTCAAAATTTGGACAATTTACATATTCAGCAGTAAATTTTCAGGTAAACGTTTTCACATTATTCGAGATTTGATTATTAATTAAAATAACTCTTTAAATTCCAGTGACGAGGATTAATTCAATGAAACAGCTAAGCAAAGAATAATTAGAAGCGTTTGAAAATTATCATCTTAGCTACCTAGCTAGTGGTTGGAGAGAGCTCAAGGTCAAAGCGACTTTGGGAAACTCAAATTCAACCCCTCGTATAATAATAATTTAGCTGACTTGTTCTTTATGGAAATTTGCTAAATCTTTTCTTAAAAGCCACCATAATTTCGATCCTTTTTGAAGAATCTAAGTACCAAAAATTTTCCATTATTGTCCCACTTGATGATGTAGCAGTAAGGCTTATTGCCACGATTATGAACACAATTTTGAAAATTTTGAAATGGAATTTATACAATTTATTATCAATTTTTATCAAGTGTCAATGGTAAAAATTTATTTGGACTATATGTTCTGCTCAAAGTAAAGTTGAGAAACAAATCGTCATCTTAGTTGTAGATGAATTTAAAGACTTAGGTATGATGCTCGCACAAAAAGTCTATACTGATAATCTGTAATTGAAAATGAACTAATTTTGAATATAATTATACAAATCGTATAAAAATTAAAGCCTTATACTACATTTTAGATTTTAAGCTAGCTCATAAAAGCTTGGCAGTCAAACACTAATTATTAGTATACCACCAGCTGGTTCTAGATAACATATAAGAGTAATTGATGACAATACACTTTTATAATAGCCTTTCAACTATGCAAAGCTTCCCAATACATGCATACAATTAACATTTCTTTATCAATAAATGGAGGCTGCAGTAAGGTCCAATAGAAACTTGCCCATCACATTTGTTTTGTTCCCCAAATTCCATATTAATTTACAAGTACATCAAAAGTCAAAATCTTGTAAGTAAATGCATCACAAACATTATTCAATTGAGCAAGAATATTTGACTAATCTACCAAAGTGAAACAAATAATTATCATGCATCCTTGTCGCTACATGAAATCATTGACCAAGCTGGCAGAATACTACTATAGTATTCTGGCAATATAAACCAAAACATGATCATATTCACTTCATTTTCCTGCAGGACATATTAATCAGAAATGTTGATGGGAATGTTCGGACGTTTTTTCCTTCCAGTACTGCTTGGAGGCTTGGTTCTTGTAGTTCTTGTTCAAGCTCAGGATCAATCAGGTAATTGTACTCTTAGCATATCTGAATTTTGAAAATATAGTAATTAATTTTAGGATAAAAATCTGAAAAAACCCTTAAAATAAAAAATAATATCACTTAACCCCGGTTTCACATTAGTTTTATTTTCAGAGCTATTTTGATGATATCATTAATACACTAACAATGGAAGTAACTGTACTGTTTCTGATTCTATGTGACAGGATTCGTAAGTCTGGACTGTGGCTTACCCAAAAATTCAAATTACACCAATGAGATAACGGGCATAAGCTACATTTCGGATGCTGGTTTCATTGACACTGGAAATGGTACCAGCATATTGCCTGAATTCCAGAAGGATACAGACCAGCAATTATGGCATATCAGGAGCTTTCCTGAAGGGGTCAGAAACTGTTACAGGTTCAAACTCATAGAAGGGAATACATATCTGATCAGAGCAACTTTCAAGTATGGGAATTATGATCAGCAAGGCATATTTCCTGTATTTGACTTACATATCGGGCCTAATAAATGGTCAACGATAAAAGCTCGAAATGTGTCACTGGTCATAGTCAGGGAGCTTGTTCACGTCATGCCTTCAAGCTCTTTACAAGTCTGTCTTGTAAATACGGATTCCGGAACTCCTTTCATATCAGCATTGGAAATTAGGCCTTTGCCTAGTACCATTTATAAGACGGTTTCTGGATCACTGAATCTGTTCACAAGGGTGGATGTTGCTTCGACAAGCAAGTTGACAATCAGGTGAGCCAATGAATTATAAAATAACTAATTATAGACTTGAATAGTTCGTGAATTCTGAATTCATCACAAATCTTCCTGACATGTTGCAATTTATAACTTTCTTTGAATATCTCGTCTACTAGGAATGTTATAAATTTACCCCTTTATGTGAAATTTGATTTACATCTTGTTTACTCACGAAGCATTGTATATAATGATGCTACAGGTATGCGGATGATGTTTTTGATCGTCTCTGGTTTCCCGATTCTTTCAATTGGCTAGAGTTAAGTACCACGCTTGCCATTGATGCAGCAAGTAGCAATAATTACAAACCACCATATGTGGTCATGAAATCGGCTGGCACATCCGTAAATACTAGTACGTCCTTGGATTTTTACCTGGAGATAGCTGATCTCACCCTCCAATTTTATGTCTACTTTCATTTTGCTGAACTCCAGAAGCTCCAAGCCAATGAGACCAGGGAGTTCAACATTTCCCTGAATGGGGCTCACTGGTATGGACCTTTTAGTCCTACTTACTTGACTACAACCACAGTTTACAGCCCATCAGCCTTGAATACTGGTGGAAATTACTCGTTTTCCATCCGTAGTACGGAACGTTCAACCCTTCCACCAATCCTGAATGCCCTGGAAGTTTACTCAGTGAGCAAATTGCTGCAGGCAGAAACAGAGAAAAAAGATGGTAAAATTTCTCAATTGTTTTTTATAGATATGTGTGTCTATTATATATAAAAGGTATCAATTTCTAGTTCTTTTACACTTTTGGGAATTCTAGTTGATGCTATCACAAACATCAAATTGAATTATGGAGTGAAGAAACTCAGCTGGCAAGGAGATCCCTGTGCCCCTACAGCTTATATGTGGGAGGGTCTTAATTGCAGCTTTGATGGCTCTACACCTAGAATCACATCCTTGTAAGTGTATTTCTTTGCATAATTACGCAATATCGTTAGCTTTTTTCCAACTCTAATTGATGGACTGTTTAATATGATGGTATCAGGAACTTATCTGCCAGTGGATTGAAAGGGGAGATATCTCGATACTTGGCTAATCTCACATCGCTAGAGGTTCTGTAAGTGCATTTCAGTCTCTCTTGAACCTGTTTTAGTTTTATTAATGACTAAATCATCTTATCCTTCTATTATTTACAATGTCAGGGATTTATCAAACAATAATTTAACAGGATCGGTACCTGATTTTTTAGCTCAACTATCATTAAGGGTTTTGTAAGTCATTTATAGTAATATTCGTAATTTTAAAATGTTTTCGTGGTTAGAAACTGGTTGATGATCATCTTTTGTGTTTCTATAGAAACTTGGAAACAAACAATCTCACAGGTCCAATTCCAAATGCACTCCTTGAAAAATCAAACAATGGTCTAAAAATAAGGTCAGCATTTTCTTGAAGACTTTAATTAGTTTTTCCATAATTATGATGTCATGATGATGCTTAGTAGTTTCATTGATTAATGATTTTCGTTTGATTTTATAGATAATTAATCCCCATTAGAAGAAAAACATATTGCTCTCTCTCTCTCTCTCTCTCTCTCTCTCTCTCTCTCTATATATATATATATATATATTTGATGGTTATACTTTTTAGCCTAAATTTTCTGTACCAATTGCAGTACTAGTGGCAATCCAAACCTCTGTGATGCAGTTTCATGTGAAAATAATAACAAGAAGAAAAGCAATATTATTGTTCCCGTTGTAGCTTCAGTAGCTGGAGCAGTTGTGCTCACAGCAGCAGCATTGGTAATCTTTTTTATCCTCAAAAGGAGGCCAAAAGGTATATCTACCATTGACATTATTAGTTACAAATTAAGACTTTGATAAATTTACATAGAAATTTGATTAATGAATGTGCGATGTTCTCTTTATCAGATGTAAGGGTAGAGACAGAAGTATCCAATGTCAATAACTTTGAGTCGTTTGCATCAAATAACCAACAACATGAGCTCAGGAACAGAGAGTTTGAGACTAAAAATCGACAATTTTTGTATTCTGATATCCTGAAAATTACTAAAAATTTCAAGAAGATTCTTGGAAAAGGAGGATTTGGAACAGTTTATTATGGCCGCGTAGATCAAATGGAGGTGGCTGTTAAGATTCTCTCTCAATCATCAGCTCAAGGGTTCCAACAATTTGAAGCAGAGGTATACAACAAAGGGAAAAAAGGTCATTTAACTATAATTCTTTTGACATGAGAATATCTAAGATATGAATTTAATTTCAGGTCAAACTGCTTATGAGAGTTCATCACAGACATTTGGTATCTCTTGTCGGATATTGTGATGAGGACAACAAAGTGGCGCTTGTTTATGAATATATGGCAAATGGAAACTTGCAAGAGCATTTATCAGGTTTGTGATACATGCACAATAAGAATTTACTATCAGAAAAATACTCATGCCATTGCTAATATATATGTGAATAAAGCCGGTTAATTTAATCTATGATACGGATCCAGATTCTAGTGCAAATGTCCTTAGTTGGGAAGGGAGACTCAGAATAGCAATGCAGGCAGCACAGGGTTAGATATCAAATGATTTTCACCATTCTTTTTTCTTTCCTTGATTATTGAATTGCTGTAAAGGCAATTAATCGGATTACTCGGAATTGAAATTTGTAGGATTGGAATATTTGCATAATGGTTGTAAACCACCAATTATCCACAGAGATGTGAAGCCCCCCAACATCTTGTTAAATGAAAAATTTCAGGCTAAACTTGCTGATTTTGGGTTGTCCAAGTCTTTTCCAAATGAAAATAACACCCATGTTTCAACAATTGTTGCTGGCACACCTGGATATCTTGACCCTGAGTAAGTCCATATTAAAATCCATTGTTTAAGCACTAAAGTTAATGTTTGGTAGGCAGCAAGGGATGTTTATTATGCTGAAAATGATTTATGAAAACCAAATTTGGCAGTCAAAAAATTCATTATAATTGAAAATCCAATGAAAGAAATTTTTGTAATCTTTAAGCAAAAGAGTGTGTATTAATACGTACTTTTGCATATATACAGGTACTATGTATCGAACAGGTTGACTGAAAAAAGTGATGTTTATAGTTTTGGGGTTGTTCTATTAGAGATAATAACTTGCAAACCAGCAATCACCAGAATAAGTGAATTTGAGAAGACTCACTTGAGTCAATGGGTTAATTTCTTGATTGCTCAAGGTGATATAAAAAAAATTGTTGATCAGAGATTACAGGGAGATTTCGACATAAATTCTGTGTGGAAAGCAGTGGAAACAGCAATGGCTTGCTTGTCTCCTAGTGCTAACAGAAGGCCAACCATGAATGTTGTAGTGATGGAATTAAACGAGTGTTTGGCAATGGAAATGGCTAGGATAAAGTCGGCTAGTGCTGGTTTTGATTCGAAAGATTCAATTGATCATATGATCTCTATGAATCTTGGTACTGAAATAAATCCTAGAGCAAGGTAAATCCTAATGCAGAAATATTGGTGTGTTTAGTTGATCTGAACCTTTGAATACTTCATATTTCTTCCACATTCGTGATTCTACTATCCATGTCTTTTAACTGTATTAAAATATAACTTTAATGTTCCTAAAATTAGGAGTTTGGTTTTGTATTTGATTTGTATTTTTGTCATGTAATTGCATAAATAAGTGTTGCAAAATCTTTGAATTAAATGCTTAACAAGTCAATAGGCAGTGCCATGTTCACAAAAATAAATATCAGATATATTATAGATCCAGAAGATTTCACAATAATGATTGTGGGGGACTGGGGACTTAAAAATAGAGATGGAATTAAAGAAATCCACAACTTCACATAATGATATCAACTAGATAATTTTATGTATTGTATGATAATAATGCTATCATATATTACGTAACACCCTCCACCCGATTCCCATTCGGATGGAAACTCGAGTTAAAGGATGCTACCTTAATCGGTTTATTCGCTATTATTTTACATATATGCACTATAATTTTTTTTTTCTCGAAAATCCGGCAGAGTTTCCGCTGTTTTTCTAAAAAAACCCAAAATTATAAAAACCTGCAATTTCAAACACAAACACTTCTAAAATACATTTATTTTCTCAACTTCCATTTCGGATCCTCCGTCTGACTCCAAAATCACTTCACCACACAAACATTTATAAACACAAATTTTAATAAAAATTATCCTGATTGAAATTAAACACTAATTAAACGATAAATAAGAGTTTCTTTACAAAATTACTTTACAAACCCAAAAACTTTTTCTACAAATTATACATCATCATTTATAAAATATCGTAAATCTATATACATGTATATGCATTTCTAGATACTTTAACACCACTATACACTACTAAACGAAGAACTACCGACTATAGAGGGAATGTGACTCGTGAAAAAACGCAGCAGATGTCTTCTTGTCAACCCTTATCTATAGCGCCCAGAATTTCAACCTACGCGTGGAAAATCCAACGCGCTAAGTATTTCTACTTAGTGGGTGTACACTAAATTATAAAGCCATAAAATTTTCTCACATAATCATACAAACTCAAAATTCCAACATTTCCAGAATTCGTAGTATAACACGATTAAAATTTAAATACATTTTCGTTAAAATTCACCGTATTGGCAAACAAAATTCCACAAGTCTCAAACTTTCATTATTTCATAAAAATTATGTAATTGTAATAAAAAATTTCACAATTTTCAAGTTTTTATCACAATTCATAAATAACTCCATTTATTCATAATTACACGTATAAAACACATGAAATTTGTTTTCACGCATATCAAGAATCAAACTTTCAAAATGCTCGAACTTTTATTAAAATTCACAAATAAATCATTTTATCAACAATTGCATATATAAAACAAATATTTTAAATTCCTCATCTCACAAAAATATCATTGGGTAACACCACCGATTATGTTTTTCTCAAAATACTAACATAATACGTAAAGAATTTATTTTATTAATAAAAGCACATATAAATCACATAAAAGACTTTTCTAAACATTTCAACGTGATACCTTCGAACTTGTATGTTAAATCACAACGACAACACATTATTAACAAATACATATCTATAAACACATAAAAATCATATTTGAAAGTAGTACACGATTTTCATGTAATAATTTTCTCAATGCCCTTCGTAAGCTCTGACACGATACCATGGACTGGAAATCGGGTTTCATGTTTCCCCTAGCATCGAACACTCGGTGACTACCCGCCGGAGCACGTTTCATATAATACACAAATTCTGGGACCGGACACTCGGTGCCTCGCAAGGTCCATGAATTTCGTATCAACATATATAAGCAAATCGGTGCAGTATTGCTATAATCACCCTATTGGCATGCCAACTATCAATCCCCACCTACCAATGTTCAGGTTTACTCGGGCCTTTATAATTTCATTTATTATAAAAAATTTCATATTTTCACAATTTTCCTTTCTCAACAAAAATTCTCATTTGGAAAAACTCAGAACACTTTTTCAATCAAAATATATATAATTCTCATTTATTCAAAGCATCATAACACATCATTTCTCATTCAAAAGTGACTCATCAATCTCATCAAAATCGTTGTGCCCTTCTTCCGATATACATTCGGTCAAAGCACTAACATGTTCATTTCTTTCCGTTTCTTTTTCGTTTTCATTCGAAAGTTATTAAAAATCACAATCCAATACCATTTGATAATAAATTGTCAAAATAATTTCATAAATTCTTTAAATTCCACATTCGGTCAATACTTTTTCTTTCACAAAATTTTTCATTATTCGATGCCACAAAATTCATCGTAATATCATTTACACATAAAATGTCACAAAATCATTTATACTAAAATTCACACATAGTCACGAAATCAATTTAATTAAAAATTGAACAAAAACACACTTTTTCACTAACTTTTCAAAATTCAAGTATCAAATACTACAAAAATCATTCATAACATAATTCACACATATTCATGAAATTTATTTAATTAAAACTAAATAAACTCATATACTAAATTAAACAAAATCTCTACTAATAAAAATAAATTTTTAAGATAAGTATACACCAACCTTTTTGACGCTTTCTATAGCTTATCCACTCACATAATCCCTTTGATTTTTCTTATCAACCTAGATCCACCCAAAAATCACATAAAACTTAATTTATAACTCATGAAAAATAAACTAATTTTCCAATAAAAATATATTAACTAATCATTTACTTATCCTTCAATACATTTTCTCAATAAATTCTCAATTCCATCAACTTTCCAAATAATATTCTCACATCCATTTATTTTTATTTCTTTGGCATTAAAGCACTCAAACCTTATAGACATCATCAAAGCACATACAATTTATTGGATAACAATTTTTTTTACTCTCACATTTAACCTTAACCAACATAATTATCCAACTTTCCAATTTCCATTTCTCTTGCATTCTTTGATACCAACCAATTCATTTTCATTCCATAACCTTATACAATTCACTTAATCATTTAAAATAAGCTCAACACATATAAAAACAACAATTGCTCATGCACTAATATATTTATTCATCAACTCATTTCTTTGCTTTTCTTTTCAAGATTTTCTTTTAATCAACATAAATCTTATATATGATTTTATTTAATCATCCAAACAATCTCATCACCAATACTATTATCATTTACTCACATACTAATATATAACAACTTCATTCATTCTTTTCATCTCAACAAATAATCACACATAAACTTCAACAACTCATCCATTAAATCAACTACATCCTTAAACAAAAAAAATCAATTAACTTCATCAACTTTTATTCATTAAACCCTAACCCTTACCTCTCCAAATTTTGATCCAAGCTACTTAATCCTCTTCCTTCACTTCCAAGCTTAGATTGATGATGATAAACCTTGATTTAGTTCATATAACTCATCAAAATCTCATATAAATCAACAACTTTAAAAATTCCAGCAACCAAATATATAATCACTTCACTTACCCTCACTTTTTCTTGATGAAGATGGATGGGATGGAGAGGCTACAAGAGATAGATCATCTCTTCTTCTTCTTCTTCTTCTCCTCCTCTCCACGGCTGCAGATTTCTTCTTCTTCTTCCTGTTTCAGCTCTGCTCCGTCTCTCTCTCTCTTTCGGCTTCCGCTTCTATTTTTTTTTTTCCACGGTTTCAGCTTATATTTCCAGCTTGTCTCTCACGATTTCTCTCCTCTCAACCGACTTATATCTCTTCCAATCATCTCTCAAGCCTTCACTTATATACCCACACTTAATCCATGCCAAAATTGCCTCTAAAGTATCCTTAAATTCACCTAAATGCCACTAGTTATGCATGAAGACATTTAATTGGCCAATACTCTCATCCTTTTTAATCACCAACAACTCATCCCATTTCCTTAATTACATCTCAACTAATCACTTGCTTTTTGACTTAAAGATGTCACAACCTTATTGGCCTTCATCCAAGCACATGGATTGTGCTTCTTTAATACATATTATCTCCTACACATTTAATGTTACAATTAACTTAAATTTTAATCCTCACTTAACACCAATAAATTCCAAAAATATTCTATGATCATCCTATCATGAAATTGACCATGCAATACTCTAATTGGATGTCTTAACTTCCAATTTCATGCTTTGAAAAAAAATTCAATTGGGCTTAAACTCACTAAATTCATAACGTTTCCTACGAGGGTATTTTTATCAATAGATATTCGGAACCTTTAAAATTCAATCAAACGAACTCATTTTTACTCTGTTTCAGTTTTTAATAACTCTAATTCATATTCTGAAGCTTATGATGTCCAGGGTCCATTTTCCAAAAATCACTATTCACGCGGATACTATTCACTAGAAATACTATTCACCGAAAAAAATTTTATTTCACGAAACTTGAGGGAATTTTCCTTTTCCCGAAAATCACTATTTACTCAAAATACTATTCATCCCGTTACATTTTCATTTCTTTTAAATAGAGAAAATTTGGGATGTTACATATTATGTCAAACATATATATAAATTGTCAGTTATCACTAGATCCAAAAGTTTAAGCATGTTCCTTCATATACAACGTGGACAGATAACAGATGATGGACACATATTATATACCCTCTATCGTAAAATATGTGCAACAAGATGATAGATAAAGGGGGGAGAGTGAGTTTAAACCAGGGATCTTAAGGCTCTAATACCATATTAATTGTTACCAAACCGAAAAGCATAAATTAATAGGAAATGATCCAATTATAATATTTAACACTTGAGGATATGATATGTTAACATATATGTTATCATGTATACTACTGGTCAATATTCTAGGGTTTAGGATTCAGATTTTTGTAAGAGGTTTTCTTTTTAGCTTTTTCTATGCAACTTATAAAAGTTTGAATTTAAAAAAACTAGGATCTACGTTTTAGAAAATTTGGCAGTACATCAAAAAAAAAAAAAAAACATTAAAAGTTAAGATATCAAATACATGACATTTGGTTTGTAATTATAAAATGATGAATGAGATGATACAATTAATAATATACATAGTAATTAGATTATATATTGATTTTTATGAGAGATAATGTTGATTTAATGGCATACCTCACAAGCTCTCATGCTACACCTTTAGGTTGTGAGGTTAGATTATATTCCTCTTCCCTAATTTTGAAATATTATAATTATTAAAAATATATATTTTCATTTTATTTGGGAGAAAGAGATTTGAACTTGGAATCTCAATTTAGTTAAGAAATATGTTACCATCAAACTATACTTACGACCATTAATAATTAGATACAAAATATACCACCATTCAATGTGTTTTGGTGTTAAAAAGCATTCATTTATTTTGATAATATCTCTTATCTCATATTTGAATTAGTATTACACCTCATATGGTATTTTTTAAAAAATTGGATATTAAATATTATGTTTAGAACCTTTCTTTATCAAAAGTCTAACATTATGCAATAATTTTTTAGTTGAAAAATGAAGGAAAAACTTCATTTTAGTCCTCAAGATTTAAAAAAATATCATATTTTTAAAGCCATTTTGGAAATAACTTTTTTTATCCCTAACTTTTTCAAAACTCTTTAAAAAAGTCCAAACCATCAATCAATGGTGATTTTAGTAATTTAATTTGTAATTTAATAACTTAAATTTAGGGGCATTTTAGACAATTTAACATAAAATTTCATTATTTTATTAGGATAATCTGATAATTTATATATAACTAACAACCATTAAAGGCAAAAATATTTTTTAAAGTATTTTGTTAATGTTGACTGTTAATGATTGACAGTTTGAACTTTTTTCGAAGAATTTTGTAAAAGTTAGGAGTGAAAAGAGTTGTTTCCAAAAGAGTTTTAAAAACCTAAAAAGAGTTTTGAAAACCTAATATTTTTTAAAACCTCAGGAACTAAAATAAGGTTTTTTTTCAAAAATAAAAAATAAATGACCCCTTGCCACATTTTCGGTATTTTCTCTATTTTTTTTTTTTTTGTTATACTGTCAACCCATTTTTAGAGGATTTTATTATTATACTATTTATATATTGGGTAGTTACGACAAATAGTAATATAATGTAACAATGTTTCATGTACGAATTACTATATTGCATGTGAAATGAAAAAATATAATAACATTTTTAATTACTTTTTAGATATCAATTTATTTTAAATCGTTATATTGAAATCTTAAGTTCAACAAATGATATGAGAGATTGATACGATAACATGTCTTTCAAACTTATAGAAATAAAGTTGTTAATTTGGGATACATCTTGTCCCAAATCCTAAATTATGATGTATATATATATATATATTTTTTATGTAATTATAAGATAATAAAAAATCTACTAACATAAATGGTTAAGGGTTTCTCAAGTTTTGTTGAAATTAAACATTATATCGAAAGATATATATTTTCATATGAGACCAAACACTATATACGCCTAAAAAATCTACTCCAGCACTAAAAAGATATATACTTTTATAATAAAGTAAGAAAAATCCATACATATGTTGCAAAATACATATAGTGGGATTTGAACTTTATTATGAATGTAGGAAAGTACACTAACTGGCTCGTGGTATGACCGGAAACATCCAAAGGTATTTTTAAAACTATACTAATTAGGTCAAAGGTCTCCCAAGATTTGCTAAAATCAATCGCATCTCATATTTCTACCCTCCTAGTTGAGAAAAAAACTACTTTCATAATAAAATGCAAAAACTATCCACCCAAGTATCTACTCCTATGAAACAAACACGCATTGAAAAAAAAAAAAAAAAAACACGTCACCAAATGGGTTTGATGGAAATTGATTTCTCTACCACATTGATGAATGCAAAGTTGATATATACATCCACGGTTTATCATATCTAATTAGGATAATCCTATTTTTCCTTTGTAGTTTGACATAATGGTCAAAATCCATTATTAATTTAGGAAATCACTAACAATCCTCTATTGTTTGATTAAATAGAAAAAATACCCCTTGTAGTTTAAGAAAATATTTAGAAAACTATTATAGTTTAAGAAATGTTCAGAAAAACTTTTGGTTTTCTCATCATTTTTCATGTAAAGTGGTCAAATGAGATTTCTAGAAATTATAGAGAATAATTAACAATTATATCAAACTACAGGAAAAAATTGAGATTATCCCTATTTAATTTGTACCACATGGGCCACATGGCGAGAATCTTATATTAAAAAGGGGAAAATCAAATTTAATAATGAAATACGGAGTTTCGAAGCTTCCACTTTTTGGCTGCTAGTGTTTCCAAAAAAAGAAAAAAACCACTTCTTTTCTGTTGGAGTTGGAAAGCTATGGAAGATTTGTCAGCAAAGCCAGACACCATGCTCAAACACCATAAACTACCCATCGAGTCTCTGCTTAAACTTAGTAGTTGTATGTCTCACACTGCATATACTACTATGTACCACTTTTGGGTGATGGTCAGCATATATTTTGATCAATATGTTTGTTTATACATATGCAATATGGATCTTAGTTGAAAGTTCATGTTGAGAGCTTTAAATTTATACATTGTTTGTATGATTTGGTTAACTGAATGGAGAGAAAAGATTAAATAAAAATTGAGTTGATAATTTTTTTATTTGAATAAAAGGTAGAAATAAAAGAAGTTGAAGTATACAAATTCAAAATTAATAAATAATCTACACCACTCATTGATTTTAAATTCAATCCTGCCTCATATATATATAAATAGATATACATATAACCAAATGGGGGATGTTTTTACATGTTTTTTTATGTGGTTTTTTTGGCTCTATTATATTCTTAAAGGTAATTATGTAATGGTATAAAGTGATTTTACACGATTATGTAAAATTAGAGAGTAAATATTGTCGAGTAAAATTCAACTAAAAACATTGAGAATTTTTTTTTCCCTTATGACCTAAGAAAGGGTGATTTGAATTTAGGATCTCAATTTTATTAAAAAGCATGATTACCAACCAGTCTTTGCTTGCAACAAAAATAGGCTTTTTTTTTTTTTTTTTGAGAGACTATTGGGTTAAATGGGCATTGGGTCGGGTTCACCCAAGATGGCCCAATACCCAAAATCCGGATCCAAGATCCATCAGATTTGGATAAAACTCATTAACTGCCACTGGCAGTTTTAAAGGTGCAGTTTTTGCACGTTATCAAGTAGCAGTTTTTCCTCCCCGTTTTGTATATTATGGCAGCAGTTGTTACGTTATTCGGAAGGGTGGAAAACTGTATATGCAGAGGAAACCAGAAAAACAGAGAGACAAAGGAGGCAGGGTACTTACATTGTGGAAAGAGATTTCAATCCGATTTCGTGGTGAAATCCAACCAATTGAACAACGTGTGATTGTCTAACAATCTGCTGTGAATTCAAGTAAGTTTAGAGCATGTTACTTCACTGTTTTTCCAGTTCGAAATTTCAATGTATATATATACTGTTATATAGATTTCATTGTTTCTACATTGGTATCAGAGCATGTGTTGTTGTTGTTTGCTGGTAGAAAGTTGTTATAATTACATGAAATTTGATTACATGTTGAATTTAAGGCATTTAGAATGTTATTTTCGGAAGAACTGAAAATTTGACACGAATATGTTCCTTAAATTTAATGTTAGTAAACTTGCTTACTTTGGTTTTATTATTATACCATTGGAAAGGGCTCGAAGAGAGCTTTCCAACGGTATATAATATGACAAATTTGGATTTAAAACGAGTAAGTAAAACGAATTTGAAATTTTGCCCTGAAAACTGCGATTTCTGGAAAAATGGTTGGAGCCTGTTGAAGACGATGAACAGTGCTCCGCCACGTGTTGATCAGGGGAGGGGCCGCGTCGTTCAGATAATGTGTCCGATTCTGATTGAGACACGTGGACAATAAGTGTTCCAGTAAGGTTGGGCCACATGAATGACCGGAAAGCGCAAGAAGGGCAAACTCGCTGGGGCTAAGAGGGATAAGGCTAAGACGACCTGTTTCAACTGCGGCCAGTTGGGCCATTTTGCTCGTGAATGTACAGAGCAAAAAAAGGAAAAGGTACAATATCACTCTGACATAGTTAATTATGCTTATGTTTCTAGCTCAGTATTACTCACTGAATCTAATCCCTTCTCGCGCTTTCCGATCTCACTCTTCTTAAACTTGGAATTTACATTCCTTTTCTTGAAGTTCCTTTTCCATCCTTTGCGCTTAAAGCCTAAGCCTTTGCACTTGTTGGATTCAGCCATGTAAAGCTGACCGGAAGCCTTAGCCGCTTCTAAGCGCTCATCTTCCAATTCAACATGACGTGCAATATCATCAAATGTCTTGATATTGTCATTATGAGTCATGTTGATCTTCATGTTCTCCCAGCTGGAGGGAAGAGATCGGATCACAGCCTGTACTTGCTGCTCATCAGTGAGATTATGCCCAGCAGTTTTGAGCTCACGAATCATGTTTGACATCTCCCTAAGGTGCTGCCTCATGGTATGATTTTGGCACTTCCTATAGGTATCAAACTTAATAGTGAGCCTCCTTAGCTTAGTGGTTGAAGTACCACCATACTTTTCTTTCAAAGTTATCCACATATCTTGGGCAGTCTCATAACCTTTATACATGCACATGAGATCATCATCCATGCTGCTCAGGATCGTAATCCGAGCAATGCTATTCTTTTTTTTCGATGTCTGATAGATCTCCATGTCTCTTCTGCATTGAGCAGATGTACCTGACTGAGGCATCACTATTGTATTTGTCAGGGTCTCAAGAGCATCCTGCTCTTCGAGAATGTACTGAATTTTCCGGTGCCAGATATCATAGTTGTCACCATTCAGTTTTTCTCCCTTATTTAGTTCAGCGATAATATTCTTCGAAGTTGAAGCCATTCCTGAAATGATATCTATTTCTATTTAAAGACTTTCTATCTATATCCTTCTATATCTGTACTAGCACATCTACCATCATTTCACTATTATAATGCAGCAACCATACACTCATAAATATGAAAAAAGAATCATTGGATAGGAATCGAAAAGGTAGTCAAGCCACCTATCATCATCCACTTCCAATTATTCACTAAACCATACTTATAAGTGTACTTACGCAAAACAGTCCTAATATCATTCTTAAATTTGATTAGGACACCCACATAAATATCATTATACATGGTGTAATGAAAATAAAACAAGATTTTATATAACTAATAAACAAAGAAATTTCACCATCCATTAAACAATGCACAATCTAAATTATCCAACAGAAAAGTAATATATACAATGAAATTACAATAAAATAAACACAATATCAACCAGACATATAATGGGAATGTCAATCAATCTCATCATGAAACTCTCTCATGTACTGATCGAAATCAATCGTCATCTCCGGATCCTCCTCATCTGATGAGATATCTATCACATCAATCATCTCATCATCAGGAGCATCCAAGACATCGACGTCCTCATCATCTGATATGTTTATAACCTCGATATCATCCTCGTCATCCGAAATGACTATCACATCGGTCGGATAATCGGAAGGCACATACTCTGGAGGCTCGACGCCCTCCTCGTCATCAGATATGATAATGACATCAACTGGATAGTCAGAAGACACATAGTCTGGAGGCTCAACGCCCTCCTCGTCATCAGACAAGACAATGATATCATCTGGATCATCAGAAATATCGATGATATCGGGGCTATCAACTATCTCGATGACCTCTTCGACTTCCTCATCAGAATCAGTAAAGTGATGAATAACACGATAAGCCATCTACAAATTTACCATGTTAAACATATCAATTTATTTAGCATAACGTTACTAAATAAAGTTTTTATTAATCCAACAGGTTAATAAAATAATAATATCAACAATAATAATAAATAAATAAATAAATAATTTAAAATATTTTTTTTTTGAAAAAATTTCCGGCGACGGGACCGCTGTCGACGGCGGCGAGTGAGCTTCACGCTCCCGGTCTGGGCCGCGCGTGCAGCACAAATGCAGCAACACAGCAACCTGCAGCGACACGTGGCAGGCTCTGACTGGCCATATGTTCTGACACGTGGCAGCATTACACGCTTCCATGTCGTCAGACACGTGGCACAATCTGGCTCACCTAGATTGTGACACGTGGAGACACGTGGTCGAATAGTATTTCACCACATGTCATTCACGTGGCCCAACCTTACTGGATCACTTGTTGTCCACGTGTCTCAATCAGAATCGGACACGTCATCTGAACGACGCGGCCCCTCCCCTGATCAACACGTGGCGGAGCACTGTTCATCGTCTTCAACAGGCTCCAACCATTTTTCCAGAAATCGTAGTTTTCAGGGCAAAATTTCAAATTCGTTTTACTTACTCGTTTTAAATCCAAATTTGTCATATTATATACCGTTGGAAAGCTCTCTTCGAGCCCTTTCCAATGGTATAATAATAAAACCAAAGTAAGCAAGTTTACTAACATTAAATTTAAGGAACATATTCGGGTCAAATTTTCAGTTCTTCCGAAAATAACATTCTAAATGCCTTAAATTCAACATGTAATCAAATTTCATGTAATTATAACAACTTTCTACCAGCAAACAACAACAACACATGCTCTGATACCAATATAGAAACAATGAAATCTATATAACAGTATATATATACATTGAAATTTCGAACTAGAAAAACAGTGAAGTAACATGCTCTAAACTTACTTGAATTCACAGCAGATTGTTAGATGATCACACGTTGTTCAATTGGTCGGATTTCACCACGAAATCGAATTGAAATCTCTTTCCACAATGTAAGTACCCTGCCTCCTTTGTCTCTTTGTTTTTCTGGTTTCCTCTGCATATACAGTTTTCCACCCTTCCGAATAACGTAACAACTGCTGCCATAATATACAAAACGGGGAGGAAAAACTGCTACTTGATAACGTGCAAAAACTGCACCTTTAAAACTGCCAGTGGCAGTTAATGAGTTTTATCCAAATCTGATGGATCTTGGATCCAGATTTTGGGTATTGGGCCATCTTGGGTGAACCCGACCCAATGCCCATATAACCCAACATCTTCAACTTTGAAGAATATTATTGCTGAACTAAATAAGGGAGAAAAACTGAATGGTGACAACTATGATATCTGGCACCAAAAAATTCAGTACATTCTTGAAGAGCAGGATGCTCTTGAGACCCTGACAAATACAATGGTGATGCCCCAGTCAGGTACATCTACTCAATGCAGAAGAGACATGGAGATCTATCAGACATGGAAAAAGAAGAATAGCATTGCTCGGATTACGATCCTGAGCAGCATGGATGATGATCTCATGTGCATGTATGAAGGTTATGAGACTACCCAAGATATGTGGATAGCTTTGAAAGACAAGTATGGTGGTACTTTAACCACTAAGCTAAGGAGGCTCACTATTAAGTTTGATACCTATAGGAAGTGCCAAAATCATACCATGAGGCAGCACCTTAGGGAGATGTCAAACATGATTCGTGAGCTCAAGACTGCTGGGCATAATCTCATTGATGAGCAGCAAGTACAGGCTGTGACCCGATCTCTTCCCTCCAGCTGGGAGAACATGAAGATCAACATGACTCATAATGACAATATCAAGACATTTGATGATATTGCACGTCATGTTGAATTGGAAGATGAGCGCTTAGAAGCGGCTAAGGCTTCCGGTCAGCTTTACATGTCTGAATCCAGCAAGTGCAAAGACTTAGGCTTTAAGCGCAAAGGATGGAAGAGGAACTTCAAGAAAAGGAATGTAAATTCCAAGTTTAAGAAGAGTGAGACCAGAAAGCACGAGAAGGGAAAATGCGCTGGGGCTAAAAGGGATAAGGCTAAGATGACCTATTTCAACTGTGGCCAGTTGGGCCATTTTGCTCGTGAATGTACAGAGCAAAAGAAGGAAAAGGTACAATATCACTCCGACATAGTTAATTATGCTTATGTTTCTAGCTCAGTATTACTCACTGAATCTCGTCCTTTGTGGACTGTAGACTCAGGAGCGACCGATCATGTAGCTAGAGATCGAGGAGCATTTGTGGAGTATCGTCGAATAAGCCAAGGATCAAGATGGATATATGTGGGGAATAACTCACGTGTTGAGGTGAAGGGTATTAGCACTTACAAGCTTGTTTTATATGGAGGCCAAGTACTCTATCTCCACGATGTATTATTTGCTCCTGATATTCGGCGAAATTTAATTTCTGTACCAGTACTTCTTCAGTTAGGATATGCTTTAAACTTTTATGGTGATTGTATGAACATCTATTTGGATTCTGTTAAAATTGGCACTAGATATTTATTAGATGGTTTTATTGTATTAAATATCGAGATGAACGGTTATCGTAATGATGATGGTTGTTTTTCATTAATTGCTTCTTCTGATATTGCAAATATCGATGTTAATACTTGACATGCTAGACTAGGGCATATTGGTCAGAATCGAATGAATAGATTGGCCAAAGAGGGACTTTTAGGTTCTCTCAATAAGATAGATTTGCCCCTATGTGAAAATTGTCTAGTAGGAAAAACAACTAGAAAACCATTTGGAAAAGGAATTAGGGTTGAGAATCCATTACAGTTAATTCATTCTGATATTTGTGGACCTATGAATGTTAGAGTTAGAAGTGGTGCTTCGTATTTTATAACTTTCATAGATGATTACACTTGTTATGGTCATGTTTATCTGATCTCCCATAAATTTGAAGCATTAGATTGTTTTAGATTATATCTAAATATGGTGGAGAATCAATTAGATAAAACTGTCAAAGTCCTGCGAACTGATTGAGGACGAGAATATCTCTCTGAACAATTTGAGACATTGTGTCAAGAGAAAGGTATTGTTAGGCAATTGACCATTCCTAGGACTCCGCAACAAAATGGTGTAGCGGAAAGAAGGAATAGAACTTTATTAGAGATGGTAAGATCTATGATGGCACAAGCGAACCTCCCAATATCTTATTGGGGAGATGCATTACTAACAGCTGCTTACATTCTGAATAGAGTCCCTTCCAAGTCAGTATCTTCCACACCCTATGAATTATGGACAGATAGGAAACCTGATCTCACCTACATGCGACCTTGGGGATGCGCAGGATATGTACATGACTTGTCCAGTAAATATGGAAAGTTGGGTGCTAGAGGAAAGAAATGTATCTTTATTAGATATTCTGAGTACTCGAAAGGATATGTATTCATAGGAGAAAATTCTGATGGAAGCATAACTGAATTGGAATCACGTGACGTGAATTTCTTAGAGAATGAATTTCCTAGCAGGGGTGAAGTTGAAAAGGATTTTCAATTTTACGAATTGAATGAATCTTATGATAATGTGCATTCGAACACTCAACTAGAGGTAGATAGAGAAATGTCTGAATACTCTATCCCTAGTAGGAGTGATAAAGCTATTGAAAGAGCTCCTTCATTTGTTCACAGTGGGAGCATAGGGACTAATGAGTTAGTACCCTCGAAATCATCAATTCGTAGAAGCGACTGTAAAATTGTTCCTTGTCGTCGATTTGAGATTGAAGGGGAAGCTTTTATGCTTGCTTCACATGATAGTAATGAGCCAAAGAATGTAAATGAGGCTCTCAACTCACCTGCTAAAGAATTTTGGATTAAAGCTATGCAAGAAGAGATAGAGTCAATGAAATGCAACCACGTCTGGGACTTTGTTGATTTACCAATTGATCGGAAAGCCATTGGAAACAAATGGGTTCTCCGTATCAAGCGTAGGGCAGACGGCTCAATAGAAAGGTATAAGGCGAGATTAGTAGCGAAATGATATACTCAACAAGAGGGTATAGATTATGAAGAAACCTTCTCCCCTGTGGTAAGGTTTGCTTCAATTCGCCTTATATTAGCTATCGTTGCACACATGGACCTGGAATTACATCAGATGGATGTAAAGATAGCTTTTCTCAATGGAGAACTGGAGGAAGAAATTTACATGGAACAGCCAGTAAATTTCGTTTCAAAAGGTCAAGAGCAAAAAGTTTGTAAGCTCAAAAGATCTATTTATGGTTTGAAACAATCCTCTAGACAATGGTATCTTCGTTTCCATGAGGCAGTAATATCCTATGGATTTCATATGACAGAAGAGGACCATTGTGTGTATGTTAAACGGGTAAAAGACAAATTCATAATTTTGTCTTTATATGTGGACGATATTTTATTAGCCAGAAATGACAAAGAGTTTATGATGACTATAAAGGGATGGTTATCCTCAACCTTCGAGATGAAAGATATGGGAGAAGCTGCCTATATTTTAGGAGTTAAAATTAATAGAGATCGTTCAAGGAGAATCTTAGCTTTATCACAAGAGCCTTATATTAAAAAGATTCTGGAACGATTTTATATGGCTGATTGTAAGCTTATAGATACTCCCATCTCGAAGGGACAAACTCTTAGTCTCGAAATGTGCCCTAAGACTCCACAAGAGCGTGAAAGAATGCAAAGAGTTCCTTATTCTAGTGCTATCGAAAGTCTCATGTATGCTATGATGTGTACGAGACTTGATATCTGCTATGCAGTTGGATTAGTTAGTAGATATCAATCCAATCCCGGTCAAAAACATTGGATCGCCGTGAAAAGAATATTAGCATATCTAAAAGGAACTGCAGACTACTCTCTATGCTATCAAGGTGGTAACATGCGTTTAATTGGGTATACAGACGCTGATTGGGGAGGTGACTTGGATGAGCGAAAATCTACTTCAGGTTATGCATTTTTGCTCAGCCAAAGTGCTATCTCTTGGAGTAGCAAGAAACAGTCATGTATTGCGTTGTCCACCATGAAAGCTGAATTTATAACGTGTTCAGCAGCAGTTCAAGAAGTAGTATGGCTTAAGAGATTTTTTGAAGATCTAATTTTAGAAGTTGATGCGGAGAAGCCAGTTACCATTTACTGTGATAGTCAGGCAGCCATTGCCTATACTAAAGATGCGAAATATCACAGTAAATCGAAGCATATAGAGACTAAATAAAATTTCGTTAGAAATATAGTGACAAAGAAAAATGTAACGATCAAACATATAGATACGCATGAGATGGTTGCTAACCCGCTTACAAAAGCTGTGACAAGAGATGTTTTTAAGTCACATGCTAGGTCTTTAGGTCTACGTAGATTATAGTGTTGTAATTGTTACTTTGAACTATATCCATTTGTGAATAAATATTATATTTATTACAAAATACTAGCACATATTCATTTCACTTGAAATATGTAAAGTATGTCATCAGGTTGGAGACTGGTATTCTTACACGTACAGTCGCCTTGGTTGTTAGGAAAGCAAGCCAAGATGAGACGCATATATTTTAGAGAATAAATTGGAGTTTGTTCTCTTAAGGACTTAGAATATATGTAATGTCGCCTTAGCCATAGCCAAGATGAGGTTCTACACTAAATATAAATAATAGAACCGCTCATGATGTATCCCCACCATCATGAGAACCTGACTAAGCCAGATGTGAGTTTCTTAGCAAGAGGTGCTTAGAAAGCGAACCTTTTTAGAAACTCAGGTTAGACGTTAGGAGAGTGTCTGAACTAAGATCTGTACAGTGAATAATATAAATATAATAGACATACGCATCTTTGTTGAGGGGCAAGATTCACTGTAACATGCGTTTCATACCGCATGTGCTTATTGTGACCGACATAGAAAATGAGTGAATTTATCCCTAATTCCTCATTGTGTAAGTTCCATTGAAGTTTGTAAAACTTCTACCGATGTCCTCAGTGACTATTCACTTTGTCTCAAAGTAACGAAGTGATGCTTGTATCATTAGTATGTTTTCTATGGTCATGATAATATGGCCTATGAGACATTTCTATGATGTCAGTCATTTTTGTTGACCGAGAGACGAAAGTGAGATAGGAAGATTTAATGAATTTTATTTTTCATATATTTACATGTCGACAAATTGTGATTTGGAATCACAATTGTAATTATATGAAGTATTAGAGGATCAAGCATGTTATGTTAAAGGGATCGAATATGCTTGAACAAATAAAATTCTATTAAATCTAGGATATAATAATGAACACATTAATAATCTCTTGAATAGAAGTACAATTGAGATTTAAAAGCAAGTCCTACCACAGATTTTGTTGTTCATAGGTCACACAATATATTTACCTGTATGAATGCCTGTACTCCTCATTATGAAGGGGTCACTAGTGTTTTTTCTCTGTTAGTTCTGCTTGACCTATCTTGTGTGAGTGGGAGATATTGGGTTATATGGGCATTGGGTAGGGTTCACCCAAGATGGCCCAATACCCAAAATCCGGATCCAAGATCCATCAGATTTGGATAAAACTCATTAACTGCTACTGGCAGTTTTAAAGGTGCAGTTTTTGCACGTTATCAAGTAGCAGTTTTTCCTCCCCATTTTGTATATTATGGCAGCAGTTGTTACATTATTCGAAAGTGTGGAAAACTGTATATGCAGAGGAAACCAGAAAAACAAAGAGACAAAGGAGGCAGGGTACTTACATTGTGGAAAGAGATTTCAATTCGATTTCGTGGTGAAATCCGACTAGTTGAACAACGTGTGATCGTCCAACAATCCGCTGTGAATTCAAGTAAGTTTAGAGCATGTTACTTCACTGTTTTTCCAGTTCGAAATTTCAATGTATATATACTGTTATATAGATTTCATTGTTTCTACATTGGTATCAGAGCATGTGTTTTCATTGTTTGCTGGTAGAAAGTTGTTATAATTACATGAAATTTGATTACATGTTGAATTTAAGGCATTTAGAATGTTATTTTCGGAAGAACTGAAAATTTGACTCAAATATGTTTCTTAAATTTAATGTTAGTAAACTTGCTTACTTTGGTTTTATTATTATACCATTGGAAAGCGCTCGAAGAGAGTTTTCCAACGGTATATAATATGACAAATTTGGATTTAAAACGAGTAAGAAAAACGAATTTGAAATTTTGCCCTGAAAACTGCGATTTCTGGAAAAATGGCTGGAGCCTGTTGAAGACGATGAACAGTGCTCCGCCACGTGTTGATTAGGGGAAAGGCCGCGTCGTTTAGATGACGTGTCCGATTCTGATTGAGACACGTGGACAACAAGTGATCCAGTAAGGTTGGGCCACGTGAATGACATGTGGCGAAATACTATTCGACCACGTGTCTCCACGTGTCACAATCTAGGTGAGCCAGATTGTGCCACATGTCTGACGACATGGAAGCATGTAATGCTGCCACGTGTCAGAACATATGGCCAGTCAGAGCCTGCCACGTGTCGCTACAAGTTGCTGTGTTGCTGCATTTGTGCTGCACGCGCGGCCTAGACCGGGGCGCGTGAAGCTCACTCGCCGCTATCGACGATTGTCCGGTTGCCGGAAATTTTTTCAAAAAAAAAAATAATTATTTATTTATTTATTATTATTGTTGATATTATTATTTTCTATAACCTCGATATCATCCTCGATCGACCTAACCGGCCCAGCCAGGCCCAGCCAGATGGTAGTCCAGCCCATGTGATACTGTCCTCTTTGGTTGTCACCAACCTCAAGAGCCTCCAGACTATGTGCCTTCTGACTATCCAACTGATGTCATTATCATATCTGATGACGAGGAGGGCGTCGAGCCTCCAGAGTATATGCTTTCTGATTATCCGACTAATGTGATAGTCATTTCGGATGACGAGGATGATATCGAGGTTATAGACATATCAGATGATGAGGACGTCGATGTTTTGGATGCTTCTGATGATGAGATGATTGATGTGATAGATATCTCATCAGATGAGGAGGATCCGGAGATGACGATTGATTTCGATCAGTACATGAGAGAGTTTCATGATGAGATTGATTGACATTCACATTATATGTCTGGTTGATGTTGTGTTTATTTTATTGTAATTTCATTGTATATATTACTTTTCTGTTGGATATTTTAGATTGTGCATTGTTTAATGGATGGTATTGTGACCGATGTGAAAAATGAGTGAATTTATCCCTAATTCCTCATTGTGTAAGTTCCATTGAAGTTTGTAAAACTTCTACTGATGTCCTCAGTGACTATTCACTTTGTCTCAAAGTAACGAAGTGATGCTTGTATCATTAGTATGTTTTCTATGGTCATGATAATGCGGCCTATGGGACATTTCTATGATGTTAGTCATTTTTGTTGACCGAGAGACGAAAGTGAGATAGGAAGATTTAATGAATTTTATTTTTCATATATTTACATGTCGACAAATTGTGATTTGGAATCACAATTGTAATTATATGAAGTATTAGAGGATCAAGCATGTTATGTTAAAGGGATCGAATATGCTTGAACAAATAAAATTCTATTAAATCTAGGACATAATAATGAACACATTAATAATCTCTTGTATAGAAGTACAATTGAGATTTAAAAGCAAGTCTTACCACAGATTTTGTTGTTCATAGGTGACACAATATATTTACCTGGATGAATGCCTGTACTTCTCATTATGAAGGGGTCACTAGTGTTTTTTCTCTGTTAGTTCTGCTTGGCCCATTTTGTGTGAGTGGGAGATGTTGGGTTATATGGGCATTGGGTCGGGTTCACCCAAGATGGCCCAATACCCAAAATCCGGATCCAAGATCCATCAGATTTGGATAAAACTCATTAACTGCTACTGGCAGTTTTAAAGGTGCAGTTTTTGCACGTTATCAAGTAGCAGTTTTTCCTCCCCGTTTTGTATATTATGGCAGCAGTTGTTACGTTATTCGGAAGGGTGGAAAACTGTATATGCAGAGGAAACCAAAAAAACAAAGAGACAAAGGAGGCAGGGTACTTACATTGTGGAAAGAGATTTCAATCCGATTTCGTGGTGAAATCCGACCAGTTGAACAACGTGTGATTGTCCAACAATCCGCTGTGAATTCAAGTAAGTTTAGAGCATGTTACTTCACTGTTTTTCCAGTTCGAAATTTCAATGTATATATATACTGTTATATAGATTTCATTGTTTCTACATTTGCAAGTCATTCCTTTCTAAATAAAAATTTTACTACTATATGTAACCACAAGTAGGTTCATTCTTTTATTGACTTAGGTTACTAGAGGAAAATTCAAAAGATCAACTTAAAAAATTTATATTGTTAAAAGAGTGAGTGTGGCCTAATGATAGGATTAAACATTTGGAACACATAAATAGTGATCGATATGGATGTAAGGTCGATTTGGATATAGATAGACCTTACATCCATATCAATTGGTCACCTGTCGCAATCTTATATAATTACTAATATTAGTACATCAAATTTTCAGTTTATGTTTAATTAGTGATTACTCATGCTTTTATATTATATTAAATTTAAGTTTGAAATTTTGATCAGGATGGGGGTTAACACTTATAGCACCACATAATCTCTCTTTGGCATTAGTAATCTGCAAGTAAATTCTTCGCTTTTATTTAATTTTTCTGCTTTATTACTTGCTCTCACTTCTTGTACTATATTCTTGCCCTTCAGAAATAAATTCTGATCTATATAATTGTCTGCTTTCACAAGAGTCTAGATGTTCCACCAATGTGTGCTTACTTGGTTTTACAGGAAGCTCTCACTAATGCAGTATGTATGTTTTGAATGCACTTTATTTTAAGGATGTTGTAAAGTAAAGTTGGTGATGGAATGACCTCGTATTTGTGGATGGTGTGAATCTAGAACAAATTCCCCTGTAATAAGAATGTTTGAATTTTGAAATATGAGTTTATGGTATTCTAATTATAGTGGGCATTTTAATTCATATCAGCATTCATTAGTCTAATAGTTCGATCTTAATTGCCAAGAGTGCAGGTATGTCAGTTGTACTTTTGTAACTGGAAAGACATCCAATTCAAGCTGGAATTGTAGTATCATATGAATATGCATTAGTCTGATAAGTTTAAACGTGCTATCATAATCTCTACAAGCATGGTGATTATCGGAACTGTAAGGATCCTATGGCTGCCGGTATTGGAGATCCAACAAAGGTGGGAGCGAGTTTTTGTACGGTTTCAAACATAACTTCAGGAAATAGAATTGACTTGTTAATATGTGTAATATAAATGACAATAATTCATGTGGACTTCATAAATGACAATTAATTACATAGTTATCATGAAGTCTTTATATCATCCTGCTGGGAAATGGATAATCTTATTTTGCTTATCAATGGTTAGTCTTAAATTACAGATTTGGACATGTTGCTTGGTGCATGCAGCTTTGTTGCCAAGAGAACCCTCTCATACTAAAATGGGGTTATTGACATCGAGGAATTGAAATGTGCTACTTTTGAAAATTCCATGAATAATTCAGGTTCTCACCTGCAACATTGTCTTCACTATTTTGATTATTTTGACCCTCGATAACTCTCTGGAATTATGTTCGTTGTTTACTTGTGATATCACCGACTCACATTAGAAACAACCACTCGTTTTGGAGGCACTGGCAACACCCTTCTTTAGGAAAAAGAATTTGTCTGCAATTATACATTGACCATGCTTTACATTGACATGTGTAGGTGCTTCACATTGTCAGCAATTTTAAGAATTTGTCTACAATACATTGACTGCTGTAAATGCAACTGATGTCATTGATCTTGAATTCATTGTGAACCGTTGCTTATCGAATGCTGGATGGCATTGGATTGAGAGATTAGTTAGTTCTGCTCAATTCTACCATCCTCTCTATTTCTACAGTCCTCCATAATGTGTTTTACCTCTTTGTTGGAATTGTTGTGGTCTGATTGCTACATGAAGAAAGGGAGCCAAACTAGTAGATCTACCACATGTTCCTTCAAAGGAGGAGCTAAGATAAGTTTAAATTACTGCTACAGAATCCTCTGTGAAAAATAAGAATTAACATTGGAGATGTTCACCGCACCCTTGTTGATAATCCTGAGGTTTGTGATTCTGATCTGCTGCTTTCATCTTAAATCAAATCAAGTCAATCTGCTGAATTTTTCTTTTTCTCTCAATCTTTCTAGCGCAAGTCTGTAGCTAGGGAAATCTAATGAAACACTGGCCGTATTCCTTGATCAATCAAGCTATAATGACCTGATTACTGAAATGCTAGAAGCAGTGCAGATAATGGTGTTTTTGCTCAAGTCTGCCTGTTGCTTGAGCTACAAGCCATTGTCCATATTTTACATATGCTCGCCACCCCAGTCTACAATTACTCAATTAGAGAGATCTTTTGTGCTGCTAATTTATCACCAAACTTTTAAAATATTTTTTTTTTTTAACAATAACAATGTTTGCGAACAAATTAGTGTTGGCAAACAATTAATACATGGTTAGTGAACAAATAACCATAAGGATAAAGATAATTACTGATATGACATAAAAAAACTCACTTAAAAATTCAATTGTATAGTTCCTTCGTTCTGACATCTTGAATTTAAGTATGTCCAGAATAGTAGTTTGTAATGTTATATAATCATTTTGTAACATTACAATATCCTCATAAATATTAGAAAAGTAATTCTTTAATCTTATAGAATAATTGTCCTGAACTTAAGGAAAATTACATATATGCACCTCTTAAATTCTCAAGAAATCGAACGAGGAGAAAATTTATTAGAGGATAAAAAGGAGAACGAGAGGAGAGGAAATCATTGAGGCTAATAGCCAGAACTACCATGACCTAGCGTACAAATTGGGGGGCTGTCCAACCAAATGTACAAAAAATAAAGTTTTGAGACCTTCATTTGCAATAAAGGATAGCTATTTATGTTGCAACCGTACAATATGAAATAACATGATTTCTTCTCTTTGTGTGTGTGTATATATATATAGATAGAGAGAGATAATAATTTTACCATTAGTGTCTCCTTATTTTAAAAAGTTAGGACAAACTAATCAAATTCATTTATTATATTTGAATTAAATAGAAGAGAGAACTTTTTTAGGAGATATAATACAATGGATAAATTTGATTGATTTGTCTTAACTTTTTAAAGTTAGGAGACACCGATGATAGAATTGCTATATATATATAGATACATTTTATGATATAATTGGGTATCGATAAATTTATCAACTACAAATAAATTATTACATTCTAAAATTACTGATTGTATTTTATTATATCTTATTATGTGTTTATTGTATATGATTATAATTAAATAAATAAGACCACATTTATAACAAAAAAACCATGTTTAGTTGTAACTAGATATGCTTAATTATAATCAGATATAGTAAAATATAATCAATAATTTTAAAATATAATCAGCTCAGGTATATTGATACCTAAGTGTATTGTATACATCTCTATATACATGTGTATTATATATATATATATATATATTGAAATGTTCTTTTTAATATCTTCTTTACGTACGGCAAAACCGTACATTTCTTCTCTTATGTAATTTAATATCTTTCCCTCCTAACTTGTATTTGTAGGATTTATAAACATAGACAATGGGGCAAGCGGAAGTTACATAGATGAGGAAACTGGTCTATTTTATGAGTTAGACTCAAAATGTATAGATATGGGGGAAAATCATGAGATATCCCCGGATGTTACCTCTGAAACTCCTCATCAACTAATTTGAGGAGTTTTCCTCAAGTAAAAAGGAACTGGTACACATTAAAACCGCATCAAGGTGGGAATAATAATTATTTGATAAGAATTATCTTTAAATATGGGAATGTAGCTAAGACTATGACTCCGTTGTTTGAACACTTTGCCCCCCATGCATTAAGTCACGGGTTCTACACCTTCAATAAGCATGCTTCTACCATTAAATGTGTGGGTTCGCCCTATGTGTGGGATGCTTTCTTCACTGGAGTTGTTTCCCAGACCATGCTCAGAGTCAAATTTCGTTTGGTTCCAATTGATTTCTGAGTTTGTGCTAGCCATAAAAAATAAAAAAATAAAAAAAAAATATGGGAATAATGAAAATGACAAGATCAGAGTGTTTGTTAAGATGACGGATGTCTTGTCTTGTAACACTCATCACAAATTTAATTAAATGTTGAATTTTCCAAGACATAAATATTATCAATGTTGCAACCCGCATTTAACCCATTTTTGAAATTAAAATACTGTCCCTCAAATTCTTTATATTCATCAATATTCAACCAAACAAAAAACAAAAACAAAAAAAAAAATTGTTTAGGCACGTTCTTCTCGGTCAACTATTGCAGTCCAAAAGTCAACGAATCCAAAGAAATTTATTTGCTGGTTGTAATCGCCTACAACCACATTATCAACTCTCTTTTGCAACTGGCTAAGTATCATCAATAGTAACATGCAAGAAACGCTTCTTTTTCATTTTTGGTAAGATAGAAGTTGTTTTGGTGAAATGATATGGTATCCTTCGAACTCTCAACTCTCTTGCAAATATCTCATGAATTGTAAATAATTATGTGTAGTGTGTTAAAATGTGTATTTTATGACACAAGTTAAGAATGCAAGAAGTTCATCAAAATTATATTTACTTTTAAAAATAATTATTATAATAAAATGATCATAGTTTCTTTAGAAAGTGAATATTCAATGGATCAAAAGTTTATTAAGATCTGTTAAAATTAATCACTATATATATAATTTAGATATTTATTTACATAAAAAAATATAATTATTCTCACAATCTCACAATATATAAGAGGGCAAAAGTATGGACAACGAATACATCAATAGTAATATTATACAATGCAATTGATGAAACTTGAATCCCAAATATTATATATGAGAAAAAACGTCCACCCTTGTTATATACACTAATATGTCATATTTTAAGGAAATTGAATATTGGAAAATAATTAAGAATCTTTTGTTTTTGTTTTTGTTTTAATTTTGAACATATACAAACATTAAAAGAACACATAATTAGAATTTACTATTGTACCCCAATTGAGTGTCGTGGCGACATGGCCTTACAACTCAGTAATTTTATTATCGACATATAAGAGAGTGTGTATCATTCAATTGCATCACTATATAACAAGAATACAATTAAAAATGACGGTTAGCTATGCTAGAACCATCCGTTGAGTTTCAAAAATTGGACAATTTACATATTCAGCAGTAAATTTTCGGGTAAACGTTTCCACATTATTCGAGATTTGATTATTAATTAAAATAACTCTTTAAATTCCAGTGACGAGGGTTAATTCAATGAAACAGCTAAGCAAAGAATAATTAGAAGCGTTTAAAAATTATCATCTTAGCTACCTAGCTCGTGGTTGGAGAGAGTTCAAGATCAAAGCGACTTTGGGAAACTCAAATTCAACCCCTCATTTAATAATAATTTAGCTGACATGTTCTTGATGGAAATTTGCTAAATCTTATCTTAAAAGCCACCACAATTTTTCGATCCTTTTTGAAGAATCTAAGTACCTAACAAACAACTTGCCATTATTGTCCCACGTAATGATGTAGCAGCAAGGTTTATTGCCATGATTCGGAACACAATTTTGAATAGAATTTTTTACAATTTACTATTAATTTTTATCAAGTGTCAACAGTAAAAATTTATTTGGATTATATGTTCTACTGAAAGTGAAGTTGAGAGACAAATCATCATCTTAGTTGTAGATGAATATAAAGACTGAGATATGATGTTTGCACAAAAAGTCTGTATTGATAATCTGTAATTGAAAATGAACTTATTTTGGATGTAATTATACAAAACATATAAAAATTAAAGCCTTATACTATATTTTAGATTTCAAACTAGCTCATAAAAGCTTAGCAGTCAAACACAAATTAATAGTATACCACCAGCTGGTTCTTGATAACATATAATAGTAATTGATGACAATACACTTTTATAATAGCCTTTCTACTATGCCAAGCTTCTCAATACATGCATACAATTAACATTTCTTTATCAATAAATGGAGGCTGCAGCAAGGTCCAACAGAAACTTGCCCATCACATTTGTTTTGTTCCCCAAGTTCCACATTAATTTACAAGTACATCAAAAGTCAATATCTTGTAAATAAATGCATCACAAACATTATTCAATTAAACAAGAATATTTGACTAATCTACCAAAGTGAAACAAATAATTATCATGCATCCTTGTCGCTACGTGAAATCATTGACCAAGCTGGCAGAATACTACTATAGTATTCTGGCAATATAAGCCAAAACATGATGATATTCACTTCATTTTCCTGCAGGACATGTTAATCAGAAATGTTGATGGGAATGTTCGGACGTTTGTTCCTTCGAGTACTGCTTGGAGGCTTGGTTCTTGGAGTTCTTGTTCAAGCTCAGGATCAATCAGGTAATTTTAGTTATAGCATATCTGAATTTTGAAAATATAGTAATTAATTTTAGGACCCTTAAAATAGAAAATAATATCACTTAACCCCGGTTTCACATTAGTTTCATTTTCAGGAGTATTTTGATGATATCATTAATGCACTAACAATGGAAGTAACTGTAGTGGTTCTGATTCTATTTAACAGGATTCATAAGTCTGGACTGTGGCTTGCCCGCAAATTCGAATTACACCAATGAGGCAACGGGCATAAGCTACATTTCGGATGCCGGTTTCATTGACACTGGAAATGGTACCAGCATATTGCCTGAATTCCAGAAGGATACAGACCAGCAATTATGGCATGTCAGGAGCTTTCCTGAGGGGGTCAGAAACTGTTACAGGTTCAAACTCATAGAAGGGAATACATACCTGATCAGAGCAACATTCATGTATGGGAATTATGATGAGCAAGGCATAATTCCTGTATTCGACTTACATATTGGGCCTAATAAATGGTCAACGATAAAAACTCAAAATGTGTCGTTGGTCATAGTCAGGGAGCTTGTTCACGTCATGACATCAAGCTCTTTACAAGTCTGTCTTGTAAATACGGATTCCGGAACTCCTTTCATATCAGCATTGGAAATTAGGCCTTTGCCTAGTACCATTTATAAGACGGTTTCTGGATCATTGAATCTGTTCACAAGGTTGGATGTTGCTTCGACAAGCAACTTGACAATCAGGTGAGCCAATGAATTATAACACAACTATTTATAGACTTGAATAGTTTATGAATTCATCACAAATCCTCCTGATATGTTGCAATTTATAACTTTTTTTTTTTAATATCTCGTCTACTAGGAATGTTATAAATTTACCCCTTTATGTGAAATTTGATTCACATCTTGCTTACTAAAAAAGCTATACATATATTTATATATATATATATAAATATAATGATCCTACAGGTATGCAGATGATGTTTATGATCGTCTATGGTTTCCCGATTCTTTCAATTGGGTAGAGTTAAGTACCACGCTTGCCATTGATGCAGCAAGCAGCAATGATTACAAACCACCATATGTGGTCATGAAATCGGCTGGCACATCCGTAAATACTAGTACGTCCTTGGATTTTTACCTGGAGATAGCTGATCTCACCCTCCAATTTTATGTCTACTTTCATTTTGCTGAACTCCAGAAGCTCCAAGCCAATGAGACCAGGGAGTTCAACATTTCCTTGAATGGGGCTCACTGGTATGGACCTTTTAGTCCCACTTACTTGACTACAACCACAGTTTACAGCCCATCAGCCTTGAATACTGGTGGAAATTACTCGTTTTCCATCCGTAGTACGGAACGTTCAACCCTTCCACCGATCCTGAATGCCCTGGAAGTTTACTCAGTGAGCGAATTGCTGCAGGCAGAAACAGAGAAAAAAGATGGTAGAATTTCTCAATTATTTTTTATAGATATGTGTGTCTATTATATACAAAAGCTATCAATTTCTAGTTCTTTTATGCTTGTGGGAATTCTAGTTGATGCTATCACAAACATCAAATTGAATTATGGAGTGAAGAAACTCAGCTGGCAAGGAGATCCCTGTGCCCCTACAGCTTATATGTGGGAGGGTCTTAATTGCAGCTTTGATGGCTCTAAACCTAGAATCACATCCTTGTAAGTGTATTTCTTTGCATAATTATACAATATCGTTAGCTTTTTTCCAACTCTAATTAATGAGATTGTTTAACATGATGGTATCAGGAACTTATCTTCCAGTGGATTGAAAGGGGAGATATCTCGATACTTGGCCAATCTCACATCGCTAGAGGTTCTGTAAGTATTTCAGTCTCTCTTGAACCTGTTTTAGTTTTATTAATGACCAAATCATCTTATCTGTTTATTATTTACAATGTCAGGGATTTATCAAACAATAATTTAACAGGATCGGTGCCTGATTTTTTAGCTCAACTATCATTAAGGGCTTTGTAAGTCATTTATAGTAATATTCTTAATTTTAAAATGTTTTTGTGGTTAGAAACTGGTTGATTATCATCTTTTGTGCTTCTATAGAAACTTGGAAACAAACAATCTCACAGGTTCAATTCCAGATGCACTACTTGAAAAATCAAACAATGGTCTAAAAATAAGGTCAGCATTTTCTTGAAGACTTTAATTAGTTTTTCCATAATTATGATGTCATGATGATGCTTAGTAGTTTCACTGATTAATGATTTTCGTTTGATTTTATAGATAATTAATCCCCATTAGAAGAAAAACATATTGCTCTCTCTCTCTCTCTCTATATATATATATATATATTTTATGGTTATACTTTTAAGCCTAAATTTTCTGTACCAATTGCAGTACTAGTGGCAATCCAAACCTCTGTGATGCAGTTTCATGTGAAAATAATAAGAAGAAAAGCAATATTATTGTTCCTGTTGTAGCTTCAGTAGCTGGAGCAATTGTGCTCACAGCAGCAGCATTGGTAATCTTTTTGATCCTCAAAAGGAGGCCAAAAGGTATACCTACCATTGACATTATTAGTAACAAATTAAGACTTCGATAAATTTACATAGAAATTTGATTAATGAATGTGCGATGTTCTCTTTATCAGATGTAAGGGTAGAGACAGAAGTATCCAATGTCAATAACTTTGAGTCATTTGCTTTAAATAACCAACAACATGAGCCCAGGAACAGAGAGTTTGAGACCAAAAACCGACAATTTTCGTATTCTGATATCCTGAAAATTACTAAAAATTTCAAGAAGATTCTCGGAAAAGGAGGATTTGGAACAGTTTATTATGGCCGCATAGATCAAATGGAGGTGGCTGTTAAGATGCTCTCTCAATCATCAGCTCAAGGGTTCCAACAATTTGAAGCAGAGGTATACAACTAAGGGAAGAATAAGATCATTTAACTATAATTCTTTTTACATGAGAATATCTAAGATATGAATTTAATTTCAGGTCAAACTGCTTATGAGAGTTCATCACAGACATTTGGTATCTCTTGTCGGATATTGTGATGAGGACAACAAAGTGGCGCTTGTTTACGAATATATGGCAAATGGAAACTTGCAAGAGCATTTATCAGGTTTGCGATACATGCACAATAAGAATTTACTATCAGAAAAATACTCATGCCATTGCTGATATATATGTGAATAAAGCTTGTTAATTTAATCTATGACATGGATCCAGATTCTAGTGCAAATGTCCTTAGTTGGGAAGGGAGACTCAGAATAGCAGTGGAGGCAGCACAAGGTTAGACATCAAATGATTTTCACCATTCTTTTTTCTTTCCTTGATTATTGAATTGCTGTAAAGGCAATTAATCGGATTACTCGGAATTGAAATTTGTAGGATTGGAATATTTGCATAATGGTTGTAAACCACCGATTATCCACAGAGATGTGAAGCCCCCCAACATCTTGTTAAATGAAAATTTTCAGGCTAAACTTGCTGATTTTGGGTTGTCCAAGTCTTTTCCAAATGAAAATAACACCCATGTTTCAACAATTGTTGCTGGCACACCCGGATATCTTGCCCCTGAGTAAGTCCATATTAAAATCCATCGCTTAACCACTAAAGTTAATGTTTGGTAGGGAGCAAGGGATGTTTATTATGCTGAAAATGATTTATGAAAACCAAATTTGGAAGTCAAAAAATTCATTATAACTGAAAATCCAACCAAAGAAATTTTTGTAATCTTTAAGCAAAAGAGTGTGTATTAATACGTACTTTTGCTTATATGTAGGTACTATGTATCGAACAGGTTGACTGAAAAAAGCGATGTTTATAGTTTTGGGGTTGTTCTATTAGAGATAATAACTTGCAAACCAGCAATCACCAGAATAAGTGAATTTGAGAAGACTCACTTGAGTCAATGGGTTAATTCCTTGATTGCTCAAGGTGATATAAAAAAAATTGTTGATCAGAGATTACAGGGAGATTTTGACACAAATTCTGTGTGGAAAGCAGTTGAAATAGCAATGGCTTGCTTGTCTCCTAGTGCTAACAGAAGGCCAACCATGAATGTTGTAGTGATGGAATTAAACGAGTGTTTGGCAACGGAAATGGCTAGGATAAAGTCGGCTAGTGCTGGTTTTGATTCGAAAGATTCAATTGATCATATGATCTCTTTGAATCTTAGTACTGAAATAAATCCTAGAGCAAGGTAAATCCTAACGCAGAAATATTGGTGTGTTTAGTTGATCTGAACCTTTGAATACTTCATATTTCTTCCACATTCGTGATTCTACTATCCATGTCTTTTAACTGTATTAAAATATTACTTTAATGTTCCTAAAATTAGGAGTTTGGTTTTGTATTTGATTTGTATTTTTGTCATGTAATTACATAAATAAGTGTTGCAAAATCTTTGAATTAAATGCTTAACAAGTCAATAGGCAGTGCCATGCTCACAAAAATAAATATCAGATATATTATAGATCCAGAAGATTTCACAATAATGATCCCTGCACAAAGCTGTGGGGACTAGGCACTTAAAAATAGAGATGGAATTAAAGAAATTCACAACTTCACATAATGATATCAACCAAATAATTTTATGTATTGTATGATAATAACGCTATCTTATATTATGTCAAATATATATAAATTGTTAGTTATCACTAAACCCAAAAGTTTAAGTATGTTTTTTATATGTAACGTGGACAGACAACAGATGATACATATTAAATACCATCTACTATAGAACATGTACAACAAGATGATAGATAAAGGGGGGAGAGTGAGTTTGAATCAGAGACCTCAAGGCTCTGATACCATATTAAATATTATCAAACCGAAAAGCTTAAATTGATAGGAAATATCTAGTTATAATATGTAAGACTTAAGGATATGATACGTTAACATATATGTTATCATGTATACTACTGGTCAATATTCTAGGGTTTAGGATTTAGATTTTTGTAAGAGGTTTTCTTTTTAGCTCATTCTATGCAACTTATAAAAGTTTGAATTTAAAAAAAATTGGGATCTACGTTCGAGAAAATTTAATACTACATAAAAAAAAAAAAAAAAAAAAAAAGAATTAAAAGTTAAGATATCAAATACATGACATTTGGTTTGTAATTATAAAATGATGAATGAGACGATATGATTGATAATATACATAGTAATTAGATTATATATTGATTTTCATGAGAGATAATGTTGATTTAATGACATGCCTCACAAGCTCTCACACTATACCTTTAGGTTGTGAGGTTAGATTATATTCCTCTTCCCTAATTTTTGAAATAACATAATTATTAAAAAAAAAAATTTTTTTCATTTTATTTGGGAGAAAGAGATTTGAACTTGGAATCTCAATTTAGTTAAGAAATATGTTACCATCAAACTATACTTACGACCATTAATAATTAGATACAAAATATACCACCATTCAATGTGTTTTGGTGTTAAAGAGCATTCATTTGTTTTGATAATATCTCTTATCTCATATTTGAATTAGTATTACACATCAGATGGTATTTTTTAAAAAATTTAGATATTAAATATTATGTTTAGAACCTTTCCTTATCGAAAATCTAACATTATACAATTATTTTGTAGTTGAAAAATAAAGGAAAAACTTTATTTTAGTCCTCAAGATTTAAAAAAAAAAAAATCATATTTTTAAAGCTATTATGAAAATAACTATTTTTATCCCTAACTTTTTCAAAACTCTTCAAAAAAGTACAAACCGTCAATCAATGGTGATTTCTAGCAATTTAATTTGTAATTTGGTAACTTAAATTTAGGGACATTTTAGATAATTTAACTTATAATTTCATTATTTTATTAGTATAATCCAATAATTTATATGTCACTAACAATCATTAAAGACAAAAATATTTTTTAAAGTATTCTGTTAATGTTGACTATTAATTGATTGACAGTTTAAACTTTTATTGAAGATTTTTATAAAAGTTAGAGTTGAAAAAAGTTGTTTCCAAAAGAGTTTTAAAAACCTAATATTTTTTAAAACCTCAAGGACTAAAATAAAATTTTTCCAAAAATAAAAAATAAATGACCCTTGCCACATTTTCGGTATTTTTCTCTTTTTTTTATTGTAGTGTCAACCCATTTGTAGAGGATTTTATTATTATACTATATCAATATAGTTTATATATTTGGTAGTTACGACAAATAGTAATATAATGTAACAATGTTTCATGTACGAATTATTGTATTGCATGTCAAATGAAAAAATATAATAACATTTTTAATTACTTTTTAGATATCAATTTATTTTAAATCGTTATATTGAAATCTTAAGTTCAACAAATGATATGAGAGATTGATACAATAACGTCTTTCAAACTTATAGAAATAAAATTGTTAATTTGGGATACATCTTGTCCGAAATCCTAAATCATGATATATATATTTTTATGTAATTATAAGATAATAAAAAATCTACTAACATAAATGGTTAAGGGTTTCTTGAGATTTGTTGAGATTAAACACTATACCTAAAGATATATATTTTCATATGAGACTAAACACTATGTATGACTAAAAAATCTACTCCAGCACCAAGAAGATATCTATTTTTATAATAAAGTAAGAAAAATCTATAAATATGTTGCAAAATACATATAGTGGGATTTGAACTTTATTATGAATGTGGGAAAGTACACTAACTAGCTCGTGGTATGACTGGAAACATCCAAAGGTATTTTTAAAGCTATACCGATTGGGTCAAAGGTCTCCCAAGATTTGCTAAAATCAATCGCATCTCATATTTCTACCCTCCTAGTTGAGAAAAAAACTACTTTCATAACAAAATATAATAACTATCCACCCAAGCATCTACTCCTATGAAACAAACACACATTTATTTAAAAAAAAAAAAAAAACATGTCACCAAATGGGTTTGATAGAAATTGATTTCTCTACCACATTGATGAATGCAGAGTTGATATATACATCCAGGGTTTATCATATCTAATTGGGATAATCTTATTTTTCCTTTGTAGTTTGACATAATGGTCAAAATCCATTATTAATTTAGAAAATCACTAACAATCCCCTATTGTTTGATTAAATAGACAAAATATCCCTTGTAGTTTAAGAAAATATTCAAAAAACTATTGTAGTTTAAGAAATGTCTAGAAAAACTTTTGGTTTTCTCATCATTTTGGATGTAAAGTGGTCAAATAAGATTTCTACAAATTATAGAGGATAATTAACAATTATGTCAAACTATAGGAAAAATTTGAGATTATCCCTATTTAATTTGTACCACATGGGCCACATGGTGAGAAAAGCTTCCACTTTTTGGCTGCTAGTGTTTCCCAGAAAAAAGAAAAACAAAAAAAAAACCACTTCTTTTCTGTTGGAGTTGGAAAGCTATGGAAGATTTGTCAGCAAAGCCAGACACCATGCTCAAACACCATAAACTAGCCATCAAGTCCCTGCTTAAACTTAGTAGTTGTATGTCTCACACTGCATATACTACTATGTACCACTTTTGGGTGATGGTCAGCATTAGTGTATCTCAACTTTTCCTATTCATCTTTCTTTGTTTATCTTCCAATGCCTATAAAGCCTTCTTATACTTTATGGGGTTTACTAAAAATTGACCATGACTGATGCTCCATGTCTTTTGGTATGGCAAATCCACTAAAATCAAATATTCAGGGAATTGACAATGTTGCATGTTTATTAAATAGGATGATTAAAATGTCAATTTCGATGAGTATGGTGCTATTAGAGATTTGCTTTGTTTTATTGTTCTGTTCAGGGATAAGGGTTTGGGGAAATATTCGGCTAACTTATTGTTTGATGTTGTTTGTATATGGACTTGATTACAACTGTTCAATTATGGCTATACATGATGGGTATGAGTTAATTTGATGCCATGTTGAAGGAAATATGTGCTTAAAGAATTTTGGTAGTTCGCAGTGATTGTTAGCAATTTGAATAAATCATATTTGTGGAGAATGGTCTTAGGCATTGAATGAGGACATACAGTTATGACAAAGGAGCAAATAGAGGAGAGGGAAGAAACTTAATTGTGGATTACTACGAGGATATATCAAGGTAAGTTAAGACTCAGTAAGCCAAGATATTTTGAGTTTTTACAGTATATTTTATTGTGCACGCACTTAAATTTGTTTTGACATAAAGATTACAAATTACTTGAATCATAGCATTTTTTCCCCCTTAAATTTTGCAGTATCATATTTTGTTACTTACGTTATTCTTGGGACCCTATAGTCATTATCAAAAACAGTTAAGAGCTTTTTTCTGATGACCGTCAGATTCTGTGATAATTAGTGGGAAAGACTTTACTTCTTTGAAAAGATATCTACCCTAAAGATTACATATTTTAGCATTCAATCGCTTTGCAAGTTAGTTGATAGTAATGTTAAATCTGCTAATGTCATAAATGGAAATGTTATGAGTATCTGTTTTATGTCTTTATAAGTTGCATTTGACCACAACATAGTATTTCTGTATATCAAATATGATTATATTTGTGTACTTGATACATGAATCAATTTAAGTAGGAGATGCTGCTGAAATTGTAAAAACTATTTTGAACTTTATTAGACATTGATTCCATTATATCTTTGAATATGATTTCAGTTAATTGGTCTTTGACAACCTAGTAGTTAAGTTAGCAAATTTATGCTTAGACTTGACTTCCTTGAATTCTAGTGAGGAATCGAAATGAGTCTTCTTTGTTAAGGATACTCCCGAATCAAAGCACAATCTCAGCAAGCATGATCAAATCAATTCCACCATTTAAGCACACAATCTCAGCAAGCATAATCAAATCAATTCCATCATTCAAGCACATAATCTCAGCACTTGTCAACTAGTGATCAAACCAAAATGATTTGCTTTCCATTCTTTGCTATCAGCTGATTGATTTAGTATCACATAAATCACTCCTTCCAATTAACATAATTGTAATGTTCACTTCAAATATATGTTTTTATAAATATACACCAACAGTGAATACAATATACAAGTTTTGTCCTTTAATCATCAACAATAGTGTTATCTTTATATTCTTAATATTATCGGTTCAATTTAACCTTCTCCCTAAGATTAATTAATTGCCACTTTTTTTTTTCCCATTGAACTCCTTCATATTGTTTGAGATACTTTTTGAAAGGTTAGTTCCTTGAAACAGTTAAACTCTAAGAAGAATAATCGAATTAATGTTGGAAGCATTTTGATGTGAACTGTCCAATGGTAGGTGAGAGCTAATCAAACATACTTTAGGATTCTCAAGTTGCAGGCTATATATAATATGCTTACAGACTTGTTCTTAGGAATCTAAATTTTATCACCAAAGCAACCAACATCAGTTTCAAATGATGTATAGTACTGGTGGTACTTGATCAACTGGCAGGAATATAAAGATTTGTTTTTTCCATTTTGATGATCAAGTGGCGTCATTAAAATTCGATAACGATCTCTCAAGCTTCCCAAGAGAATAGGTTCACCATTGACATTTGTGGAAGCTCCAACTTGATCACATTTGTTTTTCCATTTTCCCCTGAGCCTACTTTAATTTAAAAAATATGCTTAAAGTCAAAATCTTGTGGTTAAGCACATCGCAAATATGTGATGCACCCAACTTGTGAAACAAATTATTGTCATGTCTTGTTAGCTACATTGACCAACTTTTCAAGATATTATATTTATTTTAGTACTTTGGCAGTATAAACTCGATGGTAATAGCCATTTCATTTTCGAGAACAAAAGAGTACTGATGTTGATGGAGATGTTTGAACATTTCTACGCTGCAGGGCTAATTGTTGTTTTGGTTCATGTAGTTCAAGTTTATGGCCAGGATGATCAATCAGGTTTTTAATATAACCATATCCGTGCATTCCATTATTTTTTTTTCGTCTTTCACTAGCAATGGACGCAATAATAAGGCTGCTTTCTGCTTTTTTTTTTTTCTTTTTTTTTTTTCAATATGATTCATCAATATTATGACGATCCGATACTATTCTAATCCAGTGTAAACCTGAAATCGAGAATAATATTAAAAGAAAATAAAAGTAATAAAATAAAATAAAAATAGCGAACACGAGATTTACGTGAAAAACCACCCTTAATATGATGGAAATATTTACGGACCAAGACTAGAAGAATTTTATTAGACCAATTACTACAATATAACCTCTCTCTAGAATTTAGGAGAGAACTTAGGAGAAGAACTTCTCAAATGAACTTGAGAGTTTGGAAATGGGATGATGAGAAGTGAATTACAATTGCCTATTTATAGGCAAAGATGTGGAAGTGTAACCAATTTTTAAATATAAAGTTAGTGATAGCCACCACATTATATTATTTGCTCCACTAAGACAACTAATGATACACACCTCTACATGTGCCTCCATTTATGAAATGGCCACACCTCCACATGTGTCTCCATTAATGTTAATGGCTTCAACTTTTAAAAATCAGTTTGGATTGTGGTTTGCCAAAAGATTCTAACTATACAGAAAAAAACAACGGTATAGATTACATTTCAGATGCTGCTTTCATAGACACTGGAGTGGGTAAGAAAGTATAACCCGAATTTAAACAGGGTATGCTGCAGCAGCTGTGGTATGTTAGAAGCTTTCCTGATGGGATCCGAAACTGTTACAAATTCAACCTCACAAAAGGCAGTAAATACTTAACCAGGGCCTCTTTCATGTATGGTAATTATGATGAGTAACATCAAATAACAGCGTTTGATCTGCATATAGAACCCAATAAATAGGAGTCGGTGACATTTCAAAGAGCATCTTTAGATATTATGAAGGAGATCATTCATGTCCTCCCTTCGAGTTATTTACATGTCAATCTTATAAATACTGGTTCCGGGACTCTTTTCATATCTGCATTATAGATAAGGCCTTTGAAGAGTAACATATATAAAACTCAACCTGGATCGGTGAGTACTTTTGTACAATTAGATGTTGCTTCAACAACCAGTATAACAGCCGTGTGAGCAATACTGTCATATTACGTACATTACAATATGTTAAAGAAATAATGTCATGGAAAATTTTTGAAAAGTTTCCATCAATTAATGGAGATTTATTATTTCATCAATTAATAGACAGTTTTCCATCAATTAATAGACATTTATTGATAGACAGTTTTCCATCAATTAATAGATATTTATTATTTTATCAAGTAATAGGCAGTTTTCCATAAATTAATAGGCAGTTTTAAATAATAATAAATTATTATTAAATATATATGTACGTATGTCTATATATATATATATATATATATAGATATCTTCTATTCACTATTAGCTAGGTTTGGGAAGTCATATTGTTTTCACAACAGACAACTCTCATATTATTCAAAATCCTCTTCTCCATTAACGGAATTAAATGTTCAACCACCAAAGCATTAGAGATCAAGGTTATTGTGAATGTTGATTGTGAATCAAGTTGACAAGAGGGATTAAAGTTATTTTCTTATTGGGATAAGCGGAAGAAGTAAGTAAACATTATACATTACCTTAATATATATGTGTTCAACTTCAAAAATATTTTGATTGATTCTTTCAAACAATCAAATGAAATCTTGAGTTTTTCAATGTTACTATTCATTATATTTTACTTAAATAATTTTGCATCATCGAATATATGTATTTTGTACATTGATCGAATTATATGAATAGTATTATCTTTCCTATGTGAAAAGTATGAAAGTATTCCTCCATATTTGAAAAGTATGATATGTATTGTAATCGAAATTGTAATGAAAATGTTTTGGCTCATTTATCCATAATTCATTTAATTGTAATAGACTAGGCACTGGGATTACAGGTGTCATACTTATATTGTACTGGTCCAATTGGAATATGTATGTTGCGCAACATTAATTTTATTGACCCTACACTGGAATTATAGGTGTAAATTGTATTGGCCCTATATCGAGATTACAGGTGTAAATTGTATTAGCCTCGCACCGGGATTATAGGTGTAAATTGTATTAGCCCCGCACCGAGATTACAGGTGTGAATGATATTACATGACAAAACCCACTTCCATGTTTGTTTAAATTCATATATGAAATGTTTTCTATTATTTTGACTTCGATTTAAGTAATGAATGTTTATGTATCACATTGTTAATTGTTTTATTGCTTTAATGACTTTGATTTTGAAAACTAAATGTTTTCTATATTGTATTATTAAATGTTTTATTGTTATTGTTATATTCGTTATTTTCAATTACTATGAAATTACGGTTTTATTCTTATTGTAAAGCTACTTTATAAAATACAATATATCCTTTTGATTAGTTACTACATCGTAATGTATAATGTTTATCTATTGAGTTGATAGCTCACCCTTCTTCTCTACTACTTTTACATATTAGTAGGCATTATTTATCTTGAGGGATTTCAAGTAATTGGTGTTTCTTAGAGAAGGATTTTAGTTTTGTTGTTGTGGTTATATCTCTTTCTATTATTAAAGAACCATTTAAGTTTGTTTCACTGGGTATGATACAAATGTAAGGATGAATTTTGAATGTTAGTGGATTTAAGTTGTTTAAGATTTTTATTGAGGTATTTAGAGAAATTATGTTATTGAATTAAATATTTTTATGGAATTTTTCATTAATTGAGCTTTAGTTTTAGAGAATTAAGTAATTGATTGAACCTTGCATTATATTGATTTTTATGGCAAATTGGGGTGTTACAAATAATATAAAAGTTTGATATGCATTTTGCTTATAATGCTTCAGGTATAAAGAGGATATTTACGATTGTGTGCGGATGCCATATCAATCTTACAATATGGTTGTAAAATCCAAAACTTCGTTTTATGATAAGTAATTTATTTTTCCAATTAATAGAGTTTTCGGAAGGAAAAAAGGGGTCCAATTGAGTAATAATTTTCAAAAAATGGATTTTGTAGATTAAAAGTTCGATATTAATAATAGAATTAATGGAAACTAAAACGGAGTGAAGTTAAGTCATTTTGAAGAAATTTTAAGTGATTCAAAGTATATGGGACGGATGTACTCTATTCGATTAGTGTCCCGTATATAGTAATTTTAGAGAAATAAAATAATTTCCAGTACCTGAATGTGAAGATTTAAATTTAGTAGGATTCCGGATAGGACCGAAAATAATTTCATTTTCGAAGTTATATAATAATTGTTTTTAGTGACCATATATGTTAATCGAATTTTAATAAATTTTCGGAAGTGTTAATTTAGTTCATGTATAATTTCGAGATGGACCCGAAACTATTTCGAATAAGAAAAGAATATTTTAGAGATTGAAAATTTACAAAAGAAGACAAGTTAGTGGAAATCCTAGTGGCAAGTTAGTGGAAGATTATCCAATGAATAAAAGACAAGTGGATGGTGATATCAAAGGAAGAATGACAAGTGTAAGGTGACCATTAAGCATATATATATGTTAGTGAAAGCAAGAGACAAACATGAAGCCTTCATTTATGCATTCGGTCAAACACTCTCTTTCTCTCCATCTCTCACGAACTCTCTCATCTCTCCCCTCTCTTTCTCACGGCAATCACTCTCATTCTCACACACATTCTCTCCTTCTCTCCATCTCACAGCACAAGTCCATCACTCTCTCACGATTTCAACTATATCTCTTTCTCTCTAGTTCTCAATTTTGAAGGAAAATCCAAGAAACAAGGAGCAATTCTCGACTTGTGAAGGAAGGTGAAGGCCCAACATCATACCAAGGGATTTGAAGCTATTCTTGAAAGAATCTATCACATATATGGAGGATAAATCAAACTAGAAGCCATTTCCGTCACTTCCGGAAGATAATTTTTAATTTCCATGGAACTTTGTTTAGTGTTTGGAAGGATTTTTATGATAAAATATTTGGGTTTTAGGCTTTGAAACCTCATTAGTGTGGAGGTTGAAATGTGTGAATTTTATGTGGAATTGGTTGTGGAAATGAACATGCATGTGGTGTTGAATTCAGCCAAGAGGATGATTTTGTGGTTGAATGAATTTTGGATGTGTTTTCCATGAGTTTTGGTGTGTTTTGGATGTATGAAATGCTTTGGAATATTGATTTTTGGTGTGTGCATGAATTCGGCCAAGAGGGGTTGATTTGGTTTCTTTTGAGTTTGAATTATTTGGATAGTTTTCATGCTTGAAAATGTGTTAAAAGGAATGATTTTAGTGTTGAAATGGAAAACAAAACTTGATGGATGTGTTTGGAATGTAATCGGTCATAGGGGTATTTTGGTCATGAAAAATTATTTTTGATTGGTTTATGTGATTTTAGGGAATATTTGGATGATAAGATTAGCATGGAAATCGAAAAAGAATTTGTTGAACGTTAAATGACCACTTCGCGATTAAATATTTCGTAATTGCTCGAAAGTGGTATTTAGTGAAAATAAATGGAATTTTATTGTCTTTGATATGTTTGAATGTGAATTGATGAGAAAACACAAAAAGAATAATGATAGGACATGGTGTTATGTTTAGTAATATAGGAAAGTATGGGTTCGAAAACGTCATTTGATCCGTTCGCATGAATTTAGACTTTATTCAATGTGTTTTTCGTGTTTAAACAATTAGAATTTGGAACGGAAGGTAAACATGAATAATCGACGTTGAAACGATTTAAAATGGGATGTTTCGAAATACTAGAATGGTTGAATAATTGTGTGGATTGATAAGTGATATTGAATTATGAGTGTGAATTACATTAGTTGCGACGTAGCCTAAAAATAGAATACGAAAATGTGTAGGTTGCACGGAGGCATAGAAAATTTCTCGTTGATTTCGAATTTGATAGCGAGCTAGGGAATAAGGTGAGTGTCATCACGAAAATGATTTGATATGTTATTACTTCTATTCACATTGGTTTTATATGTTAAGTTAAATTCATGTTGTTGTTGATTGGGAATTGATTTTTATGTGATAAGTGAATTTTCATACGAGAACCTTTATGCATGAATCTTTAAAAGTTTGCATGAAATGTGAGATTTATGATGAAAAGTAAATGTTTGAAAATGTTTTATAGCCTATGGTATATCTTGCTGTTATTTTCGATATTGGTAGAGTACCCTAAAGCGATGTAGGATTCCACTCCCCAAATGGTATATTATAAGCTAGCTAACTATTTGAGACGATGTAGGATTCCGCTCTGTAGCGATGTGGGATTCCGCTACATAATATCGGACACATATGGCCTGAGACGATGTAGGATTTCGCTCAGCCATATATCTATCCTAGAATACCATATGGAATAAAATGATAGTGATTGGCTAGTTTTTGTTTAAAAGCTTTTTGAAAATATAAATTGTCATCACTTATATGTCTTATAGCAGAAAAGTGAATAAAAGTATGTAAAAATATTGTGTTACTCACATTTCATTGATTGAAAAACATTTTGTAATAATTGTTAATTTCAGAAAGTTGTTTTTCAATATATTACTTTAAATTCAGTTTATGATGCATATGTTTGATACAAATGATTATTCATGTTTTAACTTGTGTATGGTTCTCGAAATATTTATTTAAATACTACAGCATGATTTTAGTTAAGAATTGTGTTTACAAAATGTTTTTAGGGAGGAAACTTTTGAAAATAGTTTGAATAGAAATATGTGACACTTACTGAGCTTATTTAGCTCACCCCTAGTTTTGTTCTTTCATAAATAAAAACCTCCCAAGATCAGGTACAAGTGCGGACATTTTAGCAGCTGGGACTTCGAATCCAGAATAGATAAATATCATCGAGTGCAGCTATGAATATTTTTGAGTTTGTACATTTATGATATTATTACTTTGAGACTTGTGAAATATGTTGTTTGTAAACATATACCACTTTTGAAATATATATGTATATACTCATGGATGGCATGTTTTAGAATTTGAAATTATCTTTAAAGTTAATGCATGTTTGAGGATGTTTGTGATTTGTGGAAAGAGGGTCTAAGGCCCGATAGTTGAGAAATGTTGAAATAGAAGTGTACAGGTTTTAAATGTGATTTTACAGGGTAGAATTTTCAGAAAAACGGCCGTTGTGTTGCCAAAATTTTTATAAAATTTTGTTTGTAAATGTAAATTTTAAATTGAAAAAGTTCTCAACCATTTCCATTAGAAAATAAACTTTAAAAAGGGGTTTCAAAAAGAAGTTTTAGTATATGTAAGAAAAGGTTTAGCTTTACGAGAACCTTTCAATCGGAGGGGATCTCGACTGGAAAGCCACCGTGAGGTTGCTGGGCGGGTCGCCTTGAGAGTAAGAGTCGAGGCCCGTCAATGGTGGTGTTAAGTACTTCCTTATCCATTGATTCTCAAAGTAGCAATTCTTACATTCTGCCTTCAGCTGTCATGAACACTGTAGGGATGCCAAAAAGTGCTGGTGCCTCACTTTGTTTTAGGATCGACACTAACGATACTACCGATGAATTTTATGTCTACATGCATTTCGTAGAAATTCAAGAGCTCCTAGCCGATGAATTCAGAGAGTTCAACATCTCTCTGAATGAGGTGTTGTGGAACTCATGTTATTTTCTACCAATAATAACAAATTTACCTCGAATAATATTGCACAGGTAAATAGTGTGAACAATTGTACTAAAAATCACACAAGGTAAAATTCCAGGAAAGAATGGAGTGTCAAAATATATGATCCCACTTAAAATCCGAACTCTTTATACAAAATTTTTCTAGACATGTAATTTAATAGCAAAATATATCACTACAACTATATTTGACAATAGCTATTAAATAGACAAAATAAAGAATATCAGAATTTAACGAGATTCGGCTAATTGTGCCTATATCCTTGGACACTACTAAAGTAATATTTCATTAATTCAAAGAAATATTACAAAAGAGGGAAGGAATAAAAATTGTCTTAGAAGAAGGAAGTAGCAATGGCTTTGTGTATTATCCTCTCTTAATAAAAGGCCAGCCATGAATTTTGTAGTGACAGAATTAAATGAGTGTCTGGCACCGGAGATGGCAAGGACAGGGACTTCAAACTCTGGATTCGATTCTGATATGTATAAACCTGCTCACGCAGGTCATGCAAGGCGTGGAAGTTGTGGATCCAATATGAAGTGCACAAACCATGCAGAGCGGAGCAGTAAAGTAGGGGACAAGTATCAAAGTCACGCTGAACTTAGTCAATCTTACCGTTATTGAGTCATTTGCTTGTTTCCTTAAAACAAGCAATACGGCTGTTGTGTAGCTCATATTTTGGTCCCACTTGATTTAAGGTTGTTTACTGTTGTTTCAGTTGCTTTAGGCTGTTGTTTCTGTTGTAGCCTCTGAGGTTATATATAGAACCTGTAATGTTAATAAAAGCATTACTGAATTATTGCTTTCAAACTCTTCTCTGAACTCTTTCTCTTAATTCTCAAATTCTACATATCAGATTCGACAGAAAAGATAAATCGTGTGATGACCATGAATCTTGATACTGAAATAAATCCAAGTGCTAGATAATTCCTGTTGCAAATAACATTGGTGTGCTTTACTGCTTCAGTTAATGTTTGTATATGTGAAGTACCTCATGAAACCTCTGTAGTGTTTTAACAGGATCCTTATTTTTCCTTGGTTTCTCTTCTGTTATTTTGGTCCTAACATGGACTATAAGTTTGTAATATATGAATTAAATAAGTAAATTATATTTATAGGATAAGATATATATATATGTGACCTGAGGAATAAATACACTATATTATAAAATTGTTGATTGTAATTTATTATATGTTTATTATATTTGATATAATCAAATATGTCTGATTATAATCAGTAAATATGATTCTATCTGTCAATTATTATAAATGTAATTTAACTCATTTAATTTTAATCACATATAATAAAGATATAATAAATTATAATCAGTAATTTCATAATATAATCTTTTTTTTTTATCAAGTACATTGATACCTAGATATATCCAAAGAGACCCTACATATATATATATATATATATATTTATGTGTGTGTATAAAATAACGGAGAATCATGGTAAGACATTTTTATATACAATACTGCATCTTATTTTTCATGTGAATACATCAGTAAAGCTTAAATAAACAAAGAATTTATGTATGATTTTTCCATACAACCACTCACGCTAACTGATGTGACTAATTAATGAACTAAGTCAAATATTGAAAATGAGTTTAAATATACTTAACAACTCCTTGAGGGACGAAATGATTTGTAGATACAGATCAATATATAATGAACATGGCACACAGGTCCTTAATTTTATTAACAATTATTTATCTTTTCGTTTTGATTAAAATAATATATATTAATTTTCAATAATCGAAAGACCATACTAGCTTCGGGATTCGATTGCAAAAGCTCTTAAATTACAACATATATTAAAATTTATCAATTAAATTAGTTGATAGATCAGAAGTAATCTGATTTAAAAATAAACATATTACAAACTAGGCTAGTTTGATATTATTATATTATAGCTTCTAAAGGAATTAACATTTTGTTGTACTTAGATGTGTGAAAGTAATTATTGTTTAATACAAATGTGCCTGGATTAAATCCCTTTTTATTCAATACATGCGTTTGAATAACAAAGGGGTGGCCTTGATTGTATGTTCGCTAATTATATGGTTATTTATAATACTTATTAAGAGCTTAATTAAGATAAAATTAGCAATAAAATTCCCATAATTGGTCTATGGATGAAAGATAAATGTGATGTGATACAAACTGAATTTCTCAACTTCAACATTGAAGCGATAGTATGTACCTAGATTGGAATAATATTGTATTTTATATTTATTGTAGTGTCATATTCATAAGAATATTTGAACAAGTCAAGATCTTACTCTATTAAAATATTATAAATTATATTATTAATCCATAAAAAGTTGGATTAAAGTAATGTCATGATTGGAAGTCTCGATAATCATGACACATAGAGAACTGATTAATTACTTAATTTACCATGAATTATAAATTTTCTTCAATTGGAATGAGTCCATATATTCCTTTGCAGCTGGCACATTGTATTTGTCATAAAGCTAATTAATCATATGGAGTTATCAGCTGTTCTGTTCAATTCTCCCCATATCAAATGTTCACCAGCCACTCAAGTAGTGGCCTAGTGGATGATAATTCAAATATCATTAGTAATATCATTGTTGACTTCTAATTTTGATCTTCAATAATTGCTCTTTCCTACCAAGAAAGGAAAAACAAATAACCGACAACAACGAAAGTCCTTTTTTTTGCGTTTTCAATCTAATTATATTCCAATTTGTGTTAAAATATTTGAAGGATTGTGGTATCAAAGATTTCAAAACAATACCTAAGATCTCTATTTATGAATTGTTTGTAAACTGGTTTTAATTAATTACTGTTATGGGTATATTTTGAACCATGTAAATGGGCTGATAAAAGCCCAAGGAACTGATCTAATAGATTGACCCAGTAGACGAAGGCTAAGTTCGCCAACACTCAGTTCGCACAAACGAGCTCGCAGTTTGCTAATGCATTTCTCATATCACTGGTTAGTCGCAATCCAGCTCGCCTTATGCCCAGCTCGAGGTCGTCCAAGGCAAGCTCCAGCTCGCAAATCGAAGCGCCCGTTAAGGGAATTTTCCAAAATGGCAACAACCCAAATTGAGAAGGAATCAACTACCAAAATTAGAAATGAATTCAAATTCTTATGTCGATAGAATCAATCCCTGATACGGTGGAATCTATCCCTGATATGGTGGAAACCGATTTTGGAAATGTGATTAATGTGAAATTCTTTCCTGTTTTAATTGTATTCAAATTGTAACACCCCACACTATAAATAAGAGCTGAAATTCATTGTAAACACACAACACTTAATAGCATATTGTGACTTTGCCAAAATCACTAAAGAACACAGTCATAAACGTAAACATTATTCTGACTGAACCACATAAAAACACCTATGCAATCTGTTCTTCCTCCTCTTTCTTTTTTGTTGTTTGCTTTTATTTTGCTTTAATTGCAGGTATTGGGTCAAGAATTTGGGTCGACCAAATTCGCACGTTGACAATTACTAAGTAATATGACATCAATAATTATAAATCTATAAGAACTTATAGAAATTGAATAATTTTAGTACGGCTTGAAAAACTACTCCTATATATAATGGGAGAAATGTTAAGACTAAGTAATTCACACATGATGGTAAAATATTATAAGACTTAAACCCTATCATGAATGTGAAAAAAAAAAAAAAAAGCTTTAATTATTTGAGAAATTATATATAAATTGATATTTTTTAAAAAAATAACTTTAAGTATTTTAATAACTTTTTAAAGAATTTGTAAGTGAAGGCACTTGTTAAAAAGTTTCGAATTTTAAATTTATTTTGAAAGTATAAGTCATAAAACTATCAAAATCTATTGAGATCAAACATTATTAGCGCGACTTGAATATCAACTCTCATAAATGAGACCTACACAAGCTTTAAAAGATACAAAATTTTATATATATCACAAATTTTGATTTTTGATTTTTTTTTTTTAACTTTGGGAACCATGAATCAAAAGCATTTGTAAACTTTAAATAAAAATTGGCATATAAATATATTTATAATAAGTATGGTCAACATTAGCACCCTAAGAACTTTTATCCCAGCCATTTGTTATATTTTCAATCCACAAGTGGAAACTCCTTGTGCAGCCGAGTCTCATACTAAAACTATGCCAAATTTCACTGGCTATATCTCCATTTTTAATTTAATCAAACTTTACTCTTTTGTCATCTATTCATCTCACCAATATATCCCATTGACTTACTAATACATTTGACCAACTGGATGCTTACATCAAGGAAAGTACATATGATTTAGAATATTTTACTTCAATAATAGGACAATCTGTCCAATTTAACACTTCGTTGACATATTTTGACTTAATAATATATTATTTAATCTATGTCATCATTTATAGTAATTTGGGTTTTGGCAATACAAATTATAAGATGATTTTGATTGTTATATATGATATTCTAATAACCTTCCCTGGAGAATCCTGAAAAAGGGATGGACAAGTTTGAGTGTTTTCTCTTTTCATTGCTTGGAGTTTTTGCTCTTATTGTTCTGGTTCATGCTAATGATCAAACAGGTATATATGGAAACTGCCTCAAATTAACTTGTTTTATCTTGCTTAAATATCATTTGAACTCAGTGAGAATTACTCAAAACACAAATGTTGGTTCTCTGTCAGGTTTCATCAGCATAGATTGTGGAGCAGAAACTTCAAGCTACACGGCAGAATCAGGCTTGACATATGTTTGGGACGCAAACTTCATAGATACTGGAATAAGCAAGAATGTATCATCTGGGTACCAATCAGATGCTCAGCTACAATATCTCTGGAGTCTCAGAAGCTTTCCTGAAGGCACCAGAAACTGTTACAATGTAAAGGTTAAAAAAGGCACCAGGTATTTGATCAGAGCAAGTTTCCTGTATGGAAATTATGATTTCCAAAGTAAGGTACCAGAGTTTGAATTGCACCTTGGAGCTAATATATGGGATTCTGTGATACTTGGTAACGAATCTACAATCATATATAAGGAAATCATTCATGTCGCTTCTTCGAATTATATATATGTTTGTCTTGTGAACACCGGCTCTGGAACACCATTTATATCAGGATTAGAATTTAGGCCCTTGAAAAATAATACTTACACAACTGAATATGGATCTCTTATGCTATTTTCTCGCCTGGATGTTCATTCATTAACAAATCAAACAATCAGGTGAGCTATTTCTGTTTCCAAATTCTTGTTAAGAGTTTTCAAGTGCCTACGCTTTTAGCTAGTTCATTAAGAAGAAATTTAATGCCTCAGGTTTCCGAATGATGATTTGGACCGCACATGGCTGCCACATTGGTTCTTTAAGTGGGATCAAATCACTACCTCGCTCACCATTGATGCTAATGACTTCCAAACACCACAAATTATTATGAGGAGCGCAGCCACGCCGAAAAATGCCAGTGAGCCTATGCAATTCTCTATAGACACCGGGGATTCGACGTCCAAACTTTATGTGTACATGCATTTTGCTGAGCTTGAAGTGCTTTCAGCCAACCAGTCCAGGGAATTCAACATTTCTTTGAATGGGAAGTTCTTGCATGGGCCTGTTGCTCCAGACTACTTATCCACAGTTACAGTATATAGCTCTACAGTCATGAATGGAGAAAACGGAAAATATCTGTTTTCTCTTTATAAAACCGAAAAATCAACATTGCCACCAATCCTGAATGCCATTGAATTTTATCTTGTAAAGCAACTTCTACAATCAGAAACAGACGAAGTAGATGGTAATTTAGTTCTTCCTTAACTTATATCATGCATTTCATTGTCAGGTTTGGATCATCAGTCCATCCTTTTAACACCTAGATCGTAGAAATAATGCATTTTATAACAGCTGATATTTTATTTAAAAGAATTTGCATATTAATCCAACAAATTTGTAATTTCAATCATAGATTTTGTTAAAAGGACTGTTGATCGCATCCTTGCACTATCATTCTAATTTTATTTTATAAAGAAATACACAATTTCTTAATATCAATATGGAAATTTTAGTCGATGCTGTCACGAAAATCAAGTCAATCTATAAGAGAGAAAACTGGCAAGGAGATCCATGTGCCCCTCAGGTATATGTATGGGATGGACTTAATTGCAGCTATGATGGTTTTAATTCTCCCAGAATTATTTCCTTGTAAGTTCTGTTAATTTTCAATTTCAAGCGCTTAAAGAATACCAATTTTTTCAGTTTGTTCCAACTCTTCGTTAATCAAATCATTGAAACCTGAAATCAGGTATTTATCCTCAAGTGGGTTGACTGGGGAAATACCAACTCATATATCCAATCTCACAATGATAGAAAACCTGTAAGTACTATCTCCATCTCTACAGTGATTTTTTTTAATCTATGGATGACCAAACTTGTCAGCTCAAATTCTTCTTATATGATGTCAGGGACTTATCAAACAACAATTTGACTGGAGTGGTGCCTGACTTTCTATCTACACTAAAATTCTTGAGGGTCTTGTAAGTTTGTACTTGCAATTAAAAACTTTTTTGTCCATAATCCATATATAATATATCGGTACAAAAAACTGTATATATGCATGTATGCGCTATGTCTTTGCAGAAACTTAGCTGGAAACAATCTCACAGGATCAATTCCAGTCGAACTCATTGAAAAATCAAAAAAAGGATCACTGTCATTAAGGTATGGTCAACGTTTTTAAACCAACTTATGAACCCATATCAACAAAATTGTGATCCTACAATTCCAACTCATGTCATCAGGAAGTCAACCAATTTTTTGCTTCTCACCGATTTTCCTACAAATTGTCAAATTATTATATAGGTATATTATCAATATACCTCCTGAAAATAAAACTAATGTAAAACCATCTGTTTTTTATGTTAAAAATGAGGTTTAATGATATTATTTTTCATTTTAGAGGATTTTTTAGATTTTTCCCTTGTTATTATGCCTTAGAGGAAATTAGACTGAATAATAATTTGTAGAGAAATAATCCCGAGATTCATTATAATTAGAAATCTTTCTTCCAGCTTTTAGTTTTGTGATCTCAATGTGTTGCTGCTTTGATTGAAGTGTCGATGGAAATCCAAGTCTCTGCTCGTCAGTTTCATGCAAGACCAAGAAGAAGAAGCAGCAAACCGTTGTTGTTCCTGTAGTTGCCTCAGTTGCTTCATTTTTTGTCCTGATAACTCTATCGGTCTTCTTCTGGAATAGGAACAAAACGAGGTATGACCTCTATCAAAAAGCAAATCTTTTATTTTTTTTTATTATTTTTTTTGAACAAACTTAAAAATCCTGATATATGTGGCTTCATCATTGATTTTTGATTCTCTGGGCATCAAGAGTCTTGCATCTTGATTTCGAGTAGTTTTACACTTTCATGATCAACAGGGCAGATAGTTGCCAAAACATCAAATATTGGGGTATTGAAGTTGAAGAACCGAAGATTTACGTATGCTGAGATCGTGAATATTACCAATAACTTCGAAATGCTACTTGGTGAGGGAAGTTTTGGGAAAGTCTTCCATGGCTACTTAGATGATGGCACTGAAGTGGCTGTGAAAACGCGCTCTGCAACTTCTCGGCAAGGGTACGATCAGTTTGAAGCAGAGGTCAAGCTTCTGCTGACTGTTCATCACCGAAACTTGACAGCCCTTTACGGCTATTGTGATGAAAGCAACCAAGTTGGTCTCATTTATGAGTACATGGCCAATGGAAACTTAAAAGAGCATCTTAGAGCAGGTTTGATTGCACTTGAATTTATTTTTTATACACATATTTCCAATCAAAATCCCATTAATTTTCCGCGTTGTATCCAACCCTAGTCAAACTCCTTCAAAGCTAGAGTGGGCAGTCGGACCAGAATCTAAGAAGTGTTATACAAAATTATAATAGGTCTTATCGGTTAATATAATTATTAAGAAAAAAATATAAAGTTATCATTGTGATTAGATTTCTTTTTGAAGAGAATGAAAGATTTTAATTTCTTTTTAACTATTCGAATAATGATTACGCTAAAATTGAAAACGCATTTTGTTTATGAATATAGATAACAATGCAAATGTCTTGAGTTGGGAAGAAAGACTTCGCATAGCAGTAGAGTCAGCACAAGGTTAGTAAGTATATATTGTTTTTTTATATTATTTCTTTTAACTTGTGCAGCTCTTCTTGAATTGATTTAATTAATTTGGATATAATATATAGGATTGGAGTATCTACACTATGGTTGCAAGCCAAATAGAGTGCATAGAGATGTGAAGTCAGCAAACATCCTATTAGATGATAAATTCCAAGCAAAAATAGCTGATTTTGGACTCACAAGAACTTTTCTAAGTGAAGGTGAGGCTCATGTCTCAACGGTTGTTGCTGGAACTTTTGGCTACCTTGATCCTGAGTAAGTATTTTTGTTCTTTTAACATACATGTATATGTCTAAATATTTAGAAACATTCTTTCAAATTAATATGACTAATCAAGATAATTAATATATATTATAAATATAAAAAAAAAAAACTACGCATACAGTGTGCTAATTAGCCCAGCATTGCAAAAGTCGTTTCTTTAAAATCTGTTTTTCAATTGGTTTGCACTGCTAACTTGCATTGACCTACAGGTATTGTCAATCAAGTAGGCTAACAGAAAAAAGTGATGTGTATAGTTTTGGGATTGTTCTTTTGGAGATAATCACAAATTGACCAGTGATCACAAACATTAATAAGAATAGCCACATAAGTCAATGGGTTGGTTTTATGCTTGCACAAGGGGATATCAAAACTATTGTTGATCCAAGATTACATGGAGACTTTGATATTAATTCAGCTTGGAAAATTGTTGAACTAGCAATGCACTGTGTATCTCAAACTTCTATCAGAAGGCCAACCATGAATCATGTAGTGATGGTACTCAAGGAGTGTTTAGCCATGGAAATGGCTAGGAGGGGCAGCCAAGGAAATGAACCAACAGATCGGAGTGAAATGTTCACCGTAAATCTAAATTCTGAACTAGCTCCTTTAGCAGAGTAGTAATTTTGGATCGATGAGATCATTAATGGTGTTTCCAATCTCAAACCTGCCTCTTCTGCATTTGATATTTGTACCTCAAGAAAAATCAAATAATGGCAATATACTTTTGGTATGGTTAATCAAGTCATAGTCTGTTAAATTCATGGCTATGCGTGGTCCAAGAGAGCCCCATTAGTACAATTGAAATCTTATATATTTTGAGATTTTTCTTTATTATGTCATTCATAGTATTATACTACACTCCATATATATGGTAAGAATACATTATATACAACGTTATTTGGTTAATTTTTTAATTAGAATTTTGGATTATGTTGTACTATTGAAAATTAAATAGGGTATGAGGCATTCCATTATTGATGATTATTAATTGATTGTTATATTTGTGCTCCCTATGTAGAGCAGCTGAGGCATCAGAAGAAGATTAATATATATAAACCATCTGTTTTGCTGTTTGATTTTAAAATAAAAAAGAAAAAACCCTTCATTAGAAAGATTAAAGTTACCCATGATGGTGCTTTTAATAATTATCCCGAAAAGTAGGAAGATGTACATGAAGGAAAAATATTGTTGTTAATTAAATATATTGAATTTAGAGAATTTGTATAATTTATGACTTATAAAATGAAAATTAATTAGATTATTCTGATTATAATTTTTCTTTTGAAATTTTTTCTATGATTGGATAATAATTATAAATCAAAATATTGTCGAATTGATTGAACGCTCTCTATCATTAAATAATTACATTAGACTAGAGTGGTTTAAATCTTTATTTATATTGCCATGAGATTCTTTTTTCAAAATGATTTTTTTTTTTTTTTGACAAATGAAAATGATGTTTACTTATAAGAGAATATTCAATGAAATTACATTGATCGAGACTTCCATACCCTAACAAATAAAGCATTTGCAATACTAATCGTTAAAATGCTTACCTCACAGTCACAACAATTTTCGTTAACTATCTGATTAATTACCATTTAATAAAGTTCTATGGCACTGGTTGACTTTAGAATACTGATAGTAGTTGACCCAGTACTATAACATATGGCCAATGAATACCTTCATACAACATCGACTTTGAAAAAAAAAAAAAAAAAGAACATTATAAAAAAGCTTAATCTTTTATCTAAGAAAATGCTTTAATTGACAACGCTTTTCCAGACTTATTTCTTTGTTTGGTTGAAGATGATAATAAAGATTTGAAGGAAAAAAAATTTCGTCCCGAAACATTTTTCAAGTCTCCATCAGAAAGCCAAAAAAAATATGAGAGGATAAGCAATGCTGTGGCAAATGCTCTCAGTGGATAAATAACCATATGTTTGTCTTTTACATTTTGAAACGGAAATATCAATGTAACAAACACACTTACACACACAAGTTAGATAAGTGACAGACTAGCCAAGCATGGCAATACCTGTTGGTTTTTCGTAATACCAAGAAATTAAATAAAACTTTCAAATAAATCTGAAAATTTTTTATCGAATCATAAACTGAGTCTTACATAATGGGGGCTTATTATTTATAGTGAACGATACTATAAAAGGAAAACATAATACATGATTATATCACATAGTGTAAATTACTAAAAAACCCCAAAAAGAAAGGAAGTCTATCCGTATAGACGGACAGAAATGATACATAATATTTACTCACACAGATACCACACCTGTGGAATATTGCCCCCCGATATTCCACAACAAATCAGCCATGTCTAAGGTTTTACAGGAGTGACTACTTGTGGCTGTGAGAATTCTTTCAAAGTATAAACCTCAACCGCGTTGAGTATTGGAGGAAGAGTAGAGTTTTCTGTTTTGATGATCCAAAAATAAATTCTTCCTCTTCCCACGGGTGTTGCAGTGATTACTGTGGTTGTGTCTAAGTATTTGGGACTCAGAGGTCCGTACCACCTATTTCCATTCAGATAAATGTCGAACTCTCTGAACTGATATTCTTGAAGCTTTTCTACCTCAGCAAAGTGCAGATAAAAATAGAATTGGGAATTAGGATCAACAGTTTCAAAGTAAAATTGTAAGGGTTCGCTGTCCTCCTTCGGAGTTGAAGCAGTGTTCATGACACTTTCAGGTGGATAGTAAACATTTGAACTCATCAAGGCAGATGTTGTACTTAGTTGTGTCCAATTAATAAAATTGTAGGGCATCCAGATTCTGTCGTAAACATCATCTTTATACCTGAGAAAATACCACAAAAGTTGAGTAGGATGTAATTAGCTTTCATGCATATATCTTATTGGTTGGATAATTTTACCCATCAATTACATATATTGGATTAGTTGTAAGGTTGATTATTAGAGTCAATCCAATTATTATAATTGATAGATGATATTACTTAACTATTAAAGTAGTCAAATCCTACACGTTAATAATTTACTAGATTATGAACATAAATGCATGACTCACCTTACTATTTTATTAGTTGTTGAACCCATATCCAATCGTGACAAGAGCATCAATGATCCAGATTTGGTCACATAAGCGTCATTTTGCAAAGGCCTGAGCTCTAACACTGATATGAAAGGTATCCCATGGTTTATGTTTACAAGACAAATATTGATGTAATCCAAATCGGAGACATGTATGATCTCCAATGTTATTACCGTTGATGCATTAACAAACTCAATGACTGACCACAAATTCTCTCCGAGATGAAGCTCAAACACTGGTACTTTCTCTTCGGAATCATAGTTTCCGTACATGAATCTTGCTCTTATCAAATATTTAGTGCCACTTGTGACCTTTACATTGTAGCAGTTTCTGATGTTTTCAGGAAAGCTTCGGACGTACAACAGCTGTTTCTCAAGGTCAGGTGTAGAGAATTCCTGTGATATAGTCTTGCTAATGCCTGAGTCGATGAAGGCTGCATCTGAAATGTAATTTATGCCCGTGTGGACATCAGTGTAGCTGTAACCTTCCGGTGGTAATCCACAATCCAAGCTAATAAATCCTGAGAGAGGCAAATTAAGGCAGAGTGGAATTAATTTTATGGTCAGAAAAAAAAACACATATTCATATTCTATACAAACATTGGTTTCGTGTTATTAAAACCTGATTGATCCTGAGAGCGAACAAAAATTGCAAGCCCGAGAGTGCATAGCAAAGCAACAAGGAAATGCTTGGACAACTCCATAATTGTTTCCAAATTGTTCTTGCTCTGGAATTGAAAGAGGAGGCAACCATTATCTTAATTTATAGTTGTGTCCCTGTATACTCTAGTGCATTAGAATATTAAGTTATTAATTACCATTATCAACTTTGAAGACCGTTGGTGCGGTACCCAAACTTCGTCTTAATCTTCAGCTTATATCTCTCGGAGACTAGGTCAAATACCCTACTCAAAAAATTTTCAATTTTATAATCTATTACCAAGCCACTTCAGGGAAAGAAAAATTATTAATAAATAATCTTATCTAACAAATGAATTAACCAAATCATATAACCACGGTTATTGTTGATGAATAACTTTATCCAACCGGTGAATTAGTTAAATTATATATATAACGTTTTTATAATCAAGTATACCTGATTTTAAAAAGTAAAGACCAAACAATTAAATTCATCAATTGCATTTGAATTAAATAGAAGAAAAATTTATTTAGAAGAGAGAATGCAATAAATAAACTGGTTGATTCTTATTTTTTAAAATCAGGTATACCTGATTATAAAAGTCTTATATATATCTGAATCCCCTTAAGTACACTTGGGGTATTAATATAACAATCAACAAACATAATCACATTTACGGATTTTAATCAGACATATTTAATTATAATCATATATGATGAAAATATAATAAATTACAATAAGCAATCTCAAAATGCAATCATTTTTTTTTTATCAAGTTTATCGATATCTCAAATATATTTTAAAATATGTCATTTACTAATATAATCAGGTCTAAGATCCCAACTTCGTAATATAAAACCAATTATCTCAATTTGTAACATTAGTCTTACAAAGTTAATCCTTACACAAAATTGAACCTATGCTACCAGATTTCCACACCAGATTCTATATATGTATGTATGTATGTATGTATAAAATTTATTTTGATAACGGTGATCACCAAAACTGTAGGAGCAGAAATTAAAATGTCGACACATCTCCATCAACAACCCATATTTTCTTTCTCCAGGAAAATGAGTGGTAACTTCTAGTCATAGACTTATTCTATCTACTGAAGCTAAATATTAAATATTAAATATTAATATTGACTGCAAAAGCATGACAATTACCTGTTTCAATTGATTACAAAATTGAACTTTGAGTGTTTTTGTAAGTAAACAGCGACCAAGTAAAAGTTAGACTACTGATAAAAGAAATATCAATATGGTGAATCCATAAGTTTAATACCATTTCCATAACCATATATCATCATTATTTATCTGGTAGAAAAAACACAAATGGACATATATGATATATATTAGATACGTCAACTTTGGAAAGTTGATGAATATATAATTGAGTACTTGGGTTATTAAAACATTTCTGTAATAATTTAATGAGTTGCTTTCTTGATTACATTCATTAGCAATAGTTATAAGAACTAAGAAGACGAAGAAGTCTACCTAAATATTATTATGATTTTCCTATCCGAAAGTTATACTGTTGAATCAGCCTTCCACATTACCGCGTAGCTCCGATTGTGAAAATGACTCTTATATTTTAACTCTCTACTTTTAATAATGGAGAAAGTAATTTGTGCAGCAGAAAAAACGTTTTGCATATATAATGAGACCGACAAGTTGATTTGTGAGAAACAAGCAGATTGACAAATACTATTACAAACTAAATTGTAACAAGGACAATAAAAGAATGGAAATAGACCTAGTAATTAATTTTTAAATGGAAAGTTTCCATGCAAGTACATCAATCCTGCATGCTTTTCCTCCTTAGGAATTCAATAATTCATAATAGACTAGCTTCGCTCGGGATTCACGGTGACCATTGCATTTCCCTTTGGCTATGCATAAGCAATGTTTTTAATTTCCCATTTGCTAGCATGTCAAATTTAAAAGCTTCATCTGCAAATTTTCAACATCTAAACAAAATATACCAAATTATTTGCCTTAATGAACACAATTATAAGTTCTAAACCACCTAATTTTTCATTTTTCATAGATTTTGAAATAAATGAATAAATTTAAGTAAATCTATGTATGCACTTTTGTGTTACATTTGTGATAAAGATTGAAATTTCATATTTTTCTATTAATACTAAAGTATGCGCAAGATTTAATAAAAAAAAACCTTCAAGTTTAATACTTTGCCTATAATTTGACATAAATGATTCAATTATTTAGTTGGTGGATGTGAAAGACAAAATGAGTGGACTGAGTATTTGTTGGCTTTGAATAAGAATTTACCATTTTGATTTTAATAATTAAAATCTGAAAGTGCAAATTGTAGAGTGCATACCTAACCCGACAGCGGCCCAATTAATTAATGAAAATAGATTATCTCAAGCACAAGGTTAGGGAGTTTTAACTCCTACAAATATCCAGCAAAATATACATCTGGAAGGAGATAATGTCTATTCTGATCATAAGGGGAAAAGTCTTAGTTCACACGTACACTAATAATTGCAGATGATAAGATTTGAGACTCATTATAAATGTCAAATGAAATATGCACATCACATAAACTAAGAGGATATGTGGAATGAAAATAGATAGGTTTAAAATTAATTTTAATGCCATGTAAATATATGAAAATAAGTTCTTTTTTTTTTTCCTAAAGCTAACATAAACGGATAAGACATCAATGAGACTAATATAACATATTTCATCATTCTTAAAATTATTATAATCCAGGATATGAGGAGGACATAATTTGAATCCTTAATTACATTGATATAAAAAAGCTTAACATTTGATCAATTTCATCTCAGTCATTATATTCATTCATCAACGACATAGAAAATTATGCTGAGATGGACACATGCATTCACTCACTTAGACCATTTCATAAGATCAGTATGTAATTAGATGAACTACTGAATCCATACATCCTATATATCTATACACACTCTAAGTGGACAGGTGCATGTGCATCTAATCCATCAAAAAATTTTCTCCATTGTATATGGTTTGATGTCAACATGAGCCTCGATAAATTTCTCCTTTTCTGATGTTACTGTTGATGCTGGTGATTCTTCATCAGTTTTAGCTGCTGGATACTGTTGGGTCTTGGCTTTGTAAAATTTGACGGAACAATTCAAGTTTGTCAATTTGAATAAAGAAGTTTATATACAATCTAAAAACACATAATATTATTATACACAGGTACACTATCAAACAAACAAAATTGAAATAGAACTTCTGGTTGGTATGAGATTAACAACTAATAAAGTCTCGGCCAACAAATGAAGTTTTTGGAAAACTTATTTGAAGTCAAATGTGGCAGGCCTTCGCCTTCTTAAATGTCTGCCAAAATAAGTCGACAGAAATTACGCATGATTGCCAGCAAGAATTAATATCAACTTGCTCCATAATGATACCGGGACTGTCGATATTCCACAAAAAATTAGCGTTTGCCATGAAGGGGCTGTTTGGGATGATTTGTGAAATTACTTTCGGCTTCTTGAACCCAAAAACCATTTTAAGAGCTGTTTGAATGAAAATTGGAAATGAGCTTTTGTCATTCAAAAGCCCTTGAAAACAAGTCAGCCCATGTGGCTTTTAAAAAAAAGCTTTCACTTTTCTTCTTTTAATGTCAGAAGTCAAAAGCAAAAGTTATTACAAACAAATAAGCCCATAAACTAGAGCCACTTGAGCCGTTTTAGATACATTCTCGGATTCCCATCATAATTTTATATTGACAAAGAAGTAGATGACAACAAAAGTTGAGAGTATAACCGTCTGACTTATATTATTGATTGCATTTATAAATTATGGAATGTTGACGCAAATTAAAGTCATTTTAGACACTTAAAATTTCTTAAAAATTAAAATGGTGGAAAGTAGGTTAAACACAAACAAAATGATCAACATGCTACTATAAAAATCTTTTTATAATAGGTTGATTGATGTAGGGAGACACAATCATTCCTTCCAAAAACTACAACTAATAGGAGAGGAATAATCTAGCCATTTATCACCCAGGATCAGGCTCAAGAATCCATGGGCCTTGCTTCGAGAATCCTTACGAGAGAGATCCACCCTCGTGTTTCATGATACCCCTGCATCATTAATGATTATTGGGGTGGGGTGGTTGGAACAAACCTTAATTTCAATGACCCATTGTACGATCTTTCAATTAGTTCAACTGGAATTTAAAAAGTGCATATAAATGCTAAAATATATTTTTTCTCCCATGAAAAAGCACTTTTTATATCAATTGTAGGTTCCAAAAAAGGTTAATCGCTAATTGACTAGCGAGATAACAGTTAGCATTTTATTGGTTACTCAGTGAGTAATCTATGATTAATCGACAAGTATTGTTTTGAGGGGAAAAATTAATATTTTTTAAAGCTTGAAGGCACAAACTGATAGTCTTTTAAATATCAAGAGCTTAAACTCAGATGTTAGTGTAATTTCATCAAACCTCAAAGAGGTTTGTGTAATTTATCCTAATTTATAAACAAACCTAAGCATCAATTCACCAAACCCTCGCTGTCAGCCCTCCACCTCTCTCTCTCTCTCTCAAATTGTTGGATCTCCAATCCTAACCTCTCCTACTCTCGTCTACAACAGAGACCCTAAGATCAACTTATGGTTCAAGTGTTTTGGCATCAAGCCTCTCTTTCTATATGGTCAACTTCTAATCGACAAGCTCAACATGAACCTTGTGTCTCTCATCAATAAGGCAGCTACTACAACCGTCAGGCTTTCCAATATGGATGGTCGACTCATGACAGGCCCAAGGCAGCCTAAATCAAATTCATGAGAGAGGTTGCTTGAGTGGCCCCAACCCCAACCTTATCCTCCCACACTGAGATGTAGCACCGGCCCCTCTCGCACTCTCCTCCACATTGTCTCAAGTATGTTTCTATGTGTTTATGGTGGTGGCTAGATTTTTTTGTGGTGTTTGGGTGATTTGTGGCTAGTTTTTATCGAGTTGGACTGATTATTAGGCCAACTCGATGGATTACTCACCTTTGGTGAGCAAGACCCCTGATATAGAGGTTATCAAACCGATAGGGTGCCAATTAGTGATTCATTGATGAAAAATCACCGACAATCGGGGGTTTTTAAAACACCGTATCAATTGGAATTGTACACTTACAGAACCCTCAAAGATGGCAATTTGGCTAGGAATTAAGGAAGTGGTCCAATCAAGTTGTTGTTTGATAAGTCTCTGACATTATCATAAAAAGATGTTAGTTATTATGGTGCATATGATCTCAATCAATCCTTGGCCCATAATTTTTTTTTTTTTTTTTTTTATTCCGAACCTAGCTTTAATTTCAATAAATCAAGCACTCTCATATATGACATAAAATAGGTTCCATATCCTTGGCCCATATATATATATATATATATATTGATATTCCTAACCTAGCTTTAATTTCAATAAATCAAGCACTCTCATATATGACATAAAATATGTTCCATATTAGCTAAGTACAACCACAATCTCATTGTGCTATATTCTTAAATGTAAAATTAAGCTACTCATATATATTTAAACAATGTGAGATTGATTGGCTCTAGGGCTATGTTCCTAGTCAGTCCATTTAAGGATAGCTTCTTACATGCATTTTTAAAATACTATTACGAGAATTTGGAATCTAATAGATACTATAAGAAATTAAGCTTACTATAATGTGCAAAATACATTATTGTAGCTTTTCACAACATGCAGGTGCACGTTGTTGATGTGCATGTTACCATAGTGCCGAAGGGCTTTAACAACGTACAGTGCATGCTATCTTACAACTTATGACAATGTGCATTACACATTACAGTGAGTTACGGCAACATGAATGTAATGTCGCCATAGACTCTCTTAACTCATGTATTCACACATTTTCTTATTTTATATTCACACCTTTTCTCATCTATAGAACTGATAAAATTCATCCTTAAATAACTTGAAACTACTAAACAATTTCAGTCTTCTCCTTTCCAATGGATACAGCTTGTGTCTCATTTGATTTTGACATAGTTATAATCATTACATTATTGATCATATTTATAGCATTGGTTCAAGATGAAAAGTAACATGCAAGGCTACAATGTGCTAGCAATGTACATTATCGTGCACAATGTGCAACATCTTGCAACAACATGCAAGCCGTTGCATCCCTACCGTAAATCCCTTCCACAACATACATTTTATGTATGTTGCCATAGGTGAACTATAGCAACAAAGAACTCATGTACATTGTTGTAGGTCTAGTTTTCTTGTAGTGGGAAGAGCTTAGTAAGCTATGGTTTGTATATAGGTATATACTTATAATGATACAATTCTAGGTGGATCATGCTTATTATAGCTACATTTGAGACCATCCCATATATATGCCAAAGAGGCACATGGATCTCCTTGACAGTTTCTCCTCATTCTGTAAAATGACTTGATTTTCAAGATAGCATCAACTAGTATTTTCACAATACATACCTAACTATAAGAATCTAATATCATACGCATCTGAACTTGGAAATAAAAATAGAATTGGGATCTAGGATCAACAGTTTCAAGGTAAAATAGAAACGGTTTATTGGAGTCTTTTGGAATTGAAGTAGTGTTCATGACATTTTTAGGCGGATGGTAATCATTAGTTGAATTCTTACTTAATTGTGTCCACTTAATAAAATTGTGGGGTCCTCAAATTCTATCATAAACATTCATCTTTATACCTGAAGAGATACCACACAAATTGAGTGGGATGTAATTCACTTTTATGTATATATACAAATTTATGTGTCGATCATAACATAAATGCATGTCTCACCTTATTGTTTGATTCGTGGTTGACCCTATATCTACTAGTGCTAAGAGCATCAACGATCCAGATTTGGTATCATAACTACTCTTTTCTAGAGGTCTTAGCTTTAATATTGATGTAAAAGGTATCCCAATATACATGTTTACAAAACAAATTTGCATATAATCCAAATTGGAGAAAGCAAAGGTAGAGTAACGTTTAATTTTATGTTTCAAAAAAGAAACATATATATTCATAATTAACAACTTTAGTTATAAGATACAAAAACCTGGTTGATTTAGGAAGTGAACAAAAACTACAAGAGCTAAAGCAAAAAGTAATGCAAAGAGGAAGTTCTCTTGAACTTTTCAATAATTGTCTTCATAATTTTTTAGCTCTCAAGATTGAAGGAGAAGGTAATTGATCATTGTAGTGAACAAAGGTCACCACAGTAGCTATTTGTCCACAAAAGGTTTTGACCTTACCCTTGAAAAGGTTGTAGCAGAGGCATGGTTTAAAAACTCGATAAGTTTCGTTAAGTTCTTACAGATCGGTGCTCAATCGATCTGAGAACCCCAGTCAGGGTTCTACTCACCTTCAACGAGTGCTTACTAAGTTAGGCTAAGTTCTCAAGCAAACTTGGTCAACTCATCCCAACTTGGATTATTTAAAAAATAAATAACAGACCACATACTTCACCAACATACCAATTACCACTCATCACCATAATTTAAATTTTCTTTTACTTTCTCGCTACCAAACAATATACAACCAAAATTTTCAAATTTTCTCACAAATTAAACATCCTACAACAACAATTTCCACTTTTTTCTTCAAATTTTACTTACTAAAATGGTGAGTCGTAATGACTACACTAGTAAGCTGCGATGACAACATTGGTGGGCGGCAACGAAAGAGGAGGGTAAAAGGGAATGAGAGTGAGAGAGAAAGGTGAGGTGTGAGAGAGGAGGAGAGTGAAGAGAAAGGTAAGAGAGGCAATGGGTGAGAAAACTAGTAGGGTTCGATATTTAAGTTTATATATATACTAGGGTAAATTATACAAAACCTCTCAAATTTGATGAAATTATTAAAAATTTGATAAAATTACATAAATGTCTTGAAATTTAATGAATGCCCTGAGATTTAATGAAACCACATTAATATGTGAGTTTTGGCCATAATGACATGAATCTCCCTTGAGATTCCAAAAACTTAACAGAAATATCTCTTACCTTTAAAGAGTTATTGTTGAATCCTAATGATCAATATCAATTGGTCAATAGTTATATGATTATATTTTGATCTTATAGAATTTTTTTCTAAGTTTTTTTTACAAGTTTGACCTAATTTAATCGTCAATGAACAATACTCACAGTGTACTCACTAAGTAGCCAATAACTCACTACTTGCTGCCTCATTAGTTGAGTAGCAATTAGCGAGTTTTGGAACCTTGGTGGAGGTGGGGTGCTATCATTGAAGGTTATTGATTCAATTCCTAGAAACGCCACCTTCCTCACTTGTGATTCAAGGAGAACGTGATAGCACCTCACTTCCGTCATAACCCCTCTGAGGGTAAGGCCAAAACCATCCGTGAACAAAGAACTATCATGGTGAACCTTGTTCATAACAATCATCATTTTAATATATAGGATTTATGATCTTCAACTCTATGGAAATAGAATATTCATTTTTGTCTAGTGGCAAGACTAATTCGTCTTCATCTTCATGTTATATCTTTACCCTTATGCTACACGAATAATGAATTTTCTAGCAATTTTAAAAGGAGCATTAGATTATTATAATTTCATGTATATTTGTAAGATCACTACCATGTCAATGACCATAAAAATAATTTTTTTCTGGTGAAGATGAATAAGATTGAAACATATGGCAATATATAGTTAGTTCAAAATGTTATAAATGAATAATTAATCACATTAATTATAAATATTAATTTCATGATCATAACTGTAACAATTGTCAGCAAAAAGACGAAGTCTACCTAATTATATTAATTGTGATTACTTGTGGTCTTGACGTTGACTATTACACTTATTCGTCAAATTGAATTTTGCTTTGAAAAGTCATGTATACCCTTAAGCTATAAGCCAAGTGATGTGACAAGTCAAGTGAGGTGTTTATGTTTATATTTTATGGTGCGTTTACTTGACTTGAAGGAATCGGAATAGGAATCGGAATGATCTGGAATCGGAATGACTTGGAATCAGAATGATGTATCAGAATTAGAATAAGTTATTTACTTCAACTGTAGGAATCGGAATCGAAATCAACAGTATTCCCATTAAACTGTTTACTTTGCCTTGGAATCGGAATGAATTAATTATAAATTACAAAAATACCCTTAATTAAAATTATGAATTAATTACAATAGTATGAAGTTTTTTATTATAATATGTATTTTTTAATATCAAATAAAAATTATTATTATAATAAAAAAACTGCATATTATTTTAATAGTCCACTAATCTAGTGTGCAATTTTTTATTATAATATGTAGTTTTTTTATATCAAATAAAAAATTATATTATAATTATAAAAAAAACTACATATTATTTTAATAGTCTACTATGATAATTAAGAAATTGGTGATGAAAAATCAATGATATGCAGTTTTTTATTATAATATACAATTTTTTTTTAATATCAAATAAAATAGGTTTTTTTTATATTTGTTTAAAAAATGGTATAAAAGACTTTTTATTTTGATAAAGTGAATGGGAATGGGATTCCCAAGTGGGTTGGGGAGAACCCCAAATTGATGTGGGGCCCACACTTTCATTTCCATTACGGAATGAATTTTAAGCAAGTAAACACCATCAATCAATCTGATTCCCCATTCTCATTCCCTAATCCATGAAGTAAACACACCATTAGTGTTGCATTCACACACACACACTTATGAAAAAATGACCCAAACACTTCAAAATGGAATGACTATTGCCTTACAATGGCTATATTCTTCTAACTATATAAAGTTAACTTACTTTACAATTTGTTGACCCATGCAACCATATTTTCTAAATTTTTTTAATCTCAAAAAAGTTGCAACAACTTAGAATGGAAGCTTCACACAGTTCAAGCATTGACATGAATGGTGGAGTGATTAAATTCAAGAATAGAAGGTGCTAGTGTTGTCGAAGAGCAACTTTAAAAATTTTAGGATCGAAGGCTAACCCATCAAAATTGCATTTTGTTTGTGAAAGAAAAAATTGTAACCAATCAAAATTGTATTTTTTAAATGAAAGAATCTAAGTTATGGGTTGTTGTATACCTACGTGAGTCTTTGCAAATTTTTGTAGACCTACTTAGTTATAATATCAAATAAATGTGTGGAAGATTATCTTTCACTTTCTCTATCATCTGTCTTTGTCTTATAATTGTTAGATATTAATATTATAGTTTACTAGTTTTGAGATAATTATTGGATATTATAATGGGTAACTAAAGTTAAACTCAAGTTTTGTATGTTATATCTGTTTTGTGATCCTGCTAATTTTTTCTCCTACTTTGGGTTTTTGTTTTAACATTTCTTGGTTGGTGCTCGTGTTCAAGTATTATGTATCAATTCTTCCAACAACAGCCCCTAGTTTAGATATCAATTCTTCCAACAGAAGCCCCCAGTTTAGAACCTCAGAACAAGGGACAGGATAGAGATGTCAAGGGAGTTGTAGGAATGTCATATGAATAAAGAAAGGAAAAAAAAAAAGTATTGTATATCAACTCTCGCTAACTAGATTCCACTGACTAGTTGATATTACGTTGCTAATAGTGTAAAGAGGAGTAGCCTATAACCAATACGCAATTCTGAAAATCAATCATTCTTTAATGAATTAGGAAACATGGTATATTGTAAGTTTGATACTACAAAAAATTTTCAAACCACAAATAAAGGCCAAAAATTGAACTATTGTTGAATTTTATGTCAAGATGCTATTTGGTTGGGACCATTTTTCATTGTTCTACCTTATAGTTGGTAATGTAGGGAGGTGTTTTGATCCTATGTAAAGGAAAGCCTATTGGAGAAACTAAAAGCTATTTGATTGGGACATTTTTCATTGTTATCTGATAATATAACTAAGAGAATCCACAACAATTTGTAAAGACCCACCTAGATATACAACCAATAACTTAGATTTCTTTATTTAAAAAACAATACAATTTTAATGGATTGCAATTTCCTCTTTCACAAACAAAATACAATTTTGACAAGTTAGCCTTTGATTCTGAAATTTTTACAACTGCTCTTCGACCACACTCTTGCACCTTATGTTCTTGAATTTAATCACTCCACCATTCACTTCAATGCTTGAATTGTGTGAAGCTTCCATTCTAAGTTGTTGCAACTTTTTTGAGATTGAAAATTTTTAGAAAATATGGTTGCATGGGTTAGCAAATTATAAAATAAATTGGCTTTATATAGCCAGGAGAATATAGTCATTGTAAAGCAATGGTCATACCATTTTGAGGTGTTTCGGTCATTTTTTCATAAAAGTGTGGGTATAAATGTAGCATTAAAATATAAACATATACACCTCACTTGACTTGTCACATCACTTGCCTTACAACTTAAGGTAATACATGATTTTTCAAAGCAAAATTCAATTTGATTGTTAAGTGTAATGGTCAACATGAAGATCTTGAGAGGCTACTACTATTATTGACATCAGTTAAATATTAAACTTTCACATCAAAACATAGGGTATGTTAGTGCAATTAATCCTAATAAATTTATTAATTCTTTAAAGCATTAGTAATTACCCATTCAAACGCTTGAATTTTTAATGCAAACTATATATTATGATTCAAGTGTAGCTCATATAAAATGCTTGAATTTCGTTTTTTTTTTCCTAATAAATCTTAATTACACTTAAATTTTAATTTAGTAATTTACAACTATGAATTTAGTTTCCTTGTACATGGTAACTAGTTCTCTTGGATATAAATGTTCAATGGTATTGCCAAGACCCTTTTTTTTGTCCCCTTTCCGCGCTGAGTGCCAAGCACTCCTTTTAACTCCATCAATACACCATTTATGGTTTGTATTTTTGGGGACTTGTGAGATGCACGTGCACGTACCGGAGCTATTCCACAGCTTTCCAAGTAGACATATGATCAAAATCTCCCTCTAAATTTACTTTATAATAACAAAAATCTTGCTTTGCTATAAAAAAAAAATGGAAGAAGAAGAAGAAAAATTCTTACAAGCTCTAAATATGTATCAATATATTCAACCATGTCTTTAATTTCTGCCGTTGGCAAGATTGTCAATATCCCCAAATTCATCTTAAATTATATCTCCAAAATTTTCTTAACAATTCGATAACATCAATTCATGCCCTTAATGAACATAAAATTAAATAAATGGATACGGATAACCATTACCCAGGTTATGACTATATGGTAACAACTACTCAAATTCCCCTACCTTAAGTAAGAATTAAAACCCGACAAATTTTATTACATTAGGTTTTAGTCCCACACTGCAAATTATAAAGTGTATGGAGAGACTTTATTCTCAATATTTGTGGGACTAGATTTTTAGATAGCGTATGCAATACTTGACTCTAGTAGCCCATGAGAGATGTTTAGCTGGTTAATAATAAAATAATAATACAGGTGCAGTGTACAGTACTGATTAATTTCATTCATCTAATCACAAAATTTGAGACTTTGTCAGAGTTAAATATTAGGTTATGCTATACTGTACAGTTTATGCACAGTTACAAGGAAGATTAATAGCCATTGGACATCCGCGGAGTAAAAACATTTAAAAAAATAAAAAATTAAGAAAATATTAAAAAACAAAATCACCTCAAATAAATAATTACCACCATAATGATACAGATTTATTTAAAGTAGTAAAATTCTTAAATATTTATGCACACTGTCTTTTAAAGCCCTCAATTCTCCTCTTTTGACAAAATTTACTATTAAAAATGGTCACAAAAAGAATAAACCCATAATTCTTTTCAGTTGTCCTGAGTTGGATGAGAAGACAGAATTGAGTGGACAATGTGATCTTCATAGAATTTATCAAGCAGGTTAAAAATATATAATTTTAATAATAATTAAAAGTGTCAAGTTATATCCCTACCCTGTTATATGTATTTTTCGGATTCATTAATTGGGCTGGTAAAAGTCCAATTTAGGCTCATCCAAGACCTGATAAGAAGGCTCAAAAGGGTTAACCCAGTCAAAGCCCATAAGATGAGACTCAGTATTGACTTTGAAGCCCAGCAAGTTCTTCAGTTTGCTTAAAGAATCTTCCAGCTGGCATCAACAGACCCATAAACACAGCCAGGTCGCAGCTCGTCGCTGGCGCAGCTCGTCTCTCAGCGAGCTCAAGTTCGAGACCACCATGACATATCAGCTCGCTCAGACGTGTAATAAATACAGTATCTTCCAGAACAGGCAGTTACCAAGTTCAACCATGATTCTCTCTCCGAATATGGCAATTGCCCAGTCAAACCATGATTTCCTCATCAGATATTGAGATCAATTCAAATTCAAAATCAGATCAACATTATCTTGAGATAATTATAGTAATTTCTTGATATTATCTAAATATATTAGAAAGCATAATTAATTTATAATTCTTTTCCTTATTTTTCCCAATTGTTTAGGGAATGTAATTAATTCAGGATTCTCTTCCTGATTTGCTACAACCAGAATTGTAATACCTCTTTCCCTATAAATAGGGATTAAGATCACTGTAACAAAGGGACAATATTGAATAATATACTGTCACTCTGCAGAATTAAAGAGACAGACAGTCGTGGACGTAGGCCAATTATTGCCGAACCACGTAAAATCTTCGTGTTCCTCGTTTGATCATTTGTCTCTGTCTTTGTCTCTTCTTGGTATTTGTGCTTTCTCACATTGATTGCAGGTATTGGGCATTGATTACTCGTCGACTGAATTCCAACGTCGACATACCCTAAGACAGAACTGAGCAGACAAATTACCTGCTCATCATAGAAATTTACCAAGCAAATTAAAAAAACTATATAATTTTAATAATAATTAAAAGTGTCAAGTTAAATACCTCGCCTAAGACTGTAAGACAGAACTGAGGAGACAATTATCTGGTCTTCATTGAAATTTACCAAGAGGATTAAAAAACGATATAGTTTTAATAGTAATTAAAGGTGTCAAGTTAAATACCTACCCTGACATTGGCCTTTTCGATATGAAGGGATTGTTTAAATTTGATGTGAAAAGCGGTAATTATTTTATTATTTTTTGAATTTTAAAGTATATCTCTCAACGCAATGCCGCTGTCTCTAGAATCTAGATAAATGAGAAGAAGCTTTTAGTGGGGTTGTTTAACCAGAGTCATCTACACAGCCCACAGACAACCGTAACACAGCTATTAGATTTGAAATCCAAATATTCCTTAACAACCTTCATTAATATACCAAAACTAATTCAGAATTTCACATATTTTATTGTTCCTCTACAATAGCACCCACCATAACATCTTTAACGTCCTATTGACTATTGAGAGGGTATCTGAGCCATGTAGACAGTTGACATAAGAACCCCATCCATGCTGGTCTTGCTTCTCCTATATGCAGTCTATAGTTAATTAATTATCATCATGAAATGCTGTTGAGAGATGGATTAAATTAAGTTTTCAAATGCTTCATGTTAAAATCAACAGAAGAATGAAAGAAATTATATATTTATTTTTCCACTTAACAAGTATATTTATTCTTTTTAAGTTATACAAATTTCTGCATGGATGTATTAGAAAATAATTATGTAATTTTTTAAAGTAATTAATTAGTTTTACTTCCTTAAAAAGGATGACAGTTTTGATTAGCTTGGAACACATGCACCCATCTACTCAAGACAAGATAGCTTGGTTATACATAATTAATTGAAAACTGTATTAATATAACATTATACACTTTTAAGTAAGATCTTCTCCTTGCTTTAATATCACTTGTTTACATGAGCCTTTTCTCTTTAATGGTGTAAGTGTTGATGCTCTTGATGATTCATCATCAGTTTTAGAACTAGATGCCTTTTGGTTGTTGACTTTTAAACATTGACCGAAATGGAAGTTGATTGAATAAAGAAGTTTATTTAAGTATGTCTTTATTTTGTTAGATGTCATTTATGTTAGCTTTAGTTATGGGGTGTGGACAAAAGTAGCATATTTAAGTATTGAGTTAATATTTATGTCCCTTTTGAGAAAATTTAACAATTGAGTCACAAATGATATGTAAAAGTACCAATATATCCTTCCAGTAAAAATATGTAATTTAACATCGAGTTTTCTGTGTCAGTCGTACATGCACGGCACCACTAGTCACACCGAAGCCACTGATATTACTAACACTCAATACATTGGTGTGACTAGTGTTTTCGCTATTGGTTTTTTCCATCTACCCATGACACCACTAGTCACATCGAGACCACTAGTATTACTAACACTCAATACCTTAGTGTGACTAGTGTTTTCGCTACTGATTTTTTCTTCTACCCATGGCACCACTAGAAAGGGTATTTGTGTCCAAAAAAATAGGGCTTGAGACTCAATTGTTAACTTTATTGAAATGGAATAAAATTGTCAATCCAATAATTGAAAGTACCATCTGCTAACATTTCCTCTTTATTTATTATTTTAATACTATACATATAATTTTTCAAAAAAAAAAAATACTATACATATAATATACAAGATTACAGTGCACTATAAAATATAAATAGAAATGGAAAGAATTAATTGGTTTTAGACTCCCTATTAAAGTTAAAATTTGACGGGCAATTCTAAATCTATTTTATTGGTGAACTTGTTGCTGTAGTTGGCAACTGACGCTTGTTCAATATTCCAATTTTGGACATGATCACAATTTCGTGCTAGTTAAAACGAAAAGTAAGCATTAGTTTGAACTTATGTTAGCTGTAATATTTCCTTTCTAGGACAAAGCATTATACTAATAAATGATTGGTTGTTATTTCTGTTTTAAATGGATCGACAACCCAGATTTTCTTCTTTTTAAATTTCAACCCAAATTTAATTCGAAGCAGTCGATTCATGCGCAAAATTCTGCTGCTGCCATAAAAATGTGGACTGTAAATTAACTTGTAGAGCCTGTGTAACACCTCAAATTTATATATATATATATATATATATATATATCAGTAGAGATGAATTATGACAACTAAAGAAATGAATGTATCAAAGACAAAAGTTCATGGCCTAGTTTAGAACAAATGGGTGTATTTGGTAAGTTACCAAAAATTTAAACACCATCTATCCAAACAACCTTATCATGCAAAAATTCAATTTCCAAAGCCACGTTGGAAAAGTAAAAATGCTAGGCATGACCAAAGGTGGCCTCAAATTTTGGGACTCTTAATAGTTTTAGAATATTTGTCCATAACGGTCAGTCCCTCATAGAGAACTCAAAAAGAAACATCCCTATTATTTCGGTTCTCTCTTCTATCTTTTGTTTTACTAAGTCTCCTCATACCACTTAATTCGCTGATATCAAACCTGTTCAGATCAATTATGTTACCCATTTCAGTTTCAACAATCTCCTCTCTCTTTCTTCTACTAACTATATCTTCACATTCCTTTTCTTCTTCCTTGTTCATTCACATTTTCACTTTCTCCTCACCCTTATGAAACATCACTCTATCTTACTCTTCCTCTACTTGGCAATATTAACCAACTCATATTGTAATTATTATTGGTTTGATTCGAATGCCATAGATATGACCCTTAAGGGTGGCACCAGCCAAGCCTGCGCTGCGTGCAAGTACCAAAGAAGAAGGTGCCATGCAGAGTGTCCTTTGGCACCTTACTTCCCTCCTGATCAACCGAAATTGTTTCAGAATGCTCATAAGTTATTTGGTGTCCGCAAGATTTTGAAGATACTAGAGAAGTTGGATGCTGATCAGAAAACTGAAGCGATGCGGTCTATTATTCATCAAGCAAATATTCGCGACAAGTATCCTGTTCATGGATGTTGGGGTGTCATTTGTCAGTTAAGGTATCAGATTTGGCAAGCGGAGGAACAGTTGCATGCAGTTCTTGCACAGCTGGACATGTATAGGCAGCATTATCAGCAACAGGTTACAACCATTCCTGATGATGTGCCTTCACAACTTGAGTTGGGCATGGCGCCACCCAATAATGGACTTTCCCTTTTCAATAATACTCCACAGCCTTGCAATGCTGTGGCTGCCTTGCCTATCGCGCAACAGCATTCTTTAACTAATAATAACTACAGCTCTACTTGCATTGATTCCAAGGACAACGTCTCTAATTCAATGTGGATTCAACAAGCATATGCTACAAACGGCAACAACAACAATTCCATGGCAATACAATCTCAACTAGTTTCAGGGATGCAGCAGGAAGTTGATCATGATTATGATGAGATGCATCCATTTTTTGATACCATTGATGACAGACAATCCTACATAGACACCAAAGATGCTTATGATTCAAGGTACGTGAACCATATTCAATATTCCTTATAAGTTTTTCTGACTTTGCATGGTTGTAGTTCACTATTGTGTTTGATCTGACGTTAACAGCGTGATTTCCAGTAGCTCGGAGGAATCACTGAAAGATGCAACAGAATCCATTGAGCATGTTGCAGAAAACGAATTGAAGAATGCTGCTGCATGCTTCAGTCTTACCAGTGTCAACTGATTAATGAGCGAGAGAAGATTAGCATGCTCTTTTCTCTTTTCTTTCTTTATTTTCACTTCTTTCATAGTGCAGATTCCACAATTTTGAGCCCTGTTTATCTTTTTGTTTCCTTTTAGGCAAATTATAAACATCCATAGCCAAAACATTTATAGTTTAATTATTATATTCAGATTACAATTTATAGTTTTTCAATAAAAGTCATTTCTTTGATTTGAAGTTATGCAGATTGACGTATAATGCAGTCACTAATGTTTCTTTCTGCGTAGAAAGTCATATCCTTCTAAAATAATCTTTGCACCTGTTTGATGTTGAACTCACATCCTTGTTCTAGTTCATTATAAATACTAATAATTGGCTGCAGTTCCTACCATTACATCGTAAACATATCTGTTACTATGATTGCAAATGAGGTGCCAGATTCAGAATTTGGGAGCATTATATCCAACGTTCTATGGTTTTTCTAACATTGGATAACAGAGGAATACAATTTGATATTCTAATTATAGTTAAAAAGAATATGATCACCACTTTAGCATCTGTGTTTCAGATATATAAATCTCAAGCAAGGGAAAAAAAGATGATGGTAGATATCGTAATGGATGTAAGGATTAGCAACAGAGTGTTTTCACTCAATCACAAGTAGACAAGGTATTATTTATACAGAACTTCATCTTTCTCTATGAAGTAGTTTGAGTAAAGAAATTATTCACTCACTGTTGATTACATTCACAAAAGTCGGGTGTTGTATGACCCGCAATGTGAGCATTTGTGATAAAGCCAATGGAAGGGAGCAGCGCCTCTCTTCTCACAGTCATTACATAATATGGCCTGTGTTTCCTTTGATAGTCGGTCAAAAGATATATTTGGTGATAGTTTACAGAATAGAGGTAATTGAATTGATATAAGTAATGATGGAGTGGGTGGCAAACCTGAGTTCGACCAGAATATTCCTGTGGAATTTTTTCCTCAGACAACAATGCATCCAACATCCTAAAGTATACCTGCAAAACATTTTCAGGAGTAAAAAGCTTTGAAATTTCCTTCACAACTTAAAAGGAAGGAAATGTGGGAAATAGTAGCTAACCTGCATGTCCCCAAGTGACTTGCTACAGATAGGACAGGTATAATGAGTACAAGTGAAATTCTAGCGGCAGCATCAGCAGCGTTAGTAGAGCTGTCCAAATATTTACATTCTCAATGAAAGAAAAGGAGAGAATTACAAGAGACCAGTGCCTGAAAACAAACCGAGTGCATCGAATGGCCACATGGAAGGGCCTTCACTGGATCATTAGACGTGAAGATGTCCTCGTGGCAGATTGGGCAGTTGTCCATAAAGCTTTTCTCTCTGCATATATGCACTGAAAGAGACCTCGACATACAAGCATTGCAATTCATGCAATGAAAGTAGTCAATGCCCAATCCCTTCCCTACGCGACACAAGTTACAATAAGGGCAGTGGTAGATTTCCCTGTTGGATTTTTTTTTTTTTTTTTTTAAAGAAACTCAACAAATTAGAGTTAATAAGTCTAGCATAAGCATCATTAAACAAGGTACGCTGAACCTTTCATAGATCATTGCAGTGTACTAAAAAGGGAAAAAAAAATAATAATAATCAGAATAACTATTGACGTTAGAAATGTTTTGAAGGGTATGTTATATAAGTGATTATCAGAAGAAACTTGGCAAGTTTAGTCCTTGAAGAGGGTTATTTGATAAGCCAATTATTGCAAAATGACAACAAGGCTTGGAAACAAAAAAGGTTAATCAGGCTCCATCACCTGTCGTCATCAAATAGTTTGCAGATCCTGCAATAATATCTTCCCATGGAGAAATTTTTTCAGGAGATAGTTGAGCATGCGGAGCCAATTGGCTGAATTACTAAGCATTTCATGCACATCATTTTTGTTACAGATTTCCTACGGGGCATATTTAAAGGGCAGAAAAGCATGAGAAAAATATAAAAATCTAAAATTTCTGAAGATGAAAGCTGGGAATATATCCAATGCAGTTGTTACCTTTCTAATGGACGATCAGCTACCTCATCATGGCAGCGAATACATGTATAAAGCTGGTTGCAGCAGGGGGCAACCAGCTTACAGTTCCTCCTGTAGTGTTTGCAACCAAATATTAGTTTGAGAGGGTCCCTAAAAGATGGATGTTGACCAGGAATTTCGTCCTCATTATTTGAGGTGGTTACCTCTGAATTGTTTGTTTGTTGACCAGCAATCCAGCGGCTGAAACACTTGACAGCAAGTATCAAGTTTCATATGTTTGTAATATCGAACATACAGGCCTGCTTTTATCAGAAAGGAATTACAAGGAAAAAAACATTCTTAAAGATTTAGATGGAAAGAGGCACTTACTACCAACCTCATTAGGAGGTTCTAGATTATTTATGACTTTCTCTGAGGATCTAAAGAAGTGTCACGGGATACCTTCCTTATTGCAGCCACCAGATTTTCTTGACTCATTGAGCAAAGGCTCTCATGATTTCTACACTTCTGACTGTCCGTGAAAATTTGACCCGGTTCATCAATCCAATCCTTGATATCAGCCATTTCATTGCATGTCTTCTCTTCATCCCGATTGCAATGTCTTTTACAGTCTGAACATTCATAATTATTATGTTCCTCGTTGAAACCTTTTGCTTTGTAACCCATGCTACACTTCTCTAAGTCCTCCGCATTAGTCCAGTTGCAATTTCTTTGAGGAAAGTCACCGTCTTTTTTGCAAAAGAATTCTCCTTTTTGTTCTTTGGGAACATCATTAGACAGATACGTTGAAATAATCTCCAAGGGATCTGCAGTAGTCACCTTAGGAGCAACCTTTGATTTCTCCGCTACCTTGGCTACAGCATACCCCTCCCACCATTCTCCTAGCCATTCTTCAAACATTGTATATTTTGTGGCATTTAGCCACAAAGACATCATGGAACCTTGTTCTTCTGGTGTTAATGATGCCATTAGCCAGGGTATCATATCTTGCAACGTTTCAGCTCTCATTCTTCCAAGAATGGACTTTATGATCTTCTCTTGCTCCTCAATAGAGAAGCACTCTCTAAATGAGGGCCAGAGTTCAGTTTCTTCACGATGAACATGTTCTGACAGCAATTTATGCATTGATTTGCATATTTCATGGAGCCTGATGCACAACCGATGATACTTGAATCCTGTGTACTCAATACCAGGAACTGAAACTTGCAATTCAACCATCTCATTTAAAGTATGGGATATCTTTCTAAACTTTCCAGATTCTAATCGGTGGTCAATGGAGTACGAGTGGCTAATATTTTGGAATTTCCCCTTTGCCTCCAAAGCAGGGAAGGCAATTTCATCTTCTGCATCACTATGAATTTGATACAGAAACCGTATCAGGTGGAATCGTCGATGAAAATCCATAAGAAGCAGAGGATTGTCAGCCAGCTGAGCTGAGCCAGAAACAAGGTATTCCAAATCTTTTTCAATGCCCTGTGGAAGAAGAATACGAGATCTATTGGGATTGGTGCATTGACAGTGGAAGTGATACAACCTTTCTCAACAGAAACTTTTAGAGCTGGATGTACAGTTCTAATAATTGGAGGGGAAAATATATTCAGATTGATTCCACCGGTAAACGATGTCTCATACTTCGTAGCAATGCGGAAGTCAGCTGATGAAGAATAAGACAAACATTTGTTGTCATTGTTGGTAAAGATCAGTTCCAATGGCGTTTGGCTTGTTCCTTTACAAGGTCGCCTATCTGAGTGCAAGGAAGAAGATTCAACAGCTTCCTTGGCTTGCTCAGATAGGAAAGAGCATCTATTCTTGAACATTTTCTGCAAGTCCATTCTGAAATTTTCAACAGAGATTTTACCTGAATAACCAATTTCGGACGAATAAGTGTGTCCACAAAATTGCAAAGAGGTACACCATCTTGAAAAAATGGTATACTAAATGCTGTAACCCTTCAATGTGAAATTCTTCGTTGGGAGGAGATGTACAGCCGCCTGGAAGTTCATTTAATACAGAGTAACAAAATTTATCCATTGTATATCTGTAAACCATTATATATACATATATATATATATATATATATATTGGTTATTGCTAATAGCAGCAGAAGTAAACTGTAAAATGAAACAGGTGGATAATTTGGAAACTTGATTAAGTATAACTGAGTTTGCTAATTACCTGTAGAACATAACAACATCGATGAGGAATTTCAGCTGGACAACTATTGAATCTAGATCCAGAAAAGCATTTGAAGACTTTATTCGATATAGGTTGTCCAGAATTCCTTCCAAATCCTTCCTTATAGCTCTATTCCAAAGTAGAAGACCATCAATTGGACCGTGAGCAATAGTTGTTTGGAGACCACATGCTTTTTTCCAGGGCCAGTTTTTTCCAAATGATTTCTTAGCTGAAAGCAATTTTAGTATACTTTCCAGATTAAAAGATCCATCAACTCTTGATCCAGTCTTGAAATTTGCCCAAAAAGAGGGTCGGCCATCTTTACTGAGCCAAGAAATAACCACCTACAAAAGTTATTTAATCTAATCACTCTCCAAAAGGTCATGTTAAACAGCTTGCAAAATTAATTTTCTGATCTACCTCTTGCAGTGATGTTTCTTCAGGTACAATTTCTCTTATACAATGTGTGATTTCTCTTTTCTCATCCTGAGAGAAAAAGGACATCAACCATGGCAAAAAAACCTCTAGCAGTATTACAGGGACACTGCATAGAAATTCAAACACAAGTGAAGCTTGTTCTGTATAAGTGAATTGCTTCATCAGCAAGGGAAAAACCTGCAAGCCCCATACATAGAATATTTAAACCACACACCATAGTTGGATTACATAAAGGGCAATTTAACATAATGAATTTTCTAGCAATTTTAAAGATTATTATAATTTTACGTATATTTGTAAAATCAGTACCATTTCGATAACCATAAAAATAATTTTTCTCCGGTGGAGATGAATCAGATTGAAACATATGTCAATATATAGTTAGTTCAGAATGTTATAAATGAATAATTAATTACATTAATTATAAATATTGCTTTCATGATCATAACCGTAGCAGTTGTCAGCAAAAAGACGAAGTCTACCTAATTATATTGTAATTACTTGTGGTAAAAAGTTCCACATGTATATGTTTCCTTAATATAGCAAATAATCACATCTTACATCTTTAGTGTCAGGTCCATTATTATTCAGCATTACATTTGCACCTAGCGTATTGATTACTAAAGAGCACTTCTATGAGAAGTTGCTAACACGTACAAAGAGAACACATACGGTTAAAATAATTATCATAGGAAGGATTACTTTAATACCGTAATAAATTTGGTTAATTGTACTAACATACCCTATGTTTCTATATAAAAACTTAATTTCAATTAGTGTCAATAATAGCAATAGCCCCCATGATCTTGACAATGGCCATTAGACTTAACAGTCAAATTGAATTTTGCTTTGAAAAGTCATGTATACCCTTAAGTTATAAGGCAATTGATGTGACAAGTCACGTGAGGTGTTTATGTTATATTTTAGTGTTGCATTTACACACACACTCTTATGACAAAATGACCCAAACACTTCAAAATGGCATGATCGTTGCTTTACAACAGCTATATTCTCCTGACTATAGAAAGTTAATTTGCTTTACAATTTGTTGACCCATGCAACCATATTTTCTAAAACTTTTTAATCTCAAAAAAGTTGCAACAACTTAGAATGGAAGCTTCACACAATTCAAGCATTGAAGTGAATGGTGGAGTGATTAAATTCAAGAATAAAAGGTGCCAGTGTGGTTGAAGAGCAGCTATAAAAACTTCAAAATCGAAGGCCAGCGTGAAAGAATCTAAGTTATGGGTTGTATACCTACGTGAGTCTTTACAAATTTTTGTAGACCCACTTAGTTATAATATCAAATAACTATGTGGAAGATTATTTTTCACTTTCTCTTTCATCTGGCTTTGTCTTATGTTAGATATTAATATTATAGTTTACTGTTTTGAGATAATATTGGATATTATAATGGGTAACTAAAGTTAAACTCAAGTTTTGTATGTTATACATGTTTTCTGATCCTGCTAGTTTTTTCTCCTACTTTGGGTTTTTGTTTTAACACTTCTTGGTTGGTGCTCGTGTTCAAGTATTGTGTATCAATTCTTCCACTAGGAGCACCCAGTTTAGAACCTCGGAACAAGGGAGAGGATGGAGAGGTCAAGGGAATTATAGGCATGTCACATGAAGAAAGAAAGGGAAAAAGAAGAAGATGAAGAAGTATTATATATCAACTCTCGCTAACTGGATTCCACTATCTAGTTGATGTTTCGTTGCTAACAGTGTAAAGAGGAGTAGCCTATAGTTGATATACGATTCTAAAAATCAATCGCTTTTTAATGAATTAGGAAACATGGTATATTGTAAGTTTGATACTACAAAAAATTTTCAAACCACAAATGAAGGCAAAACTTAAGCTATTGTTAAATTTTATGTCATGATGTTGTTCGATTGGGACATTTTTCATTGTTCTACCTTATAGTTGGTAATGGAGGGAGGTGTTTTGATCTTATGTAAAGAAAAGTCTATTGGACAAACTAAAAGTTGTTTGATTGGGACATTTTTCATTGTTATTTGATAATATAACTAAGAGAGTCCACAACAATTTGTAAAGACTCACCTAGATATACAACCAATAACTTAGATTTCTTTATTTAAAATATATATATATACATACAATTTTGACTAGTTACAATTTCCTCTTTCACAAACAAAATACAATTTTGATAGGTTAGCCTTCGATTATGAAATTTTTACAACTGCTCTTCGACCACACTCTTGCACCTTATGTTCTTAAATTTAATCACTCCACCATTCACTTCAATGCTTGAATTGTGTGAAGCTTCCATTCTAAGTTGTTGCAACTTTTTTTAGATTGAAAATTTTTAGAAAATATGGTTGCATGGGTTAACAAATTACAAAACAAATTGGCTTTATATAGCCCAGAGAATATAGTCATTGTAAAGTAATGGTCATACCATTTTGAGGTGTTTAGGTCATTTTTTCATAAAAGTGTGGGTATAAATGCAACACTAAAATATAAACATATACACCTCACTTTACTTGTCATGTCACTTGCCTTACAACTTAAGGTAATACATGACTTTTCAAAGCAAAATTCAATTTGATCCTTAAGCGTAATGGTCAACATGAAGATCATGAGAGGCTACTACTATTATTGACATTAGTTAAATATTAAACTTTTACATCAAAACATAGAGTATGTTAGTGCAATTAATCCTAATAAATTTATTAATTCTTTAAAGCATTAGTAATTACCCATTCAAACGCTTGAATTTTTAATGCAAACTATATATTATGATTCAAGTGTAGCTCATATAAAATGCTTGAATTTCGTTTGTTTTTTCCTAATAAATCTTAATTACACTTAAATTTTAATTTAGTAATTTACAACTATGAATTTAGTTTCCTTGTACATGGTAACTAGTTCTCTTGGATATGTATGTTCAATGGTATTGACAAAACCATTTTTTTTTCCCCTTTCCAAGCTGAGTGCCAAGCACTCCTTTTAACTCCATCAATACACTATTTATGGTTTGTAAATGGTGTGTCTTTTTGGGGACTTGTGAGATGCACGTGCATGTACGGGAGCTATTCCACAGCTTTCCAAGTAGACATTGGAGCAAAATCTCCCTCTAAATTTACTTTATAATAACAAAAATCTTGCTTTGTTAATAAAATTAAAAAAAAAAAAAAAAAAGAAGAAGAAGAAGAAGAAGAAGAAAATAAAATCTTGCTAGCTCTAACTATGTATCAATATATTCAACAGTGTCTTTAATTTCTGCCGTTGGCAAGATTGTCAATATCCCCAAATTCATCTTAAATTATATCTCCAATTTTTACTCAACAATTCGATAACATCAATTCATGCCCCTTAATGAATATAAAATTAAATAAATGGATACGGATAACCATTACCCAGGTTATGACTATATGGTAACAACTACTCAAATTCCCCTACCTTAAGTAAGAATTAAAACCCGACAAATTTTATTACATTAAGTTTTAGTCCCACTCTACAAATTATCAAGTGTATGGAGAGACTTTATTCTCAATATTTGTGGGAATAGATTTTTAGATAGCGTATGTAATACTTTTTTCTTTTTTTTTTTTTTTTTTGATAGGCGATAGCGTATGTAATACTTGATTCTAGTAGCCCGTGAGAGATGTTTAGCTGGTTCATTATCAAAATTCATTTAATAATAAAATAATAATACAAGTGCAGTGTACAGTACTGGTTAATTTAATTCATCTAATCACAAAATTTGAGACTTTGTAAGAGTTAAATATTAGGTTATGCTATACTGTACAGTTTATGTACAGTCATAGGGAAGACTAATAGCCATTGGACATCCGGACAGTAAAAAAATTTGAAAAAATAAAAAATGAAGAAGAATATTAAAAAAATCGACTCAAACAAATAATTACCACTAATAATGATACAGATTTAGTAGAGTAGTAAAATTATTAAATATTTATGCACGAGTCTTTTAAAGCCCTCATTTCTCGTCTTTTGACAAAATTTACTATTAAATATTGTCACAAAAAGAATAAACCCATAATTCTTTTCAGTTGTCCTCAGTTGGATAAGAAGACAGAACTGAGTAGACAATGTGGTCTTCATAGAATTTATAAAGCAGATTAAAAAACTATAATCTTAATAATAATTAAAAGTGTCAAGTTATACACCTACCCTAAGACTGTAAGACAGAACTGAGGAGACAAATTACCTGCTCTTCATAGAAATTTACCAAGCAGATTAAAAAAACTATATAATTTTAATAATAATTAAAAGTGTCAAGTTAAATACCTAACCTAATACTGTAAGGCAGAACTGAGGAGACAATTATCTGGTCTTTCTAAGAGGATTAAAAAACTATATAGTTTTAATAATAATTAAAAGTGTCAAGTTAAATAGCTACCCTGACATTGGCCTTTTGGATGTAATGGATTGTTTAAATTTGATGTAAAAAGCTGTATTCATTTTATTATTTTTTGAATTTTAAAGTATATCTCTCAACACAATGCTACTGTCTCTAGAATCTAGATAAATGAGAAGAAGCTTTTAGTGGGGTTGTTTAACCAGAGTCATCTACACAGCCCACAGACAACCGTAACACAGCTATTAGATTTGAAATCCAAATATTCCTTAACAACCTTCATTAATATACCAAAACTAATTCAGAATTTCACATATTTTATTGTTCCTCTACAATAGCACCCACCATAACATCTTTAACGTCCTATTGACTATTGAGAGGATATCTGAGCCATGTAGACAGTAGACATAAGAACCCCATCCATGCTGGTCTTGCTTCTCCTATATGTAGTCTATAGTTAATTAATTATCATCATGACATGCTGTTGAGAGATGGATTAAATTAAGTGTTCAAATGCTTTATGTTAAAATCAACAGAAAAATGAAAGAAATTATATATTTATTTTTCCACTTAACAAGTATATTTATTCTTTTTAAGTTATAAAAATTTCGGCATGGATGTATTAGAAAATAATTATATAATTTTTTAAAGTAATTAATTAGTTTTACTTCCTTAAAAAAGATGAAAGTTTTGATTAGCTTGGAACACATGCACCCATCTACTCAAGACAAGATAGCTTGGTTATACATAATTAATTGAAAACTGTATTAATATAACATTATACACTTTTAAGTAAGAGCTTGCCCTTGCTTCAATATCACTTGTTAACACGAGCCTTTTCTCTTTAATGGTGTAACTGTTGATGCTCTTGATGATTCTTCATCAGTTTTAGAACTAGATGTCTTTTGGTTGTTGACTTTTAAGCATTGACCGAAATGGAAGTTGATTGAATAAAGAAGTTTATTTAATACTATACATATAATATTTCAAAAAAAATACTATACATATAATATACAAGATACAGTGCACTATAAAATATAAATAGAAATGGAAAGAATTAATTGGTTTTAGACTCCCTATTAAAGTTAAAATATTGATTTTTTTAAAAATATTACTTATATATAGATATTTGAATTTAAAACGTTACTAGATTGAGGTCTCTCTATTAACAAGTTATATATTAAAGCCTTGTTTGTTGGCTAGGATATGACTAGGTTTGAACAAAAAGTTTGTCCAAATCCATGTGTGGTCCACCCAAACATCTTTCACTAACTTATCCCAACAGTGATTTTATTCTATTCTAATAGGTTAATTGAAATCCGTTTAGCAGGTGGGTTAATTTTCTCCCACTTTCCCTGTCTGCTCTCTCTCGTCCAGCTCCGTTGCTACCATTGCTCGCTTTTACCAATCGTTCTCACACTGCTTCGATTTTTCAATTGCTTCTACTAGTCATTCTTCTTCGTTCTTCTCTTTCTTCTCTAATCAAACTGTCGTACTTCTCATTCTTCACTTTCTTCTCCCTCTCTTCCATCACCGGCAATTCTTCAAGTAAGAACTCGTCAACAAGGCCAAGATCCAATCGATTCGCAGCTGAGATCGGCATCGATTGGATCAATTCACAACTGAGTTTTGTGTCATCCCACCACTGTTCCAAGGCATTGACAACTCCGTTGTCTCCGCCGTTCATCTCACTACTTGAAACGATGTGGGTTTTGGATGGGTTTGAGGTGGGAGGGTGATGAGAATGGGAGGTGGTGGTGTGCAACTAGAAACGATGGAGGAAATAAAAAAATATTTTGAAATATCTTAACATTTTTATTTAAATCCTTGGCAAATTTCATTTAAATCTTATCTTATCATAGTGCTATTAAACATGAGATAATACTTAAATTATTCTAATCCAATTAAATCTCATGTAAATAATTCAATCCTATCTCATATAACGAATGAGGTCAAACTGGTGGTACATGTGAAATTTTTTAAAAATCAAATCATCATCCTAAATAAGCATCTGTCCACAATGTTTATGTCATCAATTTGTCATCCTGAAGAAAAGTGCCAAAGCCGGTATAGCCGTTTTCATTTTCTTTCCAATTATCTTTTCCATAAATAATTCAATTTGTCAGTTGTTCTCAGTTGGATTAGAAGACTGAAGACAGAATATGAGTGGCAGAGTACCTGTTCGATTAGGGGCCCAAAAATTTTGATTTAGAATAAATTTCAAAGCGACAAGTACATAATACCTACCCCAACATTGGCCTTTTCGATGTAAATAGATTGTTTATTACTAGATGTAAAAATCTGACCATTTTTATTATTATTTCGAAATAAATAGATTGTTTATTACTAGATGTAAAAATCTGACCAATTTTATTATTATTTTGCTGGGCAAATTGTATAAACAGCCCTAAGGTTTGATAAAATTACATAAATATGACGATATTTAAAAAATTCACACTAACCTCTTCTGAGGTTTCAAAAACTCATTATAAACCTCCCTTATCATTAATCAACAACCGTCAAATTCTTATGGTCAACAATCAAAATTACAAAAAGATCAAAATATCCTTCAATAATCTAAATTTAATGTAATATATATTTTTAATTTAATTAAAAATATAAAATATAAATAAATTATATGTTTTTTAAAGAAAATAAATATATATTTTGGTCTCCATGGAGACCAGATCGATCTCCCATGGAGACTCCAGTGATGGAGACGGTCTCCATCTCTAAAGCCATCAATCTCCATCGTCGGAGACCAAATTTAGTTTCCGACCATAAGGTCTCCACCATTCTCCAACGATGGTACCAGATCACCATCTCAATAATTTTTAAAATTTTTATAAATTTTTATTTGATTAGTGTTATGTTTGGTTTGATTATGATGTTTAATTTGGGTGATGTTGGTTTAATGAAAATGATGAAAATGATGATTTTGATGAATGTAGAAGATGATGAGAGGTAGAAAATGAGCAAGAAGATGACAGGTAGACGATGAAAATGAATGACGAGGAGAATGAGAGGAATGGGATGATAAGCAAGAAGATGAGAGGTAAATTTTTTTTTTTTAAAAAAAATGTTATATTATTATTTTAGTAATTAAAAATATTATTTTTTTAATTAAAATATTTATTAGCTATGAATTGATCATTTTATCCTTAAAGTTTTATTTAATGGTGGTTAACTAATGGTTGACTAACGACAGGAAAGTTAATGATGAGTTTTTGAAACTTCAGGGGAGGTTAATGTAAGTTTCCTAAACATCATCATATTTATGTAATTTTACCAAACATCAGGAACTGTTTTGTAGTTTTCCCTTATTTGAATTTTGAAGCATATCTCAACACCATGTCACAATCTCTAAATAAATGGAAAGAAGCGTTTAGTGGGGTCGTTTAAGTATAGTCATACACACAGCTAATAAATTTCAAATCCGTGTTGAATACTCAACACGCATCATTAGTATACCAAAACTAGTTCAGAATTTCATTTATTCTATTGTTCCTCAAGACCAGATATCCACCGTAATTTTTAACATCCTGCTGAATATATATATATATATATATATATATGAAGTCCTACTGAGTGAGTAATATCTTTTTTCAATCTCATTGAGGAGGATATTGAGCCACGTAGACATATGGAACCCCATACATGTTGGTCTCTGCTTATCAACCATGGTTAATTATTCTTTTTTGAACAAATACATCTATCTTTTAAGAACTTTTTTCGTAGCATAAAAAAAAAGGAGTTTGAAAAATAATACTGAAAAACTTATTTGAGTTTTTATAACACTTTCATGAACTAACAATAGTTCCTGTAACAACAACTATTTGCAAAAATAGTTTGTGGTTTTCAAAAACTATTTTCCCAACTATTGTTTCTTACCCGAACTATTAGTTTGTAGAAGCAGTTTGTAAAAGTGTTAAAAAAATTAATTAAATTTTCAATGTTATTTTTCAAATCCATATTTTTTTACTATTTATTTTTTTCTTTTTCTTTTTTTAAGTTATAAAAACTGTGAATTGATATATTGTAAAATAATTATCTATTTTTTTTAAGGTAAGTTTCATGTCCTTAAAAATTATCAAAATTTTTATTAGTATACATCGAGCAAATGCACCCTCCTACTCATGGCAAGTTACATGGTAATACATAATTAGATGAAAACTGCATTAATGAATCATAACCATGTAACTCATTTAAGTGAGAGCCAAATTTTCCTTGCTTTAATGTGAAGTGTTAACACATCGACAGAAATGGGAGTTTTTCATTTGAATAAAGAAGTTTATTAAATACTGTACATATACATATATACATAAATACATACATACATACATATGTAAAAGGCACGTACACTATTAAAATATAAACAGAAATGAAATGATTTGATTAGTTTAAGGTTCCCAAGTCACAACAAAAAGTTAAAATACAAGTTGGTGGGAATTCTTTAAAAAATTAAATCATCATCCTACATAAGCAACTGTCCCAGTGTTTACGTTGTGGTCCTTAAGAAAGTGCCAAGAACCAGTAGCGATTTCATTTTCTTTCCTCTCCATCTTATCCACGAAAATTTCTCACTTTTCTCGGGAAAAAACTTGATGGGAAAATCCCAACTCTTTGATCTTGAATATCATTTCTCCTTCTATGGAGCATATCACAGCCACCCAGTTAACAAATACATACACATCTTCACCGTGTGGCCCATGTTCTACGGCTTTCTCGTTCTCTTCTACTTTATTCCTCCAGTGTTTGACTTGTCTGACAAACTGGCGTTTCTCTCATCTGGGTCGTTTAGTCTTGGGCTGGTTTTGAATTTTGGGTTCTTCTTTGCTGTGATTCATGCTTTGTTTTTTATACGCTTGGACAAGAAAGCTGGTTCCTTGGCGGCTCTCCTCTGTATTGCTTGTTGGATTGGAGCTTGTGCACTTGCTAGCAGGCTTGATTTCTCTCTGGCCTGGAAGGTAATATTTTTCGACTTTTAGTTGAAGAAACCATATTAAATTTCAACCAGCAGATATTGATATTTGTTTTTTTTTTTTTAATAGACTTTTAACGATAATGTTAATTTGAATTTTAAAAGATTGATTACAAAATTTCATTAATAACAAAATTTCTAGCGTGTGTGTGTGTGTGTGTGTCTATACATGTTTCTGTATTTCGTTTACATTCATGGATTTGCTTGATCAGTATGAACGTATGATATAATCTGACGTCTACGTTATTTTCTTCATGAATTTATCGTGATTTATGTCTTCTACGTTTTTTTTCTTAGAAGGGCATGATTATCCTTATTGTTATTAACTCCTTGATTTTCAACATGCATCAGTAGTAGATGGGCCAGCCTGAAGTTAGGGAGGTTTCTATTATTGAAACTACTAGCTTTAAGTCATGAGTGCCTTTGAACTGTCTAATATACTATATTTGTGGGGTCTATGCGTAAATAATGAACCTACAGATCTCTATGGGTTCTGGTCATTTGAGTTTAAAACATTATGGACCTCCTAAGTGTTCTGTTCTTATTTCCTTCTTTGCTTAGTAGATGTGAGGCACTAAAAACTAGTAAATTCATTGTCCTCTAGTTTAATAGGTTACAAGGTGATAAATTTTAATAATATCATTGATAGATTCTTGATATTGTCATGATTTTGGGATATTGATACCAAAAAAATCTCAAAATATTGTAACTTAAATAAACATTTTAATATTTTTTTGTTGATAATTTTATATAAATTTAGACCCCAATGTATCTAAGTGAACCAATATTTACTCTCATGGTAGGTTACCTATATTTATGTTTATTGATTTTGTAAGACAATTAGAATCATATTGGACTCAGTTCTTCCACTTACATGAACTGTTCATGATATCAACACTATTCAGGTTGTGCTAGCAGTTGAATTGTCCTGTTTTACCATACAGGCTGTGGGTCATGGTGTTTGGGAGGTAAGTTCTCTACAAATTTGAAAATAATTAAATTTTATATAGATTGAGAGGACTAATCAATCAGGTGCACGATCTTGCACATTTTTTATGAAGTATTCAAATGAAATTAAAAAACGTACAGGATCCCACACACTATGTGTAGATTTTGCTTGTAGTAAGTCTCATATATTATACATTTTCGTAGAAACGAGCACCGTCTGACAACCTTATGCAAGCCATTCTGGTTTCTCCTTTTTGTGTATTCCTTGAGGTAAGTTTCCCTTCAGGTTCTCTCCTAAATTTAAAAATGTATACAAGTTTGAAGAATTCATTATTCATGCAGGTTCTGAAAACAGAGATTGGATATGAACCGTACCCTGGGTTCCATGCAAGCGTTCAAGCAAAGATAGAAACTGAAATCAAGAATTGGCAGGACAAACAACAAAAGAAAATAACTTAGCACAAACGATTGCCCTAAGAGTCAATTTAGGTTTCATGGTTTCTCTGTAAACAACTTGAAGTAGATGCATATTATTAAAATGAAGATCTCTTAACTCTTACGTTCAAGTTCGCACGACTCATGTTAAATTAGGTAAGTTTTGCGTGTAGTGCACAATGTGTGCACTGTTTTATGAAGTTTTGACTTTAAATATGTGTGTTTTATATTCCATATGTTGATAAATTGGATAGTTTGTGGCTATAGTTTGCTTTTACATTGGATTGAAACTTGCTAGTAAATTTCTTCTACCATTTTTTAATCTCATGATTATAAATTGATGATCAAGAAATCAACAAAATTTGCTAGCAAATTACATTAATCATGCATTTAATAATGTTATTTATACCCTACTTCCTAGCTAAATAACAAGATTCATGGTGGACACTTCTCTTGGATTAATAGGTTCACTGCCATGAACATTGAGCAGGCTCTTGTTTCCAAGCTAACTCCATGGCCAAGCACTCCTTTAACTCCATCACTACCTCATTCATTGTTGGCCTTTTTGATGAAACATGATATGTACAAGCCAGTGCTAGTTCCACAAGTTTCCAGGCAGAGCTAGTCCCAAAATTTCCCTTTAAACTTGGATCAGCAATCTTTTCCATGTCCCCTGTTTCAACCCTGTCAATAATCCACTGACGTACATGTATATACTCGTTCTCATTTAATAACACCTTTGGCCATCCTGTTATTATCTCCAGTAAAACAACCCCAAAGCTATACACATCGATTTTTTCGTTCAACCGGTTTGTTACATAGTACCTGCATGCATATAGATACAATTAAAAACATATCTTGTACTAATCATAAGTATAAAGATGAAAAACATGAAGTTATATCTATAAAATAATTACTCAGGATCAAGGTACTCAGAGTTGCCGACAAAATCCGCGGACTCTTGAATATGACCTTCTGTTGAGAAGAAACTTGAAATGCCAAACCCGGTTAATTTGGCTTCAAGATTCTCATTTAACAAGATGTTTGAGGACTTGACATCCCCATGGACTATAGGTTGCTTACAGCCTTTGTGCAAGTACTCCAATCCTGCATTTGGAATTGATGAGATTCAAAGCTAATTAGTTTCATTCTCAAGGCTGTTAATTTTACACAAATGAAATGATTGCTAACCTTGTGCTACATCCAATGCTATTCGCAATCTGTCTTCCCAGCACAAGATGACTGCACTTCTATCTGTACTTCATGTGAGAGAAGAGATATTAAAAAGTAAGTTTAACGAGCTAAAACATATAAATCGTATATATGATTTGGTCCCAAAAACCAAAAGGACCTGAAAGATGCTCTTGTAAGTTTCCATTCGTCATGTATTTGTATATAAGTCCCTTATCAGTGTCTTCATTGCAATATCCAATTAGTTCTGTCAAGTTTTTATGATGAACTCTCGTAAGAAGCTCGACCTGAATTGAAAACCACAACTTTTAATTTGTTAACTATAGTGGCATGAGCCAATAAATATATAAACAAGTTATGAATGCTTACCACAGCCTGAAACTCCTCATACCCTTGACATGAAGATGAAGAGAGCATCTTCACAGCCACTTGAGTGTCATTCAAGTAGCCATGATAAACTGTTCCAAATCCATCTTTTCCAAGAACCCTCTTGAAGTTGTCAGTAATTTGCAGGACCTCAGAGTATGTGAAGTGTCGATTTTTCGACTTCAAGGATGAAACATTTCTCTTCTCCACCAAAACTGATATGATGATCATTAGTTCAATCAATTGGCAGTCATCTCATTTTTTCAAAATTATAATGAAATTGGGTCAGTACCTTTTTTCTTGCTTCTTTTAAGTCTCAACAGGATAGTCAATGCAATTGAGAAGACAAACAGTACTGTGACAGTCAGTGGAATAGTACTTTTCTTGCCATTTTGTTGGTTTGAATCTAATGGACAAAGACTTGGATTTTCTCCCAAACTGGCATCAATAATATCCATCCAATTAACAGAATAAGAGAAGTAAGAATTAAAATATTGATGAACAATCACTATGTAGATCTGCAGACATAAATTATATGTTCAATATTTCATAATAATAATTAAATAAAAATAAACAAACCTTAAAGAAAGGGATCCATTCTTCAATCTCTCCTTGAGCTCAACTAGAGTTAAACCTGTGATATATCCATGATACAGATTCTGATTCTCTGATTGAACAACGTTGAAGAAAGCACTCCATTCTTCCATCTTTTGATGAGTTCCTCGACCTGTGTTCACTAGACATGAAAATGTACACCATTGGATGTAGGCACATATGCAAAGTCCACAAGATAATAACAGCAGAATCCTTGTCCAATTCGATACAATAATCCCATATTTTACATGCATTCAATTTAGGTGAATTACTTTGGGAAGAATTATGATTTCTCATACATGATGATGAAACTAGCTCTGATCAAATACTTACTGTCTTTGCCTTGCGCAGGAAGTAAGGTGTAACAATTTTTCATGCCTTCAGGAAAACTTCTGACACCACAGAATTGATCGGCAATACTCTTACTTACTTTAGTTTTAAGGAGGACTGCATCTGAAATACAGTTCAGATCACTTGTCAACATTATTTGTTAGTACCTCACAATCTATGCTAATGACGCCTAAAAGAAGAAAAAAAGGAGAATTTTTCAGCCCTATAGTGATGATAAGATAAATATGATACTAAAAATTTTTACAGGAAGTGAAAAACCTGACTGATCGTGTGCTTCCACCAGCACTGCTAGTGCAAAACTACCAAATAATGCACAAAAGAAAGACTGGAACATGATGATCTCCACAAGTACGTAACTTTTTTGTCCAGGCAGAAACACCGCAGAAAAAGCAACTTGCAGATGATGATACTGAGAAGAAGATCTTATAATCCTTAATATTAAACTATTTTTTGTTTTTCTTCATTATAAAATTCCCCTACAGTCATGAATTCTTGAAATTAAAGTATTTGTGCAAGTCAACCAAGTAAGTAAGACCATTGCTTGTTTTTTAAAACAGTATATCTTAATGACAAGTGACATACGTGTCTCTGTATATATATATATATATATATATATATATGGGATAATCCCATTTTTCCACTTTAATTTGATATAATTACTAATTATTCCCTATAATTTTACAAATCTCATTTGATTTCCTACCGTTACAATTATTACTGAAATGATCAAAATGAATAAAGTATTTGTTTCAAACTTTAATTTTCAAAAATAATTTTAACAATAAGAGGATTTTTAAATATTTTAATAAATTACATGAAATAATTGATATTTTATAAATTAATAAGGGAATACTAAAGATTTTCAAAAATATGAAAAGATTTTGATATTATATCAAACTGCAAGGTGAAAATAGGATCATTCCTATATGTTTTATCTCCATAAGCATTTTTTATTCTGAATTTTGTATTTTGGCATGGAGTTGCAGGTAGGGAATCTTAATGCTTCTCGGTAATTGCAGCTTATTTTATGGTAGGAAAGTATTTGTCATTAGCTACTAGTATCGCTCGATCTTTGTATTTGTATGTTTCTAAGGACATTATATTTATTACAAACAAATTAGAAATCTGTTTTCCTTACATATTTTAATATATTCAATATCAAACTTCAACAATGAGTGGGTAGGTCAGCCAAACCAAAGAATTTTATCATATTCTCGGTTGACTTGGTCATGACAAATTAAAAAATTTTTGTTCACAATTAATATTCAATTAATTAGAGGTAAGTGCATATGTCTTTAGAATAGATGTTAAGGACAATTATTGACATTAACAGTGTGTCTATTTCTTTAAACAAGGCCGAAGGATTAATCAAACTTGGCGGATGGGTCCCAAAGACTTCAACCATCTATCCTTTTCTGCACCTAATATCAATTGGAAATTATTAAGACAAAGCCCTGGATCTTCTCTGATCGGATGAACGGGTTTGATGGACGGTCCAATAGCGTTGGTGCTTGAATCGATAGAAAATGAAAGGAAAAAAAAAAAAAAAAAAACCAGAAAGAAAGAAAGTTCATCCTCCATCTAATTGAATATTACCTATCTACTCTTTGTTTTTATTTACAAGAAATGTCAATGAAGTGAGTAAAGAGTAAAATAATTGCCCCTCAATGTGATCTGATGGTCAGTAACTCTCACTTAGCTTGATAATATCTCATTTAACTACTTTTTGTTTTTCTTCTATATAAAACTCCCCTTCAATCATGAAGTGTGGAAAAGTTTTTGTTCAAGTTAACCCAGTATATAAGACCATTGCTCGTTTTTTAAAATAATATATGTTAGTGACAAGTGACATATATATATATATATATTTTTTAAGTTATGTTTGTTTCACGGAAATTGGGGTGGGATTTGAAAAAAAATTGCCAATCCTACTCAATCCCCGTGTTTGGGCCTAGGATGGGAAGAAATATTTTCCTGCTCAAGCCCACCACTATTTCCTGCCAAGGAAGGATATGAAATCCTGCCTCAATTGATGAGTTCTCAAATTCTACATTAGCAGGAATCCCATTACCCCCCCACCCCCCATCAACACTCTTCATCACCTTCATCATTAACAACCAACCTAACAATTATCTCAAATTCTTTAATTTTTATTTTATTTTATTTTATTATTATTTTTTGTTGATTTTGTGGTTTGGGTTCAATTGAACCCAAAAACCAAAGATGGTGCTGGTAGATTGAATCCAAAACTTGAAAGATTGTTGTCAACCATTTGATGTTGGATTTGCAGGAGATGAAGAAGAAGAGTCGTAGAGAGAGGAGGGAATGATGCTTGTCCTGTTTTGTAACTATTGAACATCATCTAGGTTTTCAAGTTCTTGTTTTGATTTTTTGTGTTAATTTGGTGGAAAATGATGCTGGTGGAAAATGATTTGGGTGTTGATTTGGTGGAAAATGATGTTGGTTTTGGGTGTTGATTTGGTGGAAGATGATTAGGGTGTTGTTTTGTTGATTTGTTGAGTGATTTGGATGTTGATTTGGATTTTTAGATGATGTTGAAGATGGTTGGATTAGGTTGTTGATGATGTTCTTGATGATGTTAAAGACGGCAGAGATCCATCAGATTAGATCTCTACCATCCATCCAGATAGATTAAACCTCATTCGGACGGTGGAGATCTATTCCTCATGTGGCTTCAATGTGATAGGTTTCTTCATTGTTGCCCCATCTATACATAAGATCAAATGCATCACATAATATCTAAATTAAATTTCAACGAACAATGCATGACATAGACACAATAATCGAATCATAGAGATGGACGATAGAGATTTTTTATTTTTTATTTTTTTTCTTGGTTTTTATTTTATCATATTTTAATAATTTATATATTATATATTAAATATTTTGAAAGTAAATGGGTCTTTTTGTTATCTACTAACATTTGCGGGTGAAAACTAATAGAAGGAGATATTTTAGATTTATGATAAATGATTAAAAGGTGATTAATGATTACGTTACATAAAAGAAGGAAAGAAATTAAGATTATCCCTTAAATGATAATCATTATAAATAAATAAATAAACAATTGTTTTGATTGACAAAAAGAGCAATAGGAAAAACGAAAAAGGTGTTTGAGTTGCAGAGCAAGTGTCGCTCTGCCTTACTCTTCTTCTCAAAAACCCCATTTCTGCCTTCCCACTCAGATCATCCATCCACTACATTGCTCTTTCACACAAATGGAGGAGGACCCCCCGCACAACCGGACTGACCAACGACACGCTCGCATAATGGCCAAGCTTAAGGACGCCGTTCTCGCTCGGGTCCCAGCAAATGTGGTGGTGAATCAGCAGCTCACCTCATACGTTCAACACAAGCTTCATGCCTTCTTCCCCCATTTCGACTCTCCCTCTCACCCTCCATACGCCTCGGTTAATACTGCCTCTTTCTCTCACACACACACACACACACACACACACACACACACACGAACATTGGTTGTGTTTTTGTTTTAAAGTAGTTGTCTTTTGCATGTATAAAAAATATCAACTTTCATGTTATAAAAGCAATGACTTTCGGAAATGCATGGCACTAGTTAATAAATGGTAGTTAGTGGTATCTTTGTGGTTGTTATGTTGCATCATTATTGTGCCATGTATGTTTTTATAATATTTTGGTGGGTATGGTAGATGATTCAAACGGCGATTGTGAAATTGAATGAGGAAGGGGGGTCGAGTGAGGGGTCGATATCAGAGTTTATTAGAAAAGAATTTGAGGACTTGCCATGGCAGCATGAGGCCTTTTTGAGTCATCATTTGAGGAAGCTGTGTAGGAGTGGTGAAATTCTGGTTACGAACAATGAGCGGTACATGATTGTTGTTAAAAGTGGTGATTGTGGGGATCAAAAAGAGATGGGACGTAGGATGAATGTAAGGAGAGGACGAAAGCCTCGTAAACGTAGATTTAGAGGTGGGTTCCAGAGGCAGCCAAAGGAGAAGGTTGGAGAACAAATTCATTTGGTGAAGCAGGATAATGCAGAAGAATGTTGGGCGGACGGACGAGAAATGGAAGTGATTGGCGAATTAACCAAAGCGAAAGAAGGGCAAATTCAAGTGTTAGAGAATCGTTGTGAAGTTAGAGAACAGGACACTGAAGTAACTGATCGACAAATAGAGGTGTCACATCTTACACTTGTTTTGATCATTGGATTTAACGTTTCCAGCTTTATTATATATTATCCTTTCATTATTACTATAATGTGGTGAACATTTCTTGTTTGTAAAATCTTACAATGTAATTGGATGTTACAGTGGCAAAGTTTGGAGTTGAATGATGAAGAGGGAAATAATCTACATTGTCAACAAATTGAGTTGCTTGAAGAACCAAGTAACTTGCACAAACTGCAATCCAAAGATGATGCTTTAGCATGTGAGCAACAAAATGAAGTGGTTCTAAAACAAAATAAACTACAAAAGCTTCAGATTGAAGTTGTCTATGAGAAGCGAAAGGATAATCCAGTTATAGAGACCATCCCAAATGTTTCTGAAACTAGTTGTCAATGCTTGGATTGTAATGGTTTCTCACTTTCTCTTGAGGTGAAGTTGAAAGGTTTATTACCGTTTAAACAAGTTAATGTTTAGTTCTCTCTTCTTCTTAATAAAACCTCATTTGATCTTGATAGGAACCATGCATGAAGTTGGTGAAAAAGAAAACAGAGTTTTTGGAAGAGCAGCTGATGGAAAATTCACTTTCTTTGGGGAGAATGAAGAAAAGAAATATTGTTCGGGAAGAGAGGAAGTTCACCGTCATATGTGGTCGACGAGCACAAAAGTTGTCAGAACCTATAATTTATGGTCGCCGGAGAGTATGCAAATCAGACCCAAATTTTTTTGATAAGCATCAATCTCCAGGTCAAGCCAAGAGTCCTCCTTTATCCAAGCCGGTTACAGTCACAACTTGTTGGAGAACATGCAAGTTCAACTCTGAAAATGATCAACAACATCAGTTGCCAGGTCAAGCAAAGAATCTTTCTAGATGCAAGCCAGATGCAGATACAATTATGAGTGATTTATCGCCCTCAGATCCTCACAATGAGGATGGGCAGCATCAACCAGAGGATCACACTCAAGTTCAAGCACAAGAGACAAGCATGACCATGAGAGATTTACTGCCCTCTCAACAGCACAATGATGAGCAGCATCTGCCAGGGAATCGGGATCGAGGTCAAGGAAGGCTTCAGAAAGCAGAAGGTGGTCGAGATTGTCATGATCATGATGTCCTACGAGTTTACTTCAGACGTAAGCGTAAGGGCCTTCTTACTTATGTTAGACATAAGCATAAAGCCTAAGGATCAAAATATCAATATTTTGTTCATTTTCAAGTAGTGTTCTTGTATAGTTTTGTTTCAAAGATTTCATTACCAGTATATGTCTTGTGTGACAAAACTGGTTACATTTTAATTTTATTACCTTTTTGGTTCCCACTTGAAACACACTCTCCTGTTTTCACTGTCTACACAAATTCAAATTCCCATCTCTGAAAAGCGTTCATTTTTACTTGGAGACTGCACATTGTCAATGAATCAAATTAAAAAAATCCGTGGGTAGATCATACTAGTTCATGTTCAGCGTACTAAAATAGGAATTAGGTCTCATGTCTACTTGCAAAGCGTGCTTCTTAATGGTTAAACTATGAATAGTTTTCGTTGTTTAAAAAGAGGAGAAAATTAGGTTTGGAGCCTAATGAACATAGCTATTGCTAGCTTGCTTGCTACTTGTTCACAAAGTCACGATTTCAATTTGGGGAGGTCTGGTGTAGCCTATATACATTATGATTACATATTGAAATGAGACATGAAACTTGAAGCATAACGAGCAGATGTTTTTAACTTCTAAAATCTGTAAGCAGTAGGGTTTATTATGCAACCATTTGGCTGCCTTTGAAAATAGATAGAGGTAATATAAACTTTGAAATTTTCAGTTGTATTGTATGTTCTGGAAGAAAGTTCAATACATGCTGAAAACTGATTTCACTTGTTATATGTATGATGTTTGCTTTGGTTTCCTGGAAGTGTAATCAATTAAAAGTTAGGTGGGAAGGCCATGCAATGCAAGTAGAGATGTCAAATGCTTGCCCGGCCCTCCAAAGTAGGGCTGGGATTGTGTGCAAGTTCTTAGGCCCCATTTCACATGGGATTGGGATTGAGATCGGAAATGAGAATGAGATTGGAAGAGATTGAGATTGGATTTGATTGGATTGGATTGAATTTGATTAAAAAATTATCATCTTATATTTGGTAGAACTTGAAATTATAATGACACTTTAGATTCCAATAACTTTGGTAACATGACCTATTAAGGACATGAATTATAATGACACTTTATTTTCTACAAAATGTCCTCTTATATAATTTTAACATTCAAATGTTATATTTTATCTAAAAATTTTGTTTGAGATTACTCGTAACACTTTGAAAGAAATAACCTATCTTTAAGGTCAAAGCCAACGAGATTTGCTCGATGGATTTTACATTAGTAAAAAGCTAGTAAAAAGCTCTAAAAGACATGACAAATAAGATGAACCATTGGGCGCCAAGCACATTCAAAAATAAAAGCTCACATTAAGCAGGGGAAACAATTTCAAGGACCTAGCCCACGGTCAGAGCTCGTAGACTATGTATACAAATCAGAAGAAGCCAATTACACTTGACTTATCCCATCTAAACATCTAAGGAATGAAATTATTTACACTTGACTTATCCAACTAAACGTCTAACCATGTTGATCACCTCACAAAACAACAATTTGAACTTCACCTAAAGTTGCTGGAATATCAAACTTGTATCATTTGCTTAATATGGGTTTTGGATAGCACAAATCCAGCTTTTTTTTCCTCGAACGAGTATTCGATCTCTTCTTGGACTTCCTCAACTGGATTAGCACTGAAAGAAATCGGTGGAACTGAAACTGTTGCTGGTGTAGAAGGAACAGGAATTGGCATTGCCTTCAGAGTCCGATTCTCATCATCTGCAGCAATAGCAGTTGTCATCGATGGAGTAGTGAATGAAAATTCATTCGTTGGGATCATTTTCTGTATGTACTTGCATCATCAAATGTGTTAAGCATACTGGATTTCGATGAGGCTGTAGAAGAGATGGGTTAAATGGTTTCTGTATCATTGATGACTCTGGTTCACAAGCACTCACAGCACCCAAGGACTGCTGTGATTGAGGAGTAGCTTTTGTGGAGTTGAGTAAATAAGGTTTTGGAGTCTGAAGTGTTGCTCCTTCTACTGACAGTCTTCTATTGCTTGCACCTCCAGTCGAAACTCTAGGGGCCCTTTTCACACTATGAACCTTCGAAGGGCTTGGTTTTGAACCATAGAGTGCTTCTTGCTCTGCTATAAGTTGCCCCTGAAGTTTCTTCTGGTCCTGGAAGAGAGAAACAATTGTGAACAATACATCATATTAGGTGATTATCCATTTGGAAAGAATGCCAAGATTGAAGTGACAGAACATACACGCTGCCAACGGCGTTCTTGCCCTTTCTCTTGCTGTACTATAGTATACTCTTCAAGCATAGAAAGTAGACAAACCTGGAAATGACAGGTGATAAAAAACAATTAATATAATTTTCAGAGATGTGAAGCACAAGATAGAATCATACCGAAAGCACAGGCACCTAAAACTCCATCTATATTATTAAAGTACTTACACCATCATATAAGAACTCAGTGCCTCTCTCCTTTTCCCAAGCTTTGGTTTTTGACGCCAATGCCTCAACCATTTCTGAGCCAATACGTTACAAAGAAAGGTTACTACAAAACCCAACTATTCCACACACACACAAACAGGCATTTCTACAAACATAATTTTATAACTCACATTAGAATAATAAATTGAAGTGGCGTAAACAGAAGCATAAAAGAGGAGATCCTCACTAACAACTTCCAGATTTGAGCTAATACTATGCTGGTTCCATAAAATCTGCATATCAAAATCAGAGCAACAAAGTGATGGAGCCATATGATGTCTTAACAATCAAACCAATGTGGCTCCATCAAGCTCGCATGTATAATTAAAGATTCAAATAATGAAGATTGTCAACTTAAAAGTAGCAGTGTGTACCTGGAAGTTTGTTCACGAAGGCATGAGCTTTTTCGGCATGCTTGAGAGTAAGATGAGCACCTTTCCCAGCATTATATCGGTTTTCATCCTGCACAATCACCACAGGTGACAATTAAGCAAAGCAAATAGGCAGAAAATCAATATAATACCAATATGAGGAGATGGTGTAACAGCCAACCCTGTCATACTCCTCTACTTTCTTGAGAAAATGAAACAAAAAACTAGGAGAGAAAAGTTGAGGGAATTCACTTGAATTCAGTTTCCATTTCCTGAAAAAAGAAAAAAACATTTTTCAACCATACATCATCTTTCTTTAACTAACATTATATATTGTTTACAGGCTTCACAAAACTAACAATGCCACCTATCAACATCCATTGGATTATACGCACCTTAATATTGTGTCAGCTGAGGCGGCACAACTAACTACCCGAATTTCCCTCCAAAGTTTTCCATGTTTGATGATCAACCATGATCATCATGATCAACATAATGCCAATGCTGATCATCTGTGATGTGAACATCATAACTGTTATGCTGACTCTGTTGATCATCTGCAGTGTGGTATCTATAGACCACATGAACTTGATGATGTTGATGCTCAGCTGAATCACTAACACTCTTCACATGCTGTCAACCATTTCTCAATCCTTTCAAGTATATCTTTCCTCCTGAAAACTTCCTCTTAAATGAGTTTAACCATAGCTATTTGAAATTCAAATTGTTCAAGGATGCAAACTGGGTCCATGGTACCTGCATAATAGTCAATCAATTAAACATTCAGCTGTAATTATTAATACAAGTTACATCAACAATGCAGTGAAATATCACCAAAGAAGATACCAGATTCAACTTCTTCAATGGCATTACTCTGTTGAGCTGTTAGATTCTGGAACCACTCTTCAGTTTTCACCAATATCTCAATACATTTTATCTTTATTTGTTTATGAAATGGTTTTAAGTGGGTGTAAATGCAAATCCATCCAATGTGTCTTCTCATTTTAAATCTCGTTCATCAATATAGATATAGTATTTATAAAGAGAGTAGCATTAGGTTTTGTATGATTTGTGAAAAAAATAGTGAAAAAAGAATGATAGATCAATTTTCCATGCAAAGGGCATGTTCTACTTATCTATTAATCACATCAAAACAAACCACAATGTTGTATGGATCATCATAACTAGGACTAGGATGCGTTTAATTCAGAATTCTTAAATACATCTGTTTTATCATTTTGCAATGATGTGTTCAATTACACTAAAGTATGGAAAACACTTGGAATATGTTGGACGTGGTATTGAAATTTGTTTCCTTACATTGCATAAAACTAGCTTTGATCAATTACTTGCTGCATAATTGCCTTGTGTTGTGCAGGACTTTAAGTGTAGTAGATTTTGTCACCTTCAAAAAACTTGTGACATTATGGGGAATACTTGATTTGCAAGGCTATCAGTTTGAAATTGATGTGAGTTTTATTCTTTAAAATCAGTGTTCATCAGGGCATTTGGTCTAGTGGTATGATTCTCGCTTTGGGTGTGAGAGGTCCCGAGTTCGATTCTCGGAATGCCCCAAATGACAAAAATTTTATGTTTTTTTAATCTAGTTGAACCTGGACATAATCAAACTTGGAGAGGGATTCAATATTCTTATAATTGTATTTTTTATGTTTCAAATCTTGACTAACCTGGAACTTCAAAACAGAAAAGAATAGACATCTAGTTAGGTAGGTAGTCAATTGCTCTTGTGATATTCTATATGGCAGCACAAGTGGCTTAAGTTGATTTAATATAAACCATAGAAAATTGTACTCATTGACTTGGACTCGTTATGTTAGAAAATTTGCAAGGCTCTGATTTTAAGGACAAACCACTTGGGCAAATATGATTTTAGAATAGAAGTAGAGGATCTTACTTAGTAAACAGACATAAGAGAGAATATAATATTTATTAAAATGATTTATCTTTATCTTCATTATGATTTTCTCTAAGAGGTCATTTACTAATTTATAATTTATTAATTTAGAATGAAAGTAAAATGAATTTAGTTCCACTAGAGAAGGAAAAAAGTGGATTGATGATTAAATTAATTTGATACATATAATCGGCCACCGATTTTATTTTATATTTTTGCTAGAAAGCATAAGTGTGTTTGAACACATCTTGCAAAATGATTTTCTCTGTTTTTTTTATTTAAGGATCCCAATGGCTAATTTTTTTATGCTGTCTTATTGGTTTTTATTTATTTTTTATTTTATCATCATAATGTAGGGTTCGAAGATAAAACATTATTAAATTGAATACACTTTCTAACACTAGACCATACTAAGCTATAATGTCCCATTCCATACTTACTCGTCAACAATTATTTTTGTTGTGTTTTATTAGCAAGCAGCAACTAGTTGAAAATGAATCGGGTGTACGGAGACGTGTAATGAAGGACCTAATTGGAAGATTTAATTATTATCAACTTGTTGACATTAAATAATTTTTCCACATGCCCTTTAAAAAAATCACGGAAAGATCTAATTATAAAAATAAATAGTCCCTATTATAGCAATTATTGACAATTTGCTTGAGGACTCTTACGTATAATTATTTATTAGCAACTAGTTAAAAATGAACCGCATCCACAAACATATATAGAAAGAACAATTAACTACTAATTAATTGAAGGTCACTTGCTTATTATAATGGCTGTATCAATATTCAAACTTCAAAGTAAATGATGCCATTTCCTTCACTATAAAATATAGTTTACTCAACATTTAAGAAACAAATAAACTTGGATCTACGTATTTAGCGTTAGACAAGTTCACTAGAAAATAATAAATATAGAATTAATGTAAGCATCGGATTAATGGGAAGTGTTATTTCAATTGTAGTTATATTTTGTTTTTTCCACGTGAAAGATCAATTATTTGATTTACATAAATTAAAAGCATATATAGCCCATATAAGGACTGCAATAGCTGTATTATTGTTTATATCCTTCTAGAGAATATTAAAAAATACTGAAATCTGAAATTTTGGACAATCAAATCACCAAGCATATTGAGACAGAGAAAAGCCATGGGAAGCTAAATAATCTCCTACTCGATCACCATTGTTAATTTGCAGCAATAAGGTCTACCTTGCTCCAGGATTTAGCTCAGTGCCAAGATTTATGCTCAGCATATGATCGATCGAATCTTTTGAATCGAAACCACTGCCTGATGCATCAGTCTTAGCCACCACTGTTGCCAAGCATTCATTTAATTCCATCAGTACGACATTCATGGTCGGCCTTTTATTAGCACTAGGAGATAGACAAGCCATTGCTAATTCCACAGCTTTCCATACAGAATTGATGTCGAAATCTCCATGTAATCTTGGATCAACTATGTTTCTAATATCGCCTTGGGCAAGCAAGGAATCGACCCACTGACCTAAGTGAGTTTTTTCATACTCGCTATTTCTTGCAATTGCCGGTTTAGAAGTTGTAATCTCTAAGAGAAGAACCCCAAAACTATACACATCACTCTTCTCAGTCAACCTATTTGACACATAATACCTGCATACATGTACATGGCAAAATATGTATTATTTGCTAGAGCATTAAATTTTTTTTTGAATTTGCAACAATTAATTATGAATTTCTAGACTTTTGAATTTAATACTATTATGCTTCCTCGTCATCGTTGGTAATGGCATATATACCCAACCAACTAAACTCATACATATATCATTGAATAAATTCTACACCACAATTATCTACATAATTATAATATTTCATAATTGATTTTTGATTCATGAGAATAAATAAACTATATTTTACTCCATAATATTTTAGGAAAATATAAAGTTCGTTTGTAGATGTGTTCTTTCTAATTTTTAAAATGTTCATTTTTAAAATTATTGTTAACTGTAAAGATTTAATTTACTAGCAATATAAGAAAATTGATAATTTAAAAATAAATAACGAAGATAAAATTGAAAATATGTTACTTACAGAAATGTGGTTATGAAAGAAAATATTTTAATTATGATTAAGCATTTAGCTGTTAAGTGATAAGTCATAATTTCTAATTGTTTATTCTAAGTTTTGTTTTCAGCATTTTCTAATTATTTCACCACTCAAAAGAAAGTAAACAAAAATAATTTAATGAGTTCAATTACAGCCATTGTGTGATAAGTGAAACAAATAAACGACTCCTACCACTCATTTATCAAAATGAGTACTTATGGCATAATGGTATTGGAACACTCAATTTTACCCTTCATTAAAACTCTCAGAATTCTTAACTCATCTCCTTCCTTACTCTCATGTTCACTCTTGCTTTTCGAGATTAATTTGTGAACAAAACAAAGAAATTTACGAACAAAAAAAATAGTTCATGGACTAAGAATTAGCTCACTTAGAAAAGTAAAATAGTTCATGATCGATGAAGGAAAGCTTAAGGCTTTTGCACCTTTAATGAATTGTATAATGGGCCCTTCATATTTTAGTGCTTAAAAAACACTCATTTCGTTAAACAGGTGTTATTATGAAAATATAACCTTTAAAAAGTGCAGAAAATAAAAACTTTATATGCAAATGATATTTAAAATAATTTTTATAATTTTTTAAAGGGATCAAGATTCTCTCTAATTTATCATGATTTATCTATTAAACTCAATGATGATGCCTATTAGAGCAAGAAAATAATTTGGACATTAAGAAAAGAATGATTATAACTTTGGAGATTGATAATACTCACTGAGGATCGAGGTATCCTGGAGTGCCAGCGACAACTGTAGAAACATGAGTGTTACCTTCGGCTACAAAAGACTTGGACAACCCAAAATCAGCGAGTTTAGCCTGGAATTTGTCATTCAATAAGATATTAGCAGACTTTATATCTCTATGAATAATGGGTGGCTTGCAACCATTGTGTAAGTACTCCAGTCCTACATTTGGAATTCCAATAAATAGATAATTAGTACCCTTGACAACCACTGTTATCTGAGAATATGGTTTGAGTAGGTAATTTTTTACCTTGTGCTGACTCCACTGCTATTCGAAGTCTCCCTTCCCAACTCAGGATACTTGCACTGGATTCTGAATGTCACAAGAATTTTATTTTAAAGTAAGTTTGAGCATATAATACTCATTGGAAGCCTCTATATAGAAGTATGATATCATGGACCTCCCCTTAGGTAAACAAAGATGGACCGGATTGGCTTTCAGTATTCATAAATGTTGGATAGTTGATTTAAAGAAAAAATACATGTATGAAAATTAAACAGAGAATGATAGATTGAATTGTGCATTGACATGTGATGGAAATAGATGTAGACTAATAGATGACTAAATTATCCAATTAAAAAAAAAAAAAAACAATATTGGGAACAGGTAGCCAGAGAGAGAAGATTGACACATGAAAACTAACTTTATTGACTAGTGTTTCTTAGTTGGTGCTAGTACAAAGCACTCAAGTATATATATAGTTGTTACAATCGACCTTGGTTGTTTCATGAAGCTTTTTGACCCACTTCAGTGGTCGATTCTTAAATCTTCTAATAGCTTCAAAAAATTTTATTTTGTTTTTTACAACTTACTAACTTGCATTTTAAAATTTTAAAAAGTACGTAAAGAATAAGTAATTGTTTCTGCATAGAATCTTTTATTATCACCTGGATAATTCTAAAATGTTCATCTCAGTCTTTTAATACTAAAAAACTACTGAATTGAGTGCACACAAACCTGCTAAATGCTCTTGTAAATTTCCATTAGCCATATATTCATAAATGAGTGCCATTTTATCTCCCTCATCACAGTATCCGATAAGGGATACCAAATTTCTATGATGAACTCTCATTAGGAGTTTGACCTGTGTAATTAAATTCAAATGTTAGATAAATATATGAAGGATTCAAATTAATAAATTTTGAGAGTACTACAAAATCATAAGTCCATATGGTAAGCCATACAAGGTTCTATCAGCTTAAACTGATGAATGTTGTATTCTACAAAATCAAAAAACATGTTGTAGTACCTCTGCTTGGAACTGCTGAAAACCCTGAGCTGATGACTGAGAAAGCATCTTAACAGCCAACTCTGTTCCATCTAAGTAACCATAATAAACTGTTCCAAATCCTCCTTTACCAAGAATCCTCTCGAAGTTTTTAGTTATTTTCAAGACCTCTGAGTATGAAAACCGTCTATTCTTGGACTCAAATGAATCCACATTGTAGTTGGATTCTGTCTCTGCCTTCCCTATATCTCAGCACAAATTTGACAATCAAATTTCTATTAGATTAATTAACAATGAATTTCTACATTATTGTTATCATACAAATAATATTTGCATGTCAAGTTCTAATATGAATACCTTGTTTTCTTTTCCTTTTAAGATTAAAAAAGATTATCCATACTGCTGCTATGAGCACAAGTGATGCAGCAACTGAAGCTATCAGTGGAACTATAATGTTGCTCTTCTTCTTGTTTTTGCATGAAACCGAAGAGCAAAGGTTTGGATTTCCCCCAACACTAAAATCATCAATATTAAAGAAAAGTAAGCCTAGAAGTATAAGTATTGATGCTACACAAACAAGTCAGTGTTTTGCTATGTATGGACTTCTATGGTTATAAGTAATAAACATTATATGAAAAAGAAGTACATAAGGGGATAAAAATCACATATAACCAATTTTAAACTGAAAACTAAATATTAAAATGATATTCGATATAATTTAGATATATTCCTTATTTTGAAAAGACCTATGATATTAAAAATATCTTCAAATATTTTCAACATTTTCATTGATATTTTCATAAATTTTGAACTCCAATAATTTAACCAAAATCAATATTTAATTTCTTATTTTTTACTACAATAGATTGATATGACAATTAATCAAGCTCTACCATTGTATGTTATCTATGCACCATCACTATATAAGTAAATATAAGTAAACCCGTTGAAGGTTTATAGGAGATAATGTAGAGACCTTAATGATAGTGAACCATTCTTCGATCTTTGAAGGAGTTCAGCTGGAATCGAACCCGTGAGATTGTTGCCTTCTAAGTTTCTGAACAAGTATATCAAAAAGTCATTAGTCATTTGTAATTTTTGATCAACAATAAATTCTTTAAGTTTTAATAATGGATTAATTATTGACTTACAGAACTTGCAATGGTAGCTGAGATAGAAAAGTGGGCACTGTCCCACTCAAATTATTATTTGACAAGTCCCTAACATCGTGAACCAAAATAAAATGGTGATGAGCTAGTGCATCCTCAATAAGGCTAGAACTTACACTTTCATTTAAGATTGAGATGCTTACAAATATTTTAGCAATGTGAGACTGGATAAGTACCAAGGCATCTCTCCTTTTAATCCACTTGAAGATAAGTTCCTGAATTCAAATTTAACAATATTATTAAAATATACATATATATAGTAGCTATCTGTCAATTAATAAGCTCAGTCAATGAATAAATATACAATGATGTAATTCTTGGTGGATTGGAGCCGTCATCACTGCAATTAAGGCCATCCCACATGAAAGCTTCAGGGGCACATGGATCTCCTTGCCAGTTTCTCTCCACTCCATACATTGATTTAATGTTTGTGATAGCATCAACTAAAAAAATTTGATATGCATATATATGAGAACTATACAGATTTTATAAGATATTTCAGTATATGTATAAGAAAATAAGACAGCATTGTTGTGTGGGACGAACATACCATCTTTCTGGTCTGTTTGCGCCTGTAAGAATTCTTTCACTGCATAAACTTCCAAAGCATTGAGGATTGGAGGATGGGTTGAAGTTTCCGTTTTATACATCGAAAACGTGTAATTTCCACCGCTCAAGAATGAAGGACTGAACACGGTGGTTGTGGACAAGAAACTCGGACTAAAAGGTCCATGCCAGTGCTCCCCATTTAAAGAAATGTTGAACTGTCTGGATTCATTGGCCTGGAGCTCTTGAATTTCGGCGAAGTGCAAGTAAACATAAAACCTGAGACTGGTATCATTACCAGTATCCAGCCAAAAATCCAAGGGCTTGCTAGCATTTTTGGGTGTGGCGGCAGAGCTCATGACAACTCGCGGTGGCTGATAATCATTGGTACCATCAGAATCAACTGTAAGCGACGTACTTAGACCTGTCCAATTATCATCGCCGTAATATGGCCACCAGATCCGATCATAAACATCGTTTTTATACCTATCACATCATTTATATGTTTTTATAATCAGAAAAAAATGTGAAAAAGCACTAACCATCCTTTCCAAAACGTTTGATCTTTTTTACAGTTGGATACAAACATAACCGAATGGTTATGAAATTCATCAAAATGTCTTGTAAGTTTTAAAATTTGTTATACACATCATTTAAGAAACGTCATTTGACTTGTATCATAATCAATGGCCTCTTGCCAATTTTTAAACTAGACTGAATACGTTAGTTGGTCAAACTCTAAAAGGAGGTGAATAAAATTTATCTTATTCTTTTCAAGTCAATATCAATCCCCCATCATTCTACATGAGCTGTCACACAAATTGAACACCATTGAATTAAACACTTTATTAAATGGGTGAGGCTGTATCAAACATGTGAAAATTTATACACATCTCAAGAGAGAAGCAATAAAAAAGGTCTTATGCAATCTCACATTCAAAGTGCTTGCTTTAAATCTAAGTAAAAAATCTGAAAATCCTCTAAAATGAAAAATAATAGCATTGAACTCCATTTTTTAATATAAAAAGATGGTGATTTCATATTAGTTTCATTTTCAAGAAGTATTTGTTAATATCCCTTAATCTAATCAATGAAAGTTTGTATCATATTTTACGTCAAAAAAGGAAATACAGATGATCCTAGACCATTCATTTCAAAAGAAATGAACAAGCAGAAGGCTTACCTGACTGTTTTGTTGGTTGTTGAAGCAGCATCCAACGTTGCAAAACCATTCAATGATATTCCCGATTGAGTTTTGTAAATGGTATTTTTCAACAGCCTTATCTCTAATGCTGAAATGAAAGGAGTGCCAAAACCAGTATTCACAAGACAAAAGTCTAAATAACTTGATTGAAGCACATGGATGATCTCCTTAATCACAGCAAATGATGCACTTTGAATTGTAATTGATTCCCATTTATTAGGTCCTATATACAGATCAAACCCTGGCAATTTGTTTTGTCCATCATAATTTCCATACATTAAAGTTGCTCTGATCAAATATCTGTTCCCTTTTGCGAGGTTGAACTTGTAACAGTTTCTGATTCCATCAGGAAAGCTTCTGAGATTCCACACTTGTTGCTGCATACCTTTCTGGAATTCAGGCAACATTCTCTTGCTAATTCCAGTATCTATGAAAGCCGCGTCCGTAATGTAATTTATGCCGGTTGTTGTTTCAGTATAGTTCGAATCTTTTGGCAACCCGCAATCCAAACTAATGAATCCTGTGTAAGATAAGCATAAAAGGGCCTTAGATTACTTCCATGGAATTTAAGAGAAATAATATTATTGATGTAGAACCAAATTTTAATTACAGAAGATTTAAATCAACAATAGCAAATAGAAGAAATAGTTGTTTTCTTAACCATTCAGGATTCGCAAATGCTTATTGAATTTTAAGAGAAATAATACTATTGATGTAGAACAAAATTTTAATTGGAGAAGATGTAAACAACATTAGCAAATAAAGAAAAAAATCTAAAAAATCTGTTAAAATGAAAAATAGTATCATAAACCCCATTTTTAATATAATAGAATTGTGATTTCACATTGATTACATTTTAGGGAGTATTTTGATAATATCCTGCAAATAAAAGAAATAGTTGTTTTCTTAACAATTTAGGATTTGTGAATTCTTGTGTTGAAAAAACTTAAACCTGATTAACATGAATGCATAAATCTCCAATCATGATTTATATTATTAAAAATTTAAAATTTGCTCAAACCTGATTGATCATCCTGTGCATGAACCAGAACTTGAAGAGACCAACCACCAAGCAGTACTACTAGAAATAGGAAACGTCCGAACATCTCCATCAGCATCTGTACTTTCATTGAGCAGAAAATGAAAGGCTATCACCATTTATGTAATCTTATGTATTGCCATAGTCAACAATAAACTATAATAATAATATTCTGGCAAGTTGGTACCTCTAGTTATAAGATTAATTATTAAGTCAAATATTCTTGTTACAATAAATAAATATTATGTGTTACATCATACAAGATTTGACTTTATGTACATCTTTAGATTAATACAGAATTTTGATTGAAGAAAGAGCAAATTTGACGGAATTAATTGGACCTTGAACTTCCATCAAAGACGCGTTTATGGTGATGTTACTAAAGGAGTATTCGGCAATGGAGATAGCTCAAGAGGATGGCATGAGACCCAATCGAGAAATCAACATGAAAGAATGATCAATATGCATGACTGTAATGCTGAACACTGAAGTAATTAGCTCCCTCAAGGAACAAAGTAACTTTGGGCAATAAAACTTGCAGCTTAAACTGTTCGCTATGGACAATTGTATGTAATCTCGATAAAACTCGATAATACAGTTAAGAGTTTTGGTTACTTAATATAAAATTAATTTATGGGGTCTGTTAAAATTTCTCTCAGATAGGTCCAAGAAAGCTATCCACTTTAGTTGAGAAAGAACTATAGATAGTCTCATTCAGGAAAAATAATATATATGTAACTATACATATAGAAAATAGTGCAAAATAGTACCAAATAACTGCCGCTAGGTTTAACTAACTCCATACTTTTTAGAACTATTACACTTGTTAGGAGGGAAAAGGGAGACATGATGTCTTACAGATGTAGATATGAGTGATTATTTTTAGGTCAATTTCATCTTGTTTTAGCTATTATATTATTATTTTTTAAAATATTATATATTAATTCATTGATATTCTAAATAAATCTTAAAATATTATCAAAATGCCTCTGAAAATGAAATTAATATGAAACTATTCATTTTTTCAATGATACTATTTTTCATTTTAAGAGGTTTTTTTTTAGAATTTTTTCATAAAATCTTTTTGGCTGGACCCTAATAACATCAATCTGATAATTTTCTTAGTACAACAATAATCATGAACATAAATTCTAAAACTACATGAATGAACAGAACTGCAAGTTAAGGAATCTGATATCTTTTATATAGCGACTTGGAACCTTACTAAAATTAAAAAGGTCAATTAGGGATGTAATTGACTTAGCAATTGAGTTATTTATTATAAGTAACTGTTTATATATAACCACAAGTATGTACTCGTTGATTTGGACCTGTTATATTGTACATCACAAGTGGTATATGCATATATTCATACTAAATATAAGGTCCACGTACAATAGCTATGATTTTTTACTGCAACAAAATAAGAGACATACCTTTTAACCCACGGTAAGGAAGAGATGATGAACGAAGTACACGCAAATAGTAAGCAAGTTTCAAATTAGATACACCATATTTTGCTGCAACATGTACCTCGCTCTAGGATTTGGCTCTGTCCCAAGATTAATTTATGCCGAGCATATGGTTGATCGAATTGTTGGAATCCAAACCACTGCCTGATTTATCAGTCCTCGCTATCTCTGTCGCCAAACATTCATTTAGTTCCATCATTACCGCATTCATGGTTGGCCTTCTATTAGCACTAGGAGATAAACAAGCCATTGCTACTTCCACAGCTTTCCATATGAAGTTGGTGTCAAAATTTCCCCGTTGTCTCGGATCGACTTTGTTTTTAATATTGCCCTTTACAAGGAGAGAATTGACCCATTGACTCAAGTGAATATTCTCATGTTCATTGATTCTTGCAATCACCGATTTAGAAGTTATTATCTCTAAGGGAACACCCCTAAAACTGCATACATCGCTCTTTTCAGTCAATCTATTTGATACATAATACCTACATATATACATGGCAAAGCATACATACACTTTTACTTCTTTTTTCTGGAGGATTAAAAAACTTTCTTTGAAGTGATATTAATAAATTATAAATATTTTGATGACCTTGGTTCACATACTTTCTCATCAAATAGGGATACAGATACTCCAAATTAATCTCATGATACTTTTATTATAAATGAATTTCATTAAGTTCTTTCGAGGTTGATGTTTTATAGAAGTTACATTTTTGGTCAATGATCTCCTTGTAGGAAATATTTCTATAAATTTTGAAGAACATTTATTATGTATTTTTTACTAGGTAATTCTAATGAATTTTAAATCTCTCGTATTAAGCCATAACTAAAAAGTATTATCATAGTTCATTCGGTTGTTTTATTTATAACTTAAATTATTCCAACTACTCAAGCATGAAAATAATTGGGAAAATATGGTAACAATGATATTGAATCTGAAGATTATCAAATAATGGGGGTTGTTGTATACTCACTCAGGATCAAGGTATCTAGGGGTGCCAGCAACCACTGTCCAAAATCAGCAAGCTTGGCTTGAAATTTATCATTCAATAAGATGTTTGTAGACTTCACATCTCTGTGAATAATTGGTGGCTTGCAACCATTGTGCAAGCACTCTAATCCTACAATTTGAATTTCAATTTGTAGATTAGTACCCTTTACAGCTACAGTATGGTTTGTAGCACTTCACATCTCTGTGAATAAGTTGGTGGCTTGTGCAACCATTGTGCAAGCACTCTAATCCTACAATTTGAATTTCAATTTGTAGATTAGTACCCTTTACAGCTACAGTAACAAAGAAAATGGTTATAACTGCATTGTAAGTAACCTTGTGCTGAATCCATTGCAATTTGAAGTCTCCCTTCCCAAGTCAGGATACTTCTGCTGGAGCCTGCATCACAAAAATTTACCTTGTAAAGTAAATTTGATCATAGAAAGCCCTGTAAAGTGTAAAGGCAATGTCCTTGATTTTTTACTGAAAATATGAGCACACACAAACCTGCTAAATGCTCTTGTAAGTTTCCATTAGCCATGTATTCATAAATGAGTGCCATTTTGTCTCCCTCATCACAATATGATCAAATTTCTATGATGAACTCTCATTAAAAGCTTGACCTGTGTAAATAATTTCACATCTTAGACAAATATATAACATTATGCAGAACAAATATATATTTTGAGAGGACCAGAAAATCAAATAACCATATTCTAAGCTATGAAGTTCAATTAAGATATGGTTACAACTCTGCCTGGTATTGCTGAAAACCCTGAGTTGATGATTGAGAAAGCATCTTAACAGACACCTCCATCCCATTCCCATCTAAGCAGCCATAATAAACCATTCCAAATCCTCCTTTACCAAGAATTCTCTCAAAATTTTTAGTCATTTTCAGGGCCTCTGAGTATGAGAACCGTCGGTTCTTGGACTCGAATGACTCCACATTGTTGTTGGATTCTGTCTCAGCCTTACCATGCAACCGATACTGCCATCACAAATTTGACAATCAAGTTTCTATTAGATTAATGAACAATTATCTTTTACATTATTATTATAAGGATAATATTTTCATTTTCAAATTGCAAGTGCTAATATGTACACCTTGTTGTCTTCTCTTTTTAAGAATTAAAAAGACTGCAAATGCTGCTGCGATGAACACAAGGGATGCAACAATTGATGCTACCACAGGAGCCATAATATTGCTTTTCTTCTTCTTTTCACACGAAGCTGATGAGCAAAGGTTCGGATTTCGTCCAACAATAAAATCATCAATAAATAAAATTAACCCTAGAAGTATGAGTATCGATATGTACTGCTACCGAAACAAGTCATTGTTTACCTACATATGGAATAAAAATTAAATGCAACTGTTTGTAACTATGATAGAATATAAGATTGTGCTATACTTGAAAATTTGGGAGAGAGAATGAAATTATTTACATATACGCCATCATTACATATTTCATGGTAAAACTATCAGACGGTTATAAACGAAGATTAATAAACCTCAGTGATAATGAACCATTTTTTGATCTTTCAAGGAGCGAGTCCTACTGGAATGCAACCTGTGAGCTTGTTTCCTTCTAAGTTTCTGCATGTGCGCAACAAAAAAATTGTAGATTATTCATAATTGCTTGTCAATAAAACTTTCTTTTCAATTTTAACTATGGATTATTAGCTTACAGAACCCTCAATGGTAGTTGAGATAGAAAATCGGGCATGGGTCCAATCAAATTATTGTTTGACAAGTCCCTGACAATGTGAACAAATATATATATATATATATATAGGTGATGAGTTTACGTACCCTTAGCAAGGGCAGAATTTATACTTTCATTTGAGATCAAGATACTTTGAAATATTCAAGCAATGTCAGATTAGAAAAATAAGAAGCTATCTCTGCTTTTCAATCGAAGATAAATCCCTGAATACATACTCAACAATTTAATTAATGAGAAAAGATAAAAATAGCCGAAAATTGGCCATGAACATATACTTACAATGACCTAATTCTTGGTGGATTGGAGCCGTCATCACTGCAATTAAGACCATCCCCATGTAAGCTTGTGGCCCACATGGATCTCCTTCCCAGTTTCTCTTCACTCCATAAGTTGATTTGATGTTTGTGATAGCATCAACTAAAATTATCAAATAAATATAAGCGAACTATATATGTAGTGGCTAATACTTTCTTTTTTTTTTTTTTTTAATAATATACTATTTCTAATGCTTCAGTAAGTAGGAGGAAAAATACCATCTTTCTGGTCAGTGTGTGTCTACATGAATTCTTTCACTGAAAAAATTTCTATGGCGTTGAGGATAGGAGGATGGGTGGAACTTTCTGTTTTATAGATTAAAAATGTATATGTTCCACCACTCAAGGCTGTAGGACTGAACACAGTGACTGAGTTCAAGTAAGCAGGACTAAAAGGTCCAAACCAGTGCTTCCCATTCAAAGAAATGTTAAGCTGTCTGGATTCATTGGCCTGGAGCCGTTGAATTTCAGCGAAGTGCAAGTAAACATAGAATGTGAGGGTGTTATCATTATTAGTCTCCAGCCAAAATTCCATGGGCTTGCTAGGATCTTTGGGCGTGTCAGCAGATTGCATGATTCTTGATGGCGGTTGATAATCATTGTCATTTAGTGAATCGACCGTAAGTGAGGTGCTTATACTTGTCCAATTTTCATCATTGCCACAATATGGGAACTATAAATACTATCGTAAATATCATCTTTATACCTGATACAAAGTTACAATCATTCTACAATTACTAAGCAATAAATATAAAGGAGCGGAGGTGTGGAGGTGCCCACAGGGTGGCCCTCCAGCCAATAAGTTTTAAACAATATTACATATAATCTATCAGTAAGTTTTTCCCTATTAATATATTTGTTTTTTATGAACTTAAAAGATTTATTTTTTATTTGCCGTCTCAGTATAAGCTTTAAACAATATTATATTTAGTCTATCAATAAGTTTTTCACTATTAATATATTTCTTTTTTCATGGACTTTAAGATTTTTTTTTATTTGCCTTTGTTTAAGCTTTAAACGATATTACATTTACTCTCTCAATAAGTGTTTCACTATTAATTAATATATATGTTTTTTCATCGACTTGAAAATTTATTTAAAAAATGTCAGGCACCTACCCTAAAGTATTATAAATGTCAGAATCCTCTCTCCTTGGAGGTCTCTACCTATGTTTCAAAGTGGACATATCTGCTTATTGGGCATATCTTAAAGGGAGGTGAATAAAAAGTGTGCTATTCTTTTTTAGTTAAACAGCCCCACTTTTTTACCCAAATTGTCACACAGTTTGAACACTCTTGTTGGTGAGACACTTATGATAGCTGCATCAAACACATAATTACTACATACTGAAAAAAACATACGTCAGATAAAATACTCTAGCTATGAAAGTGTTTTAAAGTAAAGGTTAAAAACTTGTGCCATAATTTAATGTTCAAAAGAAGTAGTACCAGCAGAAGAAGGCTCACCTGACTGTCCTGTTCATTGTCGGGCCAATATCTAACCGTACAAAATCATTTAGAGATCCAGATTGAGTATTGTAAATGATAGTTTTTAAAAGCCTTATCTCTAATTAATGTTGAAATGAAAGGAGTCCCAGAACCGGTATTCACCAGGCATAAGTATAAACGACTCGATGAAAGGACATGAATGATCTCCCTTTTTACATCCAGCGATGCACTTCCAAGTGTAACTGATTCCCATTTGTTAGGTCCTATATCGAGATCAAATCTTGGTAATTTATCTTGTCCGTCATAATTTCCATACAAGAAACCTGCTCTGATCAAATATTTATTCCCTTTAGTGAGATTGAACTTGTAACAATTTCTGATCCCCTCAGGAAAACTTCTGAGAGCCCAAAATTGTCACTGTATATTTGCTTGGAATTGAGGCAGTATTTTCTGGCCGGTTGCAGTATCTCTGAAAGCAGAATCTGAAATGTAATTTATGCCTGTTGTTGTCGTTTCTGTGTAGCTAGAATCTTTTGGTGACCCACAATCCAAGCTAATGAATCCTGTCAAAACGAAGCAGAAACAGACCTAAATGTTACTTCCATAAGAACTTATATAGCCAGTATGTCCTAACGTTTAAGTTGTTAGGGTTACTAATCTCTGTCATTCACTGTATGTTCTTTTCTAAATACATTTCTCATGCAATAAATGACTGAAATTAACATTCCTAGTAATTTAAAAGTTAGGAAGTACTGATCATAAAAGCTTTATTGCATCCATAATTGTTTAATAAGATCATATTTATGACAGTAGAACAAAGTTTTGATTAAACAAAAGTTGAGAATAAACGATTTATTATCTTTCAGGATTTGAGAATTCTTTGTGTCAGAACAACAACAGATGCCACAGTTCACTTCAGAGCACACTTTGTTTAATAAGATTATATTGATAACAGTAGAACAAAGTAAGTTTTCATGCATAATTGTTTAATAAGATTATATTGACAACAGTAGAACAAAGTTTTGATTAAAGATTATTTGAGAATAAATGATTTATTAAATTTCAGGATTTGAGAATTCATTGTATTAGAACAACAACAGATCCCACGGTTCACTTCAGAGCACACTTTGCTTCAATAAACTTTTCAATTATGCAAGAAAACTTAAAATATTGCTATTCAATATATTGATATTTAGATATGCTAAAACCTGATTGATCCTGGGCATGAACCACAGCTTGAAGAGACAAACAACCAAGCACTGCTGCAAAGAGGAAACGTCCACACATCTTCATCAACATCTCTGCCCTCATTGAGCAGGAAAATGAAGTGGCTATTACCATAATTTATGAGATTACCAGATTTCAACAACAAAATAAAATATTTTGGCAATTTAATTGTTACAGGAAAAAGTGCTTGTTACGTACTTATTTGGTCACTGACTCATGAGTACTTGATACGTTAATTAATTCTATTACGTCATAAAATATTTGACTTTAATGCAATTTTATTTTAGTACCGAGTTGCAATATGTACATAAAAATTGACCAAGTAAACAGATTTGATTATTGAATTGGAACTTTGCTTTCATAAAGGAAAGGTTCAAAGGGATGGCAATAAAGAATTGTTAAAAAATTAATCTAGTTTCGAAGAACAAGCACAGGATAAAATCGAGGAGTCAACATGAAATATCACTAGCAATCTGAAATCAAGAAATAAAGAAAAGAGAGAGAGAGAGAGAGAGAGAGAGAGAGAGAGAGAGAGAGAGAGAGAGAGAGAGAGAGAGAGAGAGATGGCAGGATGCATGGAGGGAGTGAAGCAGCAAATGGGAAGAATAGTGGCAAAGGCACGTAGGGAAAGGAGAATAAAGATGACAATTTCAACTGTAAACCTGTGGATTTCAATTCGCAATAAATAGATATGAATTTAATTAAACAAGTTTATGAGCGGGTGTGCATGCTAAATTTCAAACTTGGAGAGGGTTCGGGTTTGGGTTTGGGTGCGGATGTGAAAATATCTGCACCTGATCCGCACCCACAAACCTACAGTATTAAACTTTTTATAATATAATATTAAATAAAAATTTACATTTGTTAATTTTATAAAAGCAGTTGTTTGTTATGTGGTTTGAAGTTCAAATTTATTAGGCATTTGATCTATACTTTGGCATATTTTGTATTGTATTTGGATTTATGAAATTTATGTAATATGAACTAGGAGAAAAATAGAGAGAAAGTACCATTGTAGCCTCGATTGAGCTTTAAAATTCGCATTAGGCTTCTTATATAATTAGCAATAAAAGGTCCAATTAACACAACAATTCGACCCATTAAAAGCCCGAGTTTTCTGTTGTTCCAAGCAAATATTAAAATGAAAAAACTTGGATACTATCAGTTGTTATAAACTTTCGATTCACATCATATCCCATCATATGAACGGCAAATAAGTTATAAACCATGAATGGATTCGTTAATATGAGGTATTCTACTATGATGCAATCAAGTTGTTGGACTTACACTTGTTCCAATACGTGGTATTTCTCATATAATAATAAAAAAAATAAAAAATAAAAAAAAACACTACCAAATATAGCATGTATATATATAAAATTACATATACCACTTTGCTATATAGATATTGCTGTGAAAAGTCTAAGTCAATGCCTACATGTTTGTATATATGTAGTTCTATATAAAAACACCTTGCTATACATAGAGAAATTCATTCTTAAATATTTAACCTCTCATTCTTCCAAAATTCTGAAGGAAGAAACGGTTTTTCCAACACAATATAGTTTTAGGTAACCGTTGATCATTTGCAAAAGTTAATGAAAGTGAGAAGACTCAAGTCAATCGTTTAGTTCTAAACCTTTCACAAGGAGGCATAATTAAAAATAGGAAAAATTTAACTTTAGTCCCCAACGGCTGATGAAATATTACATTTTTATTCACTAATATACTTTTAGTTTCCGTTATTCCTAACATCTTAAAAATTCATCAATCTAAGAGGTTAACAATAACGCACTCTATCTGCAAAGTTGTTTTGTGTGCCACCAACTTCATTTGAGAGGCCAAATTCCATGGCCTCTCCAAGACAACAATCCATGGCCTCAATGAAAGAGCGTCATGACAAAAATTTATGTTATATATTGTCAAAATAGTGAAGGATATCTTTTTTTGTTGAAAGGTAGTGAAGGAAATCTTACATAAAAGTATATTCGCTATATTTGATTTAAATTGGTTTCCAATGAATTCTGACCTTAATTTGATGTCATTCTTCAAAGAAACACACTCAAATTTGTAAGTTTTGAATTCCCTCGATGGAGTGAAAGTGTTTTGGGCTAAAAAGATAGGAAAATGCCACCACTGGTATATTGAATTGGTAGCTGCCTAGTTAAATGGAAGATAAAGTGGATTTGTTTTATCCAAGTACAGCCAGACTTGAATCCAAGCTGAGCCAGCCCATAAAGAGTCTGTTGGGTCCAAATTCAGTGACCACTTCTACTACTATATGGACCCTGTATTTAGCAATCAAAGTACGTAGAATCCATCAATTCTTGTACTGTTAAAATTTTTGCAGTTCAACTTAATAGATATTCCCAGTAATGCCATACATTCCATCTTGTATCCCAAATTTAATCTCAATTTATAATATATCAATTGATAAATGAACATTTATTAATGATCAGTTAATTTACTTGAAAAATATACACATTCATTTATTAATACATCATGGGTTGAGATAAGATACAACAGGTATGATATCTGACTTTTTGTTTTTATCATAATTACTTAATTTAACGTTACTACTGGCGTGGAGTCATGCCTTTTTGTACCAAGATTCATCGGTTTTGGATAATAATAATTATTATTATTATTTGTTTTTGGGATTCTGCTACTGTAATTCTAAATGTGAATTTGTATCCTTTTGATGTTATTGTTTTTCCTGACCCTAAACAATTGCCTCATTATCCACCCTTTAAGGGTTCGAGTCTTATTTTACGTTTTTTTATAAGCATATGTGAGATGATTTCTTCTTTTAAATAACATAAATAAATTTCAACCATTAATTACAAATTTTAATAAATTTGTTGAGATTGGAAAACATATTATAGCATCCCAAAGGATCCAAATCGGATACATGATTATTGGGTAATTATTTGGGACATGGACATCACATTTTTATTATGTTTGAATTTGAGAGATTTGACGGAGAACTTAAATTGATCCTTCTAATGAGCGCATGTGATCATGTGAGGAGTTTTATTATTGGATCACTTCAACCCCTCTTTCTTGAGATCACAAATGTTTTTGATATTTTATTTTTCAATTTCAATTTTTTTAATATTTTGTAATCCTTAAATTAAATGTAATCAATATTAATAGCTTACTATAACAATTCTGTCAACGTTGGAATTCAGTCGACGAGAAATCAATGCCCAATACCTGCAATCAATGTGAGAAAGCACAAACACCAAGAAAAGACAAAGACAGAAATAAAGGATCAAGCGAGGAACCCAAAGCTTTTACGTGGTTCGGCAATAATAGGCCTACGTCCACGACTGTCCGACTCTTAATCTCTGCAGAGTGACAGTATATTATTGAATATTGTCTGTCTATGTTACAATGATTTCAATCCCTATTTATAGGGAAAGAAGAGTTACAATTCTAGTTGTAGCAAATCAGGAAGAGAATCCTGAATTAATTACATTCCCTAAACAATTGGGAAAAATAAGGAAAAGAATTATAAATTAATTATTCTTCCTAATATATTCGGATAATATCAGGAAATTACTATATTTATCTCAAGATAATGATGACTTGAATTTGACTTCGAATTGATCTCCATATCTGACGAGGAAATCATGGTTTGATTGGGCAATTGCCTTATTCGGAGAGAGAATCATGGTTGAGCTTGATAACTGCCTGTTCTGGAGGATACTGTGCCTATCACGCATCTGAGCGAGCTGACGTATCATGGTGACTTCGAGCTCGAGCTCGCTGAGAAACGAGCTGCGCAAGCGGCGAGCTGCGACCTGGCTGTATTTATGGGTCTGTTGATGCCAGCTGGAACTCTTGATGGTCTTTGAGTCAATACTGGGCCTCATCTGATGGGCTTTGACTATGTTGACCTTATTGGGCCTTCTTAACGGGTCTTAAATGGGCCTAAATTGGACTTTTACCAGCCCATCTACTGAATCCGAAAAATACACACAACACTAGCCCCCCAGCTCTCAGTTCGCTTCAGCGAGCTGGGAGCTTTAATTTGCTGGTAAAAGTTGGCTTCCTTGGCACGCTTACTTTTTATAACCGCCTCTGTGCACTTTCAAATTCCACTTTTTCAGTTGCGACACGTGGCAATCATGCAGGAGGTAACTGAAGCGACGTCTGCACGTCCTTTACTCGCACATTTAATGCGCACGTCCTTCAACTGACGGCCGTATGATTTCCAAAGCCACGTTTCACGCTGCACCGTCAGATCTATGACGGTTACACTTCCCACAGATCTGACGGTTGGGACTCGTGCTTGCTTGTCTATATAAACCGATGGACCCTTTTCATTTTCTTCTTTCATCTGTCACTTTCACTCGAAGCAAACAAGTGTTTCATCTTTCCAGCAACCAGGACCCACTGCCTTTTACGAGATCTTCAGCCTTCTTCGTCGCTCTTCTAATTATCAACGATTCAAGGTGAGGTTTCTTTCTCTTCAAACTTTCTTTTACTCCATCACCATCATCGCTCCTGCAATGATATATATATATTTATTTATTTTTTATTTCTTTTCAGATGTCTTCAAGTGGAATTCGTAAGGGAATGATCCCAAGTAACGAAGCTCGTGAGCACGATAAAGCCCGAGCTCATGCTATTCAGGGAAGAGAGGCCCGTGCAGCACTCGCTCGTCATCCCACATCGTTGAAGCGTCCTGATGTGGAGGGACTTGTCAAGCAATTCCACATTCCTTTTGGTTGCCGCATTCTTCTACCTGATTCAGGCAATCATGCGTGTTATCCACCCAGGGGATTCATCGCTGTCAGCACCCAGCATCTTGAGCAGGGGTTGCGGTTCCCCGTTCCGCCGTACTTGATCGAATTTCTGAACAAAGTCAGGCTCGCACCATTCCAACTGACTCTGAATTCTTACACACAGCTGATCTCGCTGGCCATAGCCTTCTACAGGAACGGCCTTCATGCCCCTACGCCAAGGATCATCCAAGAGTTCTACTCTTTCAAGGCCCTGTCTGCGGGAGATGGGGAGAAACCAGATGGTATTTACTATCTCACAGCTCGTCCATCGCAATACAAAGACCTTTTGCCCAAAGGAGAAGCGAAAGGCAAATCCAACGTCGGGCCGTACAAGACGAGCTGGTTTTACATTTCGTGCCCATCTCTTTCAGATCTCCGAAACTTCAGTTTCGTCCTGAAACCAGGTATTCATAAGAAAACTAAAACGAGCTGATTTTGTTTTGTATCTTCATTACTTATCATTCTTTGATCATTTGTTGTGCAGTGCTGAAGATGGACGAGTCTCCTCTCAGCAGCGGGGAGGAACGAGCTCTTGGCAAGCTCGCCAAATCGGACGATACAGGCATCAGCAGCAGATTCGACGATGCTATGCTTAGAGCTTACAAGCTCGCCCCTTCTAAGGAATCTCTTCTTCTGCGAGCTGAGGAAGATATAGGCAAGATGAGCGACAGGCCTAGACTTCCTTCTGTTTTTGAAGTTTCAGTTCAGGATGCGTCTACTTCCCGACCTCCGCCAATTGTCTCTTCATCATCAGAGGAAGACGTTCGCTCTGATAACATTCGCTCGCCTTCTCCACCTCGGAAGACCTCATCTCGAGGTGCTCCTGCTCGCACCTCGTCCAAGGCAAAAACATCTTCAACTCGCACACCAACGAAGGCGAAACCGTCTTCAACTCGCACCCCTTCAAAGGGTGCGCCCAGAAAAAGTTCTTCTTTTGCTCCTGCTTCAGCTCGGACAGGATCAGACCCAGTCCCTGCAGCTCCTGCTGCACAGGCTGACCCATCTTCTTCTCCACGTCACACGCCTACTCCAGGGGCTTCACTGTCTTCCCCGGCTCGTGATCCAGCTCCTGCTCCTTCTTCTACAAAACTCCCAGCCAACAGGAGGAAACTTGTACTCATGAAATCTCCTCCTGCACGTCCCACTGAATTTCAAGCTTCCTCGGCCCCTTCAACAAAACGACCTGTCGAAGACTTGGCCACTCCAGCAGCACCCTCCAAACGTTCCAAACCATCTGGCCAGGACCAAGCTCCTGCGGTTGCTGTATCCACCAAAGTGCCTGCGGTCACTGAAGCCACTGCCCCTTCAACCGCTGCTCCCAGCGAAGTGCAGGCTGCTGCTGGAGTCACTACTCCTTCGACTGCTGCTCCTAGCGAGGTGCCTCTCTCCAATGTCTTTACAAGTCTTCAGTCACCTCCGCCTTCCAGCTCGCAGCCTGGAAAAGGTGATGCTCCTTCAAGTGTTGCTCCCGAGGTAACCCGAGCTGGCCCCAGCACATATGCGACTAGGCGTACTGTTGTGTCGCGACGTGGGGGTTCTCATGATGATGCACGCGAAATCCCGGAGCGCGAGAGAACTCCTTCACCCACCAGATCAGATATCGAGCTGGGTCCTGGAGGAAGATACCTGAACTCTTTCCTTGACAACTGGGCAACAATTATGCTCAATCACGCGAATGTCTTGGAAAACAGGAGCCTTAGGGGCGAGGAACTTGACGAGTTCGCGGCTCGCCATTGCATGCTGGTAAGTTATTTTTTCTCATCTGCTGATTTCCTTACTTGACTAGATTTTAACCTGTTCATGATTTCCAGGGTGCCCTTGCTGCGATGAAGCGACGAAGGGAGACAATGGTTGCCCAGGATGAGATCAGGAAACTGGAGTTCGACCTGGAGGCGGCCACCGATGACTTAGCTCGCATGACCTCGGGCAGAATAGAAGGTCAGGAAGCTCAGATTGCTGAGGCAAATGCTGCAAGGCAAGCAGCTGAGGAAGCCCTGAAGAAAATGGAGAATGAGCATGCTTTGTTAAGGGATGAGTTGCTCAAGGTGAAAGAAGATCTGAGGCAATCTGAGCAACAGGCCGCACTGGACGAACAGCGAGCTTCAGCTGCAGAAGAGAAGACTGAAGTGCTTCATCATCAGATTGATGCTGCTCTGGCGCGAGCTGAAACTGCCGAGAAGCAGGCCGAGGAGGCCAATAAGCGGGCTGGTGAGATAGAAGTTGCAGCAAAAAGCGCTGAGGAGGCTGCAACCAAACAAGCTGAGGAGGTGACAGCTGAGGCTAACCGTGCGAAGGAGGCTGAGCATCGAGCTGAGGTACTTAGACAACAAGTGGGGGAGGCCATTCAGCGAGCTGAGGTTGCAGAGCAGCAAGTTGAAGATATGAAGAAAGAGGCTGAGGTCGTCAACCGTCTCGCTGACAATGCCTTCGAGGAGCTAACGGCCTTTAAAGATCAAGCTGCTCAGGAACTGGAAGTGCGGGTCGCAGATGCAAGGGATGAGGCTGAGGAAAGAACAGGTCGCGATTTCCTCTACACACTGTGGATGTCCCATCCAGACATGGATTTCTCTATCTTTGGGGACATAGGGCTTGAAACTATTGAGGATTTCAAAGTAAAAGCTGCCTCGTCCACCGCTGGTCCAGAACCTCCAGCTGATCCAGATCCCCCTGCTGAGAACTGATTAGAGCATAAAAATACAATTTTAATATTAGAAAATTGATTGCATTTGTCAATAATATGTTATTTATTAAACATTTTGATTTGATTATTTTTACGAATGCATTTGGTTTGATCATTTGATTTAATGTGTTTTTATGCTCATGAAATTGATAACTTTGACATAATTTATGTGTACTTAATTTGGGTTTATGGTGTTTTTCAGAAATAAAATCAAAAGGCTCAATTTAAAGGATATCAGCTCAAATGCACAAGACTTGTATGTTACTGGGGTTCAGTAGTTGAACACAAAGGCACTCAGAGCCCAAATTTCTCCAGTCCAAAGCTTCATGGCCCATACATTCCCACCAGATTTGATTTTCAAATTTCAAAAATGATCAAGTGATTTGTGGAGATAATGGAGGAAAAATTTGACTTTTAAATTTGAATTTCAAAAAGTTGGATGAGATATGATTGATAGAGTGATTTGTGGAAATAAATTGGAATTTAATTTGTCTCTCAAAAATTTGGAAGTAGTAGTGATTTTTGGTGATAGATTGGGACAAATTTGTGATCAAGATGGAAAGAGTTTAAACAAATTTTGTTTGTTTGAATTTTGAAATCAAATTTGAATTTTGAAAGCCTTCCTTTTTTGGTGAAATGAAGATCTTATGGAGAGGCTTTTTGCTCCTATAAATAGGGCGTCTGGCAACACATCAAGGCAACCAATTTGAAGGAGAAAACCAGTGTTTCAGAAAGAAAGTGTCTTGCTAAATTATTTTCATACTTTCTCTGTGAAATGTGTGAAATAATGAGCAAGTTAGGCTAAAATTAGAGTGAGGCTGAGAGGTGATCTTAATTGTAAGGTTACTATTATTCAAGTTTGTTTATTTTCAAGCTTTTCAATGTCTATGTTAAACTCTTTTTGAAGTTTTAATTCAGAAATTATATTTTACAGTTTCATATAAATTCAGTCAAGCTTTTTTTATGTGGTTCATGTTAAAATCATAGTTTTTGAATTGATAAATTTATAAGTTGATTTTTGACTGCAGTATTGTCAATTTGATATATTGTCGTTCTTAAATAATTTATAAATTATAGCCTAGTTTGTTCTTAAATATAAAGAGTTTTACAATTATCACTGTGTTTTTATTTGATCTTCAAATCCATATTTTCCAATTGTTTGTTTGGGATGTGAAACATGCAATTGAGTAGTAATTTGAAATCAAACTTGATAATAGATAATTAAATAATTAAGTGATCCTCAAAGCCTTGCTATTTTCTCTATTGGTTGTCGTTTTTATATTTTTATTCATTCTCCAATTAAAATCCTCAAATAATTTTCTCTTCAATTGTTCTCTATTGTTAAACTTTATTTTTATAAAGTTTTACTGTTTTGAATTCTTCTTGTTGTTCACTTCTCTGTGGGATCGATACCTTAAAGCTTGCTATAATAACTGCTTAGCCGAAGGTGATATTTTGAGCACAATCAAAATTTGGCGCCGTTGCCGGGGAAGGTAAATCAGCAAAAGTGTTCGAAAACGGTACGTTTTGTTTTTGTTTATTATTTTTTGTGAATATTTTTTTTATTATTATTATTTCTGTTTATTTATTTATTTATTTATATATATATATTTTTACCATTTATTTTTAGAATTGTATTCTTACTCTTTATATTTCTTTTTCTTTTTCTTTTTCTTTTTCGTTTAATGCCTTAAAAAAAAAAAAAAAAAAAAAGTGTGCATAGGGTGAATGAATCAAACTAGAGAGGAACGAGAGAGATTTTTGAGAAGAATTGAATTAGAACTTCCATCTGATTTAGCTAGTGAAACTGCTTCTGAATTTGATACATCCTCTAGTTCATCTTCTAGTTCCACAAACATGAGTCAAAACGAGGAAATCCCCAGTAGGTCCTTAAAAGACTACTTGCACCCTACTCGTATTGCCACACCATCATGCATAATGTTCCCCCCAAATATGCCACGAATAGATTTCAAACCTGGAATGATTCAACTATTGCCTACCTTTCATGGTTTAGATAGTGAAAATCCATATGTGCATATTAGGGAATTTGAAGAGGTAGTGGCCACTTTCCATTACCAACCTAATGCAACAGAATCGGTTAGGTTGAAGTTTTTCCCTTTCTCCCTAAAAGATAAAGCAAAGAGTTGGCTATACTCTTTGAGACCGAGATCCATAGGTACATGGGCGGAAATGACCCAAGCTTTCTTTAACAAATATTTTCCGAACCATAAGACCAATAACCTTAAGCGACAAATCTCTACCTTTTCTCAAAAAGATAGTGAAACTTTGTATCAAGCCTGGGAGAGGTTTAAAGAATTACAGAACTTGTGCCCGCACCATGGGTATGAGAGTTGGCGCATAGTTAGCTACTTTTATGATGGACTTATTAGTAGAGAGCGCAAATTTGTTGAGACAATGTGTAATGGGGATTTTCTCCTCAAAGAACCTGATGAAGCAATCGAGTTTTTAGATGAGCTTGCTGAGAAATCTCACACTTGGACCAGACCTAGTGCCGCTGATAGTACTAATAGGTCAAAAACTAGTGGAATTTACCATTTGAGAGAAGAGGACAACCTCAAGGCTCAATTAGAAATTGTCACTAAAAAACTTGATTCTCTAACTATTGCTAAGGTAGATTCTCAAAATGCTTGTTTTGTCTGTGGAGGAATGGATCATTTTGCACAGGATTGCCCTACCTATGGAGAAATGCGAGGGATATATGAGGAACAATGCAATGCTCTCGGGATGTTTCAGAAGCCGTACTCACCTTACTCTAATACATACAATCCTGGTTGGCGAAACCACCCAAATTTCAGCTGGAAATCTGAAAGCAACCAGCCCACATCATCTACCAACCAATGGAAACCTGAAGCAGCACCCCAAAGGTCTTATCCACCTCAATACAATGCTCCACCACAAAGATCCTCTTTGGAAGGAACCCTGCAAGCATTTATGGAGGCACAAAATAAGACAAACCAGAAGTTTGAAGCTGTTCTTACACAGGTGGTAGAAGAGAACAAGGAAATTAAAAGTCAAATCACAAAACTCACCAGTTCTCTAACAAAACATGAGCAAGGAAAGCTTCCCTCTCAGCCTCAGTCTAATCCAAAGGGACAACATATGGCACAAACTTCAAATACACAAAACATCAAAGAAGTGAATGCTATTGTTACTCGTAGTGGTAAGATACTAGGTGAACCAACTGTGCCAAGTCCATCGAATGATAAAAGTCCTACCACCACTCCAAATAGTTGTAAAGATGCTTCTCAACAAGAGCTTGAAAAGAAAATTCTGATGCAAGTGCCATTTCCCCAAGCTCTCCGAACAGGAAAAATACCAGAAAACCGAGGTGAGATTCTTGAACACCTTAAACAAGTTAAAGTTAACTTGCCTTTGTTACATGTGATCAAACAGGTACCAGCTTATGCTAAGGTGATCAAAGATCTGTGTACTGTGAAAAAGAAGCACCACGTTAAGAAAACTGCATTCTTGACGGAACAGGTAAGTGCGGTGATTGATCAAAAGACACCACCCAAATATAAAGATCCAGGATGTCCCACAATCACTTGTCAGATTGGGACACATGAGTTCGGCCAGGCTTTACTTGATTTGGGAGCTAGTGTCAATCTAATGCCTTATTCCATATACTTGCAGTTGGGGTTAGGGGAGATGAAGCCCACATCTGTTGTATTACAGTTAGCCGATCGATCTGTGCGAAGGCCAAGGGGAATGATAGAAGATGTTTTGCTTCAAATCGATAAATTCTACTACCCTGTAGACTTTCTGGTCTTGGACACTCAATCCGTGGTTGACATGGAGTCTCAGATCCCATTGATTTTAGGAAGACCTTTTCTTGCGACAGCTAATGCCCTTATCAATTGTAGGAATGGTCTCATGAAACTCTCATTTGGGAATATGACTTTAGAGGTAAACATTTTTCATGTTGGAAAACAACCACGAGATGATGATGAATGCTATCATACCTATATGATAGACTCACTCATACCGGAGGAAGCACACATAAGGGAAGACTCTGATTCTTTAGAATACCTCTTCAATGACTCTGATTTTGAATTTTTGCAATATCCTGATAAGGTTTGTAATGTTTCTGTTGTTTGTGATGACACACAGGATAAGCAAAAGAGATTTTGGCAGCCACGCTTCGAGGAACTACCAAGTGAGAGAGAAAAGCCAAAGCCATCTGCTTTAGAGACACCAAAGGTTGAGTTGTCCCCACTGCCTGAAGGATTGAAACATGCATTCTTGGGTCCAGGTGATACCTTTCCTGTTATTCTCTCTTCCAAACTTAGTGTTGAACAAGAAGAAAAATTGATCAATTTATTAAGAAAACATAAATCTGCACTAGGTTGGACCATAGCTGACATAAAAGGTATTAGCCCACTTATTTGTTCCCATAGGATCTATCTAGAGGAAAATAGTAATCCACGTAGAGACCCTCAAAGAAGATTAAACCCCACAATGAAAGAAGTTGTTAAAAAAGAGGTCTTAAAATTGTTAGATGCAGGAATCATATATCCTATATCTGATAGTAAATGGGTTAGTCCTACACAAGTAGTGCCAAAAAAATCTGGGATAACAGTAATGAAAAATGATGAGGGTGTTCTTGTCCCCACAAAGGTAGTAACTGGGTGGCGTATGTGTATAGACTATAGAAAATTGAATTCCGCCACCCGAAAAGACCATTTTCCACTTCCATTTATTGATCAAATTTTAGAACGTGTAGCTGGTCATCCTTTCTATTGCTTTCTTGATGGTTATTCTGGATATTATCAAATAGAGATAGCTATAGAAGATCAGGATAAAACAACATTTACATGTCCTTTTGGCACTTTTGCTTTTCGTCGAATGCCTTTTGGTTTATGTAATGCACCAGCTACTTTTCAACGTTGCATGATGAGCATATTTTCTGATATGATTGAAAAATGCATGGAAGTTTTTATGGATGATTTAACTGTTTTTGGTAATTCTTTTGATTCATGTCTACTTAACTTGGAAGCTATTTTGAGTAGGTGTGAAGAAAAAGGCCTCGTGCTCAACTGGGAGAAATGTCATTTCATGGTGCCTTCTGGGATCGTTTTGGGGCATATCGTGTCTGAAAAAGGGATAGAGGTTGATAAGTCCAAAATAGAGGTGATCTCTAAATTACCTACCCCTAAAACGGTAAAAGAGGTTCGATCATTTCTTGGACATGCTGGATTTTATAGGAGGTTTATACAAAACTTTTCTGCAATATCTCGACCATTGTGTAATCTCCTGGTCAAAGAAACTGAGTTCAACTGGACTTTAGAGTGTGATGAAGCGTTCAAAACACTCGTTACCAAGCTCACTACTGCTCCTATCATACAGCCACCTGATTGGAACCTGCCATTTGAAATTATGTGTGATGCTAGTGATTACGCTGTAGGAGCTGTCTTGGGTCAGCGAAGGGAGGGGAAGCCCTTTGTTGTTTATTATGCTAGTAGGACCTTAAACAGTGCTCAAAAGAATTATTCTACAACTGAAAAGGAATTACTAGCTGTTGTTTTTGCATTAGATAAATTTCGTGCTTATTTGATTGGTTCACCTATTACTGTTTTTACTGACCATGCAGCCCTTAAGTATCTTCTTTCTAAGAAGGATGCTAAGGCACGCTTGATTAGGTGGATTCTTCTTTTGCAGGAATTTGATTTGATAATCAAGGATAAAAAGGGTGTTGAAAATGTTGTGGCTGATCATTTGTCTCGTTTGGAGTTTAATGATGTTGTCAATGGTCTACCCATTCGAGATGATTTCCCTGATGAACAACTGTTCACCGTAAACCAGGTACCTTGGTATGCACACATTGTCAATTACTTGGCCATTGGTGAAGTTCCAACACTTTGGAGTGCACAAGACAAACGCAAGTTTTTGGTTGAGGTGAGAAATTTTTATTGGGATGACCCTTATTTGTATAAGTATTGCCCTGATCAAATTATGAGAAGATGCATTCCAGAAACTGAGGTAAGTAGTGTTTTGAACTTTTGTCATTCTGAGGCTTGTGGAGGTCATTTTTCCATAAAAAAGACTGCTGCAAAGATTTTACAATGTGGTCTTTATTGGCCCACTTTGTTCAAAGACACTAACAATTTTTGTCGTTCTTGTGAAAGATGCCAAAAGCTAGGTGCATTAACCCGTCGACACATGATGCCGCTTAACCCTATACTTGTTATTGAGATATTTGATTGTTGGGGTATTGATTTTATGGGTCCCTTTCCATCTTCCTTTGGTTATCTTTATATTCTTCTTGCTGTTGATTATGTGTCCAAATGGGTCGAGGCCATACCTTGTCGTACTAATGATAACACTGTCGTGGTTAAATTTTTAAAAGAAAATGTGTTATCTAGGTATGGTACACCACGTGTCATCATCAGTGACCAAGGAACACATTTTTGTAATCGTTCTTTTGAGGCTTTGATGCGCAGGTATGGTGTTCTTCACAAAGTTTCAACTGCATACCATCCACAAACCAATGGACAAGCAGAGTTAGCAAATCGAGAGATCAAGCAAATTCTGGAAAAAACGGTCAACCCTAACCGCAAAGATTGGTCTTTACGCCTTTCTGATGCACTTTGGGCATACCGCACTGCTTACAAAACAACCCTTGGAATGTCTCCTTACCGGCTTGTCTTTGGAAAAGCTTGTCATCTACCTGTAGAGCTGGAGCATAAAGCTTACTGGGCTGTTAAGGCCTTTAACTTTGATTTAAATGTTGCAGGTCTTCAAAGAAAGTTACAACTAACAGAGATAGAAGAGTTGAGAAATGATGCTTATGATAACTCCAGAATTTACAAAGCCAAACTAAAAGCAGCTCATGACAAGCAGATCCTGAGAAAGATTTTTGAACCAAACCAACGGGTGCATCTTTATGACTCCCGATTGCATCTTCACCCTGGAAAACTGAGATCCAGATGGACTGGTCCATATATAGTAAAACATGTTTTTCCCAATGGTGTTGTTGAGGTTCATGACCCAACCGATGGGAGAATTCTCCGAGTAAATGGACAACGATTGAAACACTTTGTGGAGCGAATAACTCAACCTGAGGAGCTCACTTTGTTGGCCCCTATCTATCACAACTAATCAGGTTGTATCTTTCTGTACTATATTTTTTTTTTTTTTTTTTATTTAATTTTACCTTGTTTTTATTTTTCTTTGGTTTAGTTTTTTTTTATTTTTTTATTTTTATTTTTTTTCTTTAGCCTTCCATTAATTTGGTTGTCTCTCATTGAAGCATCATTAAAGTGTCCTTTGTTCTTTCATTTTTCCTATCTTTTTGTGACAGTGAGGACACTGTCAAATTTAGGTTGGGGGTGGTAGTTTGTGCATATTCATGTTGCATATGGTTTTTGAAAAAAAAAAAAAAAAAATCACAAAACAAAACTAGTTGATTGCCTGTTTTACTGTAATTCTTGTTTAAACTTGTTTACATTTCATGTGCGTAGCCTTGTGGTAAGATGGATGTTCAATGCATATAGCCAAGAAAAATCACATATTTAAGTGCATATTTTTCTAATCTCACACATTTTTTTGTGAGTAAGTGGAGAGATTGAGAAAACAACTTATGAACTTTCATCGATCTTTTGAATTGATTAAGTTGCTGTTTAGATTGTCATTCTTGATATATTGAATATGCTTTAAGAGATATTGGTTGAAAAAAAGAAAAAAGAAAAAAGCTATTGAGCCTTCAGAAATCATGTTTGCTGTGAGAAACCATGTATTGTGTGAAAAGCTTTGTATTGTTGTGTTTATTCAAAGAAAAAAAAAAAGAAGAAAAAATAAAAAAACAAAAAAAAAAAAAAAAGTTGTTGAAGCAATTCAAATAAAGTCTTCCATTAACTCAGAAGACAGTTCTTCTTCTAGGGATTATTTTTAGTTTTTTCATGAGGCTCTACTTAGGTTGACCATTGAAATCTTGAAGCAAAAACTTTGTGGAAAGAATGATTAAATTTTGAATAGTTATTTTTTTCTATCAATTGATCAATGTTCGTTCATTTGCTTGTCCTAAAAAATTGCCTATCCATTTGAGTGTTTCTCTGTTTTTCCAACTCCATGAGTGAAATTCCGCCCATTTAAATTGATATTTTTCACCTGTGAGGATATGGAGTTGAGGCTTTCACATGTTCGAATTTTTCAAAAGCTATATGTATTGGGGTTTGTGGTAAGAAGGTTATGGCTTAGTTCATGTTTTGTTTCTTGTTTACGCTTGAATTGCTAAGGGACTAGCAATAAGCTGGTTGGGGGTTGTGATTAGAGCATAAAAATACAATTTTAATATTAGAAAATTGATTGCATTTGTCAATAATATGTTATTTATTAAACATTTTGATTTGATTATTTTTACGAATGCATTTGGTTTGATCATTTGATTTAATGTGTTTTTATGCTCATGAAATTGATAACTTTGACATAATTTATGTGTACTTAATTTGGGTTTATGGTGTTTTTCAGAAATAAAATCAAAAGGCTCAATTTAAAGGATATCAGCTCAAATGCACAAGACTTGTATGTTACTGGGGTTCAGTAGTTGAACACAAAGGCACTCAGAGCCCAAATTTCTCCAGTCCAAAGCTTCATGGCCCATACATTCCCACCAGATTTGATTTTCAAATTTCAAAAATGATCAAGTGATTTGTGGAGATAATGGAGGAAAAATTTGACTTTTAAATTTGAATTTCAAAAAAGTTGGATGAGATATGATTGATAGAGTGATTTGTGGAAATAAATTGGAATTTAATTTGTCTCTCAAAAATTTGGAAGTAGTAGTGATTTTTGGTGATAGATTGGGACAAATTTGTGATCAAGATGGAAAGAGTTTAAACAAATTTTGTTTGTTTGAATTTTGAAATCAAATTTGAATTTTGAAAGCCTTCCTTTTTTGGTGAAATGAAGATCTTATGGAGAGGCTTTTTGCTCCTATAAATAGGGCGTCTGGCAACACATCAAGGCAACCAGTTTTGAAGGAGAAAACCAGTGTTTCAGAAAGAAAGTGTCTTGCTAAATTATTTTCATACTTTCTCTGTGAAATGTGTGAAATAATGAGCAAGTTAGGCTAAAATTAGAGTGAGGCTGAGAGGTGATCTTAATTGTAAGGTTACTATTATTCAAGTTTGTTTATTTTCAAGCTTTTCAATGTCTATGTTAAACTCTTTTTGAAGTTTTAATTCAGAAATTATATTTTACAGTTTCATATAAATTCAGTCAAGCTTTTTTTATGTGGTTCATGTTAAAATCATAGTTTTTGAATTGATAAATTTATAAGTTGATTTTTGACTGCAGTATTGTCAATTTGATATATTGTCGTTCTTAAATAATTTATAAATTATAGCCTAGTTTGTTCTTAAATATAAAGAGTTTTACAATTATCACTGTGTTTTTATTTGATCTTCAAATCCATATTTTCCAATTGTTTGTTTGGGATGTGAAACATGCAATTGAGTAGTAATTTGAAATCAAACTTGATAATAGATAATTAAATAATTAAGTGATCCTCAAAGCCTTGCTATTTTCTCTATTGGTTGTCGTTTTTATATTTTTATTCATTCTCCAATTAAAATCCTCAAATAATTTTCTCTTCAATTGTTCTCTATTGTTAAACTTTATTTTTATAAAGTTTTACTGTTTTGAATTCTTCTTGTTGTTCACTTCTCTGTGGGATCGATACCTTAAAGCTTGCTATAATAACTGCTTAGCCGAAGGTGATATTTTGAGCACAATCAAGAACTAGCAACTTGTTTTCTTTCTCATGTATATCATTTAACTTCCAATTTGTAATCAGTCTTCGTACTTAATGACAATTTCTTTCATTACTTCTCTTGTGTTGAATGCTCTCTAGGCTACTATACTTCATGCTCTTCATTTTTCCTGTGAGCTGATAATTAATGAACCCAAAACCTGATAATAAGAAACAACTTAATAGCATTTTGCAAGTATAAGTAATGGGTTTTTTAGAACGCTTAATGAGATATGCTTGGGCACTTAGCCACTTGTTTTTTAGGCTTTTTTATTCATAGCGAGCTATGCAAGGACACTTAGTCACTTGCTTTTTAGGCTCTTCAATTTATAGCGAGCTATGCAGGGGTCGTCACCTCGCCTGCTTTTTAGGCTCATTAGCGAGCTATGCAAGGACACTTAGTCACTTGCTTTTTAGGCTCTTCAATTTATAGCGAGCTATGCAGGGGTCGTCACCTCGCCTGCTTTTTAGGCTCATTAGCGAGCTATGCAAGGACACTTAGTCACTTGCTTTTTAGGCTCTTCAATTTATAGCGAGCTATGCAGGGGTCGTCACCTCGCCTGCTTTTTAGGCTCATTTGTTTGTTCTTACGCTGTTGAGCTCGGAGCCCGTTAGCCTGGTGTGTTGAATCAAAAACAGGGGGAAAATGGAGCTTTTATTTACAATCAATCCATATTACAGATAATGATAAACTTATTGATAATAGGGGCGGAGATGCTCGGCATTCCAAGCTCGGAGGACTTCTGCCCCATTTACATTAACTAAGCGATAAGCTCCATTTCCCAAGGCTGTTTTGACAACATACGGTCCTTCCCAGTTTGGGCCTAAGGATCCGTCACTCGGCTTGCGGGCTCCAGGTAGAATGAGGCGTAAGACTAAGTCTCCCTCATTGAATCTGCGAATGCGAGCATACTTGTTGTAGTACCTCGCTATTCTCTGCTGATAGACTGCTACCCTTAATCTGGCCATTTCTCTGTGTTCTTCGAGCAGGTCCAGATTTGTTGCAAGTAACTGATCATTGTCATTTGGATTGAAGGTCGCTCTTCTTTGTGAGGTGACCTCAAATTCAGCCGGGATCATAGCCTCCGATCCGTACACCATTGAAAATGGGGTCTCGCCAGTGGAGCTGCGAGCTGTGGTTCTATAAGACCACAATACTTTTTGGAGCTCGTCTACCCACGCTCCTTTCTTGGCTTCCAGTTTCATCTTCAGGGTCTGCTTAATAATCTTGTTCACAGCTTCCACTTGGCCATTGGCTTGTGGATGATCTACTGCTGAGAAACTTTTAGTGATTTTGAGGTCGTTGCAGAATCTAAGAAACTGGTCACTGGCGAACTGGGTCCCATTGTCTGTCACAATCTGCTGTGGGACCCCGAATCTGCTAATGATGTTGCTCCACATAAACTTCTCAATTTTTGTCGTGGAGATTTCAGCTAGCTCTTTCGCCTCAGCCCACTTAGTGAAATAATCTACTGCGACTACTGCATGTTTGCATCTTCCACGTGCCATCGGAAGGGGTCCGATCAGGTCCATTCCCCAGATCGCAAAGGGTCACGGGCTCACCATCTGCTGGAGGTAAGCCGGTGGAGCTCGCGGAATGTGAGCAAACCTCTGACACTTGTCACACTTCTTCACTAATTCAATGGCATCTTGCCTCATGGTGGGCCAGTAGAAACCTTGACGAAGTGCCTTCTGAGCTAGAGATAGCCCCCCAGCATGGTTCCCGCAGTGGCCTTCGTGTATCTGCCTTAGCACTGTTTCACATTCAGGGCCATCAATGCACCTCAAAAGTGGGGCTGATAATCCTTTCTTGTACAAGGCATCATCGTAGATGCAGTACCTGGCCGCTCTAGCTCGTAGACGTCGGGCTTCTAGCTTGTTACCGGGCAGCTTTCCATCCTGCAAGTATTCAAGAATAGGGCTCATCCAGGAATCAGGCTGCACGGATATAGCCATCATGGCATTCTTTTCTTCAGTACTTGGAGCTGGTAGGAACTCAACTGGGATAGCCCCAAGGAAATCTGCATCTCGTGTAGTTGCGAGGCGAGCTAATGCATCAGCATGCGAATTCTGAGCTCGCGGGATTTGCTTCATCTCGTACTTCTGAAATGCACCTAGCAGCTCGTGAACTTTTTGGAGGTAGAGGGCCATTTTTGGTCCCCTGGCTTGATATTCTCCTATTACGTGGCTGACGACGAGCTGTGAGTCACTGAAAATCTTCAAGTATTCAGCTCGCATCTCCTTAGCCAAACGCAGTCCTGCGAGCAGAGCTTCATACTCAGCTTCATTGTTTGTTGCCTGAAAGCCAAACCTTAGAGCACAGAGGATTTTGTGGCCCTCAGGACTGATCAGTAGAACTCCAGCTCCAGCCCTCTGCTCGCTGGATGATCCATCAACAAAAAGCTCCCAGGCCGGACCTTCAGAAGACTCAGCTTCATCATCCACGGGTCCCGTAAATTCTGTAATGAAATCTACAAGAGCCTGAGCTTTGATAGCCGTCCTTGGCTTGAATTGAATATCGAACTGCGCGAGCTCCACTGCCCATTTCAACAAACGACCTGAGGTGTCTGCTTTCTGTAAAACTTGCTTCAACGGATACTGGGTGAGGACTTCGATAGTGTGAGCTTGGAAATAAGGTCGCAGCTTCCTTGATGCAATCACCAGGCAGTAAGCCAGCTTCTCCATCTGCGAATATCTGGTTTCAGCATCCTGTAATCTTTTGCTCACATAATAGACCGGAAGCTGCGTCTTTTCTTCTTCCCTCACCAGTGCAGCACTCAGAGCTTGCTGAGACACCCCTAAGTACAAAATCAATTTTTCATCTTCTTTGGGCTTAGAGAGAAGCGGAACTCGTCCCATATACTGCTTCAACTGTTGGAAAGCTACTTCACACTGCTCGGTCCACTCGAAACTCTTTACTTTCTTCAGAATGTCAAAGAAAGGGACACACTTGTCTGTAGCTTTCGAAATGAACCTACTCAATGCTGCGACCTGGCCATTGAGACTCTGCACATCCTTTACCCTGGTAGGCGACCTCATGTCAATCAGCGCTCTGATCTTCTCAGGGTTAGCTTCAATTCCCCTACTGTTGACCATGAAGCCCAGGAACTTCCCAGAAGCCACTCCAAATGCACACTTGAGCGGATTTAACTTCATCTGGTAGTTCCTCAGAATTTGGAACATCTCCCTCAGGTCGCTAACATGGTTACCTATCTGCTTGGATTTCACCAGCATATCGTCAACGTAGACCTCCATAGTCTTTCCAATCTGCTCTTTGAACATCATGTTCACCAAGCGTTGATAGGTCGCTCCAGCATTCTTTAAACCGAAGGGCATCACCTTGTAGCAATATAGTCCCCGATCAGTCATGAACGAGGTGTGCTCTTCATCTTCAGGCTTCATTGGGATCTGGTTATACCCCGAATATGCGTCCATGAAGCTTAGGAGCTCGTGGCCAGCGGTAGCATCCACGAGCTGGTCTATTCTTGGCAGGGGAAAACTGTCCTTTGGGCATGCCTTGTTCAGATCAGTGAAGTCGATGCAGGTTCTCCACTTCCCGTTCTTCTTTTTCACTAGCACAGGGTTGGCAACCCAGGTTGGGTAGTAAGCTTCTCTGATGAACTTGTTAACCAGAAGCTTGTCTATTTCTTCCTTTAGTGCTAGGTATCGTTCCCCTGTCATTGCCCTTCTCTTCTGGCGAACTGGTTTGAAATGAGGATCAATGTTCAGCCTGTGAGACATCACCTTTGGGTTTATTCCCACCATGTCCTCATGATTCCATGCAAATACATCCAAGTTCGCCTTCAGGAATTCAGCGAGCTGGGTTCTCAACTCCGGAGTTAATCCTCTTCCCAGTTTTAAGCATCGTTCAGGATTTACCTCGCTGACTGGTACGTCTTCTAACTCCTCGATTGGACCGGTAGCTTGGTTTGCATCTACCTCGCGAGGGTCCAGGTCGTGACTGACTCCCTTCTCAGTCATAGCTCGTGGCTCCCCCCCTAAAACCACGTTCACCTTCTTTCCTCTCACGCCCATCTTAACAGCATCTTCATAACAACGCCGAGCCAGGTGCTGTTCTCCTCGAACACATCCGATGCCATTAGGAGTTGGGAACTTCACTGTCAGAGTTCTGGTCGAGGTAACCATGTCCAACTCGTTCATAGCAGGTCTCCCCATGACCACATTGTATGCTGATGGGCCATCGATTATCAAAAAGTCCGTCAAGGTTGTTGCTTGACGACCTGACTCCCCCAGAGTCAATGGCAACTTAATCTGCCCCACTGGTATCACAGCATCTCCAGTGAATCCAAATAAAGGCTCCAGGGATGGCCTCATCTGCTCTGCTCGCAGCCCCATTTGGTCAAAACAACTCCTATACATCACATTCACCGAGCTCCCGGTGTCGATCATGATGCGCCTAACTTCCACATTGCTGATTTTTGCCCGTATAACCAGCGCATCATTATGAGGGCAGATTACTCCTCTAGCATCTTCTTCTATAAATACGATCTCGTCCGAGGTCGGCTTTGCTCTTTTGGTAGGTCCCTCCGACCCGTTGAGCTGAAATGAATGATTCGCCTCTCGGATGTACCTCTCGTGTGATCTGTTGGAATCACCTGCGATATGGGGGCCACCATAAATAGTGAAAATAGTTCTTACCGCAGGTTCCTGACCTTGATCGGAAGCTCGCTGGGGTTGTTGCTGGTGCATTGGCTGTTGCTGTTGAGGTCGTTGCTGGTGAGGTCGCTGGTCAGCAGGTCTTGCCACATATTCTCCCAAGCGACCTCGCCTGATCAATTTTTCGATGGCGTTCTTCAACGCCCAGCAATCTAAAGTACTGTGTCCGACCTCATTATGATAAGCACAGAACTTGTTCTGATCTCTTTGCTGAATGGGAGCCCTTATAGGATTGGGCCTCTCGAAATCCTCCTTGTTACGCTCCGCAGCGTAAATCCTGTCCGGTGATGCCGTCAGGATGCTGTATCCTTCCTGGCGACCCCAACGCTGAGGTCGCTCATACCTTGGCTCTCTTCTCGCTTTCTTGGCGATCTGATTACTTGAGCCGTTGTTTCTTCCTTCTTCGTTCCGGCCATTGTTTCTTCTCTTTGGCTGAATGGAACTGCCCGCTTCATTCTTCTGATTCTGCTTTTTCGGGCCGAAGGTTTCTTCCCACTTGATCTCTTTCGCAGCTCGCTCGTAGAACTCTCCCAGATCCTTCACTGGGGACTTGTAAATGCTCTCATACAACTTTCCATCCTTGCGCAATCCAGCAGAGATCGCTGTTAGAATGCTTTCATCTGATGGATGCTCGACATTTGCGACCTCGCGCCTAAACCTGGTGATGTATTCCTTCAACGACTCACCCTGACGCTGAAAAATGGTGGCAAGGTGGCAGGATGGAGCGAGCTGCCTTCTCAGTGCCCTGTATTGACCAACGAACTTTTGTTGGCACTGCTCCTAACTTCCTATGCTACGAGCTGGGAGATTTCTGAACCACGTTCTTGGAATATCCCCCAATGTAGCCGGGAATACTCGGCACTTCACCATTGGATTTCTTGTCTGCAGATCCATCTGAACGTTGAAAGCGTCTAGATGGTCATATGGGTCACTGTCCCCATTGTACTGCTGAATACTCGGCATCTTGAACCTCGGAGGGAGAGGCTGCGTCTCAATCTCCCTTGTGAATGGGGTTCTGTCTCCATAGAGCCCACGCCGCTCCGGAACACCAGGTCGTGCTTCCAACTGTTGGACTCTTTGGAGTAGCTCTTCTAGTTGGGGGTCTCGGAGCTCGTATATTCTCCTGTGATCATGACTTGGAGCCGGATGTTCAGGGTCATACCTTTCGTCTTCCTCGAATTGACCCTCATGACGATGGGATCTTACCTGCTGCCCATCCACCTCGTCAATATAACGAGCTGCTGCTCGGACTTTGCCTTGACCAACTTCCATCCGCCTGTTTCCCTCCTGGCTCGGTCTTGCTACCAGGCTGTCAGGACGCGCGACCTCCCTTTCGCGTTGAACAAGGTGTCCTCCGGCCCTAGAACGCGCATTAGATGAGCGAGCAGAGTCTGCAGGTCGCGGGACTTCCCTTGCTAGCCTTTCAGGTCTTCGTGCTGGTTCAGGAGGCCGGGGCATTCCCAGTGGTGCCTGAACATCCACCCTAGTCACGTTCTGAACCTGAGCCTGCACCAACATATTGACGGCCTCAGTGAGTTGTCTGACCGTATCTTCCAGCGCTTCCTGCCTCTGCAATAATGCATTCTGCCCTTCGGCCGTCGGGGCAATTGGGACCGCTTGACGGTGAGGCAGAGGAGGAATGCCTGTTGTAGTCCCGAGAGCCTGTCCATGGGACGGGCCTGCGGCATGCGTGGTTGCATCTTGCCCAGGCTGTAAGTTCTGTTGAGATTGGTTCACGTGACTTTCCGCCTGGTCATCATCTCCAAGGAACCTGTTTGATCTAGTCTTTGCCATATCACCAAAAGTTGGTAAACTGAGATGAAAAAGATTGCAGTCTGGGCCCTCCTTCTAGCGCCAAAATGTCGACGTTGGAATTCAGTCGACGAGAAATCAATGCCCAATACCTGCAATCAATGTGAGAAAGCACAAACACCAAGAAAAGACAAAGACAAAAATAAAGGATCAAGCGAGGAACCCAAAGCTTTTACGTGGTTCGGCAATAATAGGCCTACGTCCACGACTGTCCGACTCTTAATCTCTGCAGAGTGACAGTATATTATTGAATATTGTCTGTCTATGTTACAATGATTTCAATCCCTATTTATAGGGAAAGAAGAGTTACAATTCTAGTTGTAGCAAATCAGGAAGAGAATCCTGAATTAATTACATTCCCTAAACAATTGAGAAAAATAAGAAAAAGAATTATAAATTAATTATTCTTCCTAATATATTCGGATAATATCAGGAAATTACTATATTTATCTCAAGATAATGATGACTTGAATTTGACTTCGAATTGATCTCCATATCTGACGAGGAAATCATGGTTTGATTGGGCAATTGCCTTATTCGGAGAGAGAATCATAGTTGAGCTTGATAACTGCCTGTTCTGGAGGATACTGTGCCTATCACGCATCTGAGCGAGCTGACGTATCATGGTGACTTCGAGCTCGAGCTCGCTGAGAAGCGAGCTGCGCAGGCGGCGAGCTGCGACCTGGCTGTATTTATGGGTCTGTTGATGCCAGCTGGAAGTCTTGATGGTCTTTGAGTCAATACTGGGCCTCGTCTGATGGGCTTTGACTATGTTGACCTTATTGGGCCTTCTTATCGGGTCTTAAATGGGCCTAAATTGGACTTTTACCAGCCCATCTACTGAATCCGAAAAATACACACAACAAATTCTATATAATCACATATTCTGATATTCACATGAACCTTTTCAATAGACCTTTGAACAAAGAAACATTCTATATCATAATATTAATCAAGAGTTTGGTGTTCAATCTCTAGAAGTTGCCAAAGTCCATATTGCACAAGTCTGAATTTGGCCGGTCTATATTCGCAACATATATGTATTATGATTATATTAATCAAATCATTCAGGTAGAAATTATTATAAAAAGAAAATGATTCTCCAATGATCATATAATCTATTCTTTCAAACCGACCGAAATCTATAAAATCAATTATTATTCCAAGTAGTTTCATGCTAGTTATTCTCCTACCTAGTAGTTAAGGCATTGACAATTTCGAGGGTTACCCAAATTCTATCCTGTGTTTTTATAGGTAGACTCTTACATTTTCAAATGAAAATTAAAATAAACAATAACAATGATGATGAAAGTTCGTAAATAATAATAATAATAAAACTATGTATGCTTGTCTAACTGCATGCAAATTTAACGAAAAAGAAAAAATATATATATATGCCTACAATTTATAATTTTTATCAATATTATTGTTTTAGAATTATATATTAAAAAGAAGAAGAAGAAGAAGAAGAAGATGATGATCATGATGATGATGGTGGTGGTGGTGATGATCTAATTCCAAGTCACCCATATTCATACTATTAAGATTGTGAGTTCAAATTATTATTTTTTCTCTTAAATTTTACATTTATTCTTTAAAAAGATTTTAAAAGATCATATAACAGTTCTAACATAACTTCTGCTAACAACGATAAATTAGAAGTCTTTTCTGCTCCTATACCATTTTTTTGTAAAATTTTTTGAGATATACTCCTACACAATAATAAGCTTAAAATTAAAAAATTTTCATACAAGGGTAAATACCCTGACACCCTTAAGAGTTGGCAAGTGACGTTATGATATTATCACTGACTTAATCTCTCAGATACCTATTTCAACTCTCACCAACAGCAAAAAAATATAAAAATAAATAAAAATAAACTCTCTTATAATATAAAAATATGTGGATATTTCCCCATGTGGGTCTCCTCCCTATCTATGTGTGGATTGTTTCCTTTGTATGGGAGCCATTCCTTGATAATAATTAATCCTTAAACTTATTGTAGTCATTATATATAAATATATATTTAAAATTATAATTTAAAAAAAAAAAAAAAAACTATTGACACCCTTTAAATTTTTAATATAAAGTAAGTCGAAAGCAATTTTAAATATGTCCACTCAAACCTCCCCTTCTATTAGCTTGATCGACTCTGGTTGAGTATCTGGATAATACCATGCTGGAAAATCTTCTTGAGTGGAAAAATGTGTCACGAAGGAATCAATGTACTGATCATCTGATGATGATAGTTTCAATACTCCTAGTCAGATCTTATGTACTCAATTCATGATTCAGCCAGCCAGTACCTTTAGCCCTGTTTATCCTGAGTCTACTTCTCAGGATGTTCTTCAGTTTTGATCAGTCCTCAAAATCCTTTACTGATTCTGAAAACTCTGAAAATTCTTCATGTTATCAGCTCTAATAACAACTTGTCCAAGACTCCTGTTTAGAAACACATTCCGAATTCCTCCAAAAATGCTCTCACCCTTTATGGCAAAATCTCAGGCCAAACTTTAACATCTCTCTTAAAAATAAATTCTGTTCTACAGCCTTGCAAATACAATTACAAATAAATAAATAAATAAATAATATTTCCATCAAATTGACGTTCACTGCTCTTAAAAATATTAACTTGTTATTATATTTTGTTATCTAGGGAAGCTCCCAATTCCCAAATCTGGTAAATTGTTATTATTATTACTTAAGAAATTATTGACTCTTTATTTATTTATTTATTTATTTCCATTTTAAAAATTCCCTTTCACCATTACTGATTAACGGATTGAGGTTGAAGGCAGGGAGGTTGAGGTAGATATAAGTATAAACTCAAACTTGCTCTCGAACTGCCTTTATGTTCAACTTCAGTTATCCCCAAAAAATAAGATAATTTGTAGGTTTAAATAACGAAATAGATACCGAAACTCTTTTTCTTTCATTTTCTTTTTTAATTAGATAATCAAGTCTTTTAGCACCAATTTATAGTTGGGACACTATGTTACTATACATTATCGATATAGTTATAGGAGATAATAGTCATTGAAATATAATTTAAGGTTCTAAAACATTAAAAAGTCTTGGAAACACTTGATCATATCTCTTTTTTCTTTAGAAACAAAATTGAAACTTATAATATTCAACTACGGTCAAGAGCTGTTCATATTAAATAAAAAACAAAACAAAAACTACATGTACCATTAGATATCCACTATTATTAAATATAAATAAATATTGATGGTAAAATTTGAATCTTATTATAAATATAAAAAGAAAATTATCCACTACCCGACCAAAAAATAATGTAAAACTTCTATTTTTTTCAGTAACTATCAATAGTATATATATATATATATATTTTTTAAAAAAAGGACAAACTAGTAATGGACTATTCTGTGGTTATATTGTATAACATCTAAACGGTAACTAGAACTATAAAAACTTATTTTTTATGGGAAAGCAAAAGACAACAAGCAGTTGATTGCCGAAGGGGAAAGGAGCAGTTCACTACCAAGCAAAGACCTTTACTGAGTTTCTTTTCTAAATTTTAGCTACGATAGAGTAATTCAAACCTAGAATATTATCAGACCAAACAAATATTTTTTATCATCAAATCAAATCGGACTATAACATTAAAGTAGTTATTAAATTTAGAATAATATGATAATATATCCATTCTTTGTCTACAACAAAATCATCAAAACCATTCAAGAATCTCCAAGGAATGGAGACGGCAGAGGATCATGCAAATGCATTACTTGTAGATGGGCTATACAAGTGAGCATCCTCCGTGGTATTGTTTGATAATTTGATGGCCTTATGTAGTTGGGTAATTCAACTTGGTTTTGTAAGTAATTTTGTTTGTTTACTTTTTGAGTTGTTTGTATTCTTGTTCATTATGGCGTTCTTTGGCTTTTCAAGTTTAAAAATAATAATAATTTGGATTTCTTAAATAAAAATATTTTAGTTGACTTAATAAAAAGTTAGTTAAACTGTTTCTGTGATGATTTTTTCCCCCTTAAATATAAACCAGGATTTCCTTGACCCTTGACCATTTCATCTAAAAATATGTAAACTACCGACCAAGATATACTTTTGTGAACAATTCCTCTTGTATTTTATCAATCCATTTCATATATTGTATCGTTCAATTTGACCTTACTTCCGGTTTTTGCTGCTGCCGCCGATGGTAGGTGCCAGCAGCCCCCTACCCCCCATTATGTGTGGCTTGGTTTGTACTCATCCGTCAAATCCAAAAATTTATACATAATAATAAATTAATAATAATAATAATAATAATAATAATAATTCTCCTATCATTATGTATGAGTTGACCTCCACCCTCATGTGGGTCTTTCTCCACCTCCACATAGACATATCTCTTTCAATTGAGAACATTACCCTGGATCGTACCATCAATATTCTTATCTCGGTTAGTCCTGATGATCCTCTAGACCTATGTCAATCCTAAAAGTTTTTTTTTAAAAAAAATTGAGCTTACTTTTTACTATTTTATTTTGTGCATCGCATTTTGCAATACTGAAAAATGGTGAACCCTGAATACTTTATAAACCCCAAAACATCAGCAAATTATTGATACGGTTTGCGTTCATAGATGAGTAACGTAAACCCATAAAAAACAAAAATTAGAATCCCATGCCAATCAAATATATGCTGATCTTTAATGTGCGAAAGTAAATAATTTTACAAAATAGTTGCATTTTCCAGGTGAGAGAAAAATATTAAAAGAAACAAATCTATTAATTTACCACATATAATATATCCATGTATTATATCAACGTCTTGATCCATAAAACACGTATTCAGCAGTAAAACTATGAGAAAAGGGCAACATGATTTGTTTGCACACGAAGCTACCTGGCGATTAGGCCAATAAAGTTTGTGTTAGTTTTGACCAATAATTAATAGCATACTGTTTTAGTTTCCATACAATTGGCTGGCTTGATATGGCACCAAATAAAGTTTACAAATTCAATCATGATCTGCCATTTCCTTGATTCTTCCCGGATAAGTCCAACGACTTGGCAACTGCAGAAATTAATATATTTTATAATCAAGTTGTAAATAAATAACCATTTGTGTACTGTTCAACAACGTTTGCTACCAATTGGTGTTGATGTTGACTTTCAAAATATATGATGTGAACCCAAAAAAAGAATATCCGCGTGTTGCAGCAGACAGAAACGTGTGATTAACATGACATGATCTATCATCGAATTGGAAAAAAAAAAAGGAAAATGATAGTCATGCCAATGGCTGCAATAGCAATTGACCTCGTCTCTGTACTACTATTCTTCTTTACATATTCAGATTGTCACTATAAACTAAACTATTAACTGTTTTTTTTTTTTTTTAATTATAAATATATAAAGTCTATTTAGTCTCCTCAGAAAGGAGAAGCTGGAAAGATTGTGGAAATGTTCAAGCAATTTGTGTTTCCATTTTTTGCGATTTTGGCTCTTACAGTTCACGTTTTCGCAAAGGATCAATCAGGTTTGCTTGTTCTAAATCTCTGAAAAACATTCTAATTTCCCTTCTTGTAACTTCATGTTAAGGCCTTTAGTTGAATTTTCCTATCAGGATTTATTAGCCTGGATTGTGGCCTGCCAAGAGATGACAACTACACAGAATCTACAACAACGGGTATTAATTATATTTCGGATGCAGACTTCATTGAAACCGGTGTTGGGAGGAGCATAGCACCTGAATACAAAGTTGGCAAGCAGAGGCAGGTCTTGTCGGTTAGAAGCTTTCCTGATGGAATTAGAAATTGTTATATACTAAATCTTACCAGGGGTGATAAATATTTAATCAGAGCGAGTTTCATGTATGGAAATTATGATGGTGAGAATATAGTACCATCATTTGATGTATATGTAGGTCCTAATTTCTGGTGGTCATTAAATTTCACAAGTGCATCCACTGTTATTAGCGAGGAGCTCATACATGTTCTCCCATCAGATTATTTACATTTCTGTCTCGTGAATACGGGTAAAGGGACACCGTTTATATCGGCATTAGAATTAAGGCTTCTGAAGAATACAACTTACATAACTCAATATGGATCGCTTGAACTCGATACACGGGTGGATATTGGTTCGAAATTGAATAGATCATTCAGGTGAGACATTTTGTTTAACGAAAAGTACTTTTATTTTTGGAACTATTTATGTGACTTCTGAGCGATGCCTCAGGTACAAAGAAGATGTTTATGATCGATTTTGGAGCCCGTTTAATTTCGAAAGTTGGACACAGTTAAGTACTTCAGCTATTATTGATGAAAATGAAAGCAATGGTTATGACCCTGCACCCCTAGCAATGCAGACTGCTGATGCACCAAAAGATGATAGCCAGCCATTGGATTTCTTCTTGACACCTGCAGATTCCACTACACAATATTACATTTACATGCACTTTGCTGAGGTTGAAAAGCTGAAAGCAAATGAGACCAGAGAGTTTAACATATCTTTAAATGGGATGCACTGGTACGGACCTTTCTCACCGGCTTATTTGTCCACAACTACTGTGTACACCAGATCAGGCTTGAATGCTGAAAAGAATAACAACTTTTCGATCTACAAAACGGAAAGCTCAACACGTCCACCTATCCTTAATGCTCTTGAGATTTATAGGCTTAAAGAATTCTTGCAGTTACAGACAGAGGAACAAGATGGTATGATCTTATCAACTTTTCCTTTCTTTAAGGTTCATTTAGTACCATTTCGCGAACTAATTTCTGTATTCATATAAAAACACTAGTTGATGCTATCACAAATGTAAAGGCAAAGTACGGACTGAAGAAAAATTGGCAAGGAGATCCGTGTGTTCCTCAAGCTTTCTTGTGGGATGGGCTTGGTTGCAGCAATAGTAGCAATGATCAGCCTAGAATCACATCCTTGTATGTTAACTATGCCTTCTAATTAGTATGCTATATGTTTTTCTACTGTACTCCAATTTCCTGTTATTGAAGTTATTGAATTGCAATCAGAAACTTATCCTCAAGTGGATTGTCTGGGAAGATAGCTGATTACTTGTCCAATCTCACCATGCTGCAATCTCTGTAAGTATATCCGTCTCATACAAGCTGTTAAGTAATCAGCATATGAATGATTGAAGCAAATCGACTTACTATTTTCTGTGACCGTGTTAGGGACTTATCAAACAATAATTTGATTGGACCAGTGCCTGAGTTTCTTTCTCAGATGTCATCTTTGAAAGTCCTGTAAGTTACCTAGATTAGAACTACAAATAGCAATTTCTTGCTAAGGAGAATTGTGGATCAATAATATATACTTCCTATGTGCAGAAACCTGAATGGAAACAAACTCAATGGTTCAATTCCAGCTGCACTCCTAGAGAGACAGAGAAATAACCTACTTACATTAAGGTTTGCTTTTATTTGGAATTATAAGCCTTTCTAGAATTCCTTATAAGCAATTGTTGATAGCTGACTAGTTTTAATTTGAAAACTTATTTTGGATATTGTGTTGTTTCTAGTTTTGATGGCAATCCAGATCTTTGTTCATCTGATCCATGCAAGAAAAGAAATAATAATAATAAGAAGAAAATTGTTATAGCAGTAGTAGCACCATCTGCTGCATTTGTATTACTTTTAGGTGCATTGATGGTCTTTTTCGGCCTTAAGAGAAGGAAACAACAAGGTTTGGCACCCAGTTATTGCATATGTCAACTGATTTTTTGAAGTTACATTCCAGAAGTCAGTGTCCATGTTACTAAAAATGCTTAATGATTTTGTTGTAATATCAAACAGCAGTGAAGGTGGATCCCAAATCAAGCAAAACATACGAGTCAACTGAGCGGAACAATCAACAGTTCACCTATTCCGACGTGTTGAAAATGACTAACAACTTTGAAAGGGTTCTTGGTAAGGGAGGATTTGGTACGGTTTATCACGGCCGTTTAGATGATAATGAAGTTGCAGTGAAGATGCTCTGTCAATCATCTGCTCAAGGGTTTAAGCAGTTCCAATCAGAGGTATATCTACATCAAACTCAAGTCAAGACCACTTTGGTCTCATAATTTTTACATTACAAACTGTGAGGTGACCTTTTTTTTTATTCACAATAACATCTGGTTTCTTATTATAGGTCAAGCTTCTCATGAGAGTCCATCATAGAAACTTAACAACCCTTATTGGATATTGCGATGAAGGCACCAATTTGGCTCTCATCTATGAGTACATGGCTAACGGGAACTTAGGAGAGCATTTGTTTGGTATGAATCTACTTCAAATATTAGATTTTGAATCATACTATATGATCTCTGATAACTTTCTTGATGTAGCAATGTTTAACAATTTCTTTGTAAATATAGATAGTGAGAAAGATATCTTGACTTGGGAAGGAAGACTTCGAATAGCTGCGGAGGCAGCTCAAGGTTAGCAAGCAGTACATTATAAATATAATTTTGTGTTTGTCCTATGTTTACTAATCTTTCTATCATGCCTGTTAGTCTAACTGATATGCCTGGAATTTCGAATGCAGGATTGGAGTATTTGCATCATGGTTGTAAGCCACCGATTATCCACAGAGATGTGAAGTCTACTAACATCTTATTAAACGATAAATTCCAAGCTAAACTAGCTGATTTCGGACTGTCCAGAGCTTTCCCGGTTGAAGGAGTCACGCATGTATCCACTATTGTTGCTGGCACCCCTGGATATCTTGATCCAGAGTAAGCAATTCTGTTCTCGGTACACTAATTATTTTCATAATGAAATGACTTCAGTTCCTATACATGTTTTTCAGATAAAATTACAATCAATCAGGTTAAGTTATATAAAAACCAATTAGCCTCATATTATTTAACTCAAAACAGCTCAAGTTTGAACTAAAAACCAAAAACAGAACAGCTTGAAACAGAGTATTCTGTAGTCAAAAGCAATATTTTTTGTATTGCAACACATTTACATCAACAGTTGTCATTTACTTTGCTGCTTTTAATAACCTAATGCTTCCATAGCTTTTAATAAATTTGGAAGTGTTTTTGCTAATATGTCTGCTATCCAGTCTATTGGTAATAATTTGATTCAAAAACCTACATTGATAGAAAAATGTCCGATTAATGATATAAGACTCTCTTATAGAGTCCTCCTACAAAACTCAAATTGCTTGATTATGTTTGGTTCTGAATTCTGATATGATATCCTGGACTCATTTGCTCGTACGTTTTGGTTTGCAGATATTATAGATCAAACAGGTTGGCAGAGAAAAGCGATGTGTATAGTTTCGGGGTTGTTCTTTTAGAGCTGATAACAGGACGACATGTAATTTTAAAAGCACATGACAATAGTAACAGCCACATAAGCCAATGGGTTAGTTTCATGCTTGCCAAAGGAGATATTAAAAATACCGTTGATCCAAGATTAGAAGGAGACTTCGACGTCAATTCCGTTTGGAAAGCTGTGGAGATAGCAATGGCTTGTGTGTCTTCATCATCGAGCAGAAGACCAACCATGAATCAAGTAGTGATGGAGCTGAACGAGTGTTTAGCAATGGAGACTGCCCGGAGGAAGGAGAGTACAAATGAAGTTGAAACGAGATATTCCATGGAAATGATGACTGTGAATCTCCATACTGATTTTGCCCCTCTAGCAAGGTAGTGCATGCTTGAGCATGAGAGTAAATACAACGACTTGAAACAAGAGAGAAGGAAATAATGTATGTTGTGTAATTATATTACTGTGCATTATTATAAATTGTAGTTTAGTGGTCTCAAAGGTGTAGCTGTTTGCAAGTTCTATTGTATATATTTCTTGCAAAACTTATACTGCTGTAATCAATTCAAATTTTTGACAAAGATTTGTTCAAGAAGCAATTGATTGTTAATAAGTAGTTAACTATATTTTATGATAAAAACGGTTCGATGTGTAGGATCCTTGATATAAGTTACTTATAGTAAGATTTTGTCAAGTTTTGTTGGGATTTCATTATTGTTACAAATCTGTCAAGACTTTTAGAACAATCAATACCTCTTGAGATCCTTCACCTCGAAAATTCTACTTATATTAGTATTGGGGCTGGACTTAAACATTGATAAGGATCAAACATGATTTTTTTTTTTTTTTAAGTGATGCAAGTTAAAATATAGACGAAGTGAAAATAAAGCTTGTCTCAAATGCATGTAATACGATGGGTAGAAAACACACAAACAAAACTAGAGCACAACGAGTTTTTATTAGAGTCGGATTTAGTTATCAACTGGATCTAACTTTAAGACCTCAAAACCAGAGAGAACTCTAAAGAGAAACCAAAAAAGAAGAAAAACGGCGATGATCAGAAGAGGAGAGAAACAAGAGGATGTGGAAAAATGGCCTGGATCTAATCAGAAAAAGCCTTTTACGGGACTTTCTCTCTCTAGAGAGGGAGAGAGCCTTCGAGAATACACCCCCGTTGTTGATCTGGTCGTCATTGTCATGTTCCAACTTTCAAGGCAGCGTCGCCACATGGAAAGCTTGATTATTAGGCTGTTAATTTTGTATTGTTACAAAATCTAATAATAAAGTAATATGATATTAATCAATAGAAACTTTACAAAACGTATAAAAATCGAACACTTCATCATGTATGATAATTATTAATTTTTTTATAGATATATTTATATAGTCTGATACTAATTAACATTATGTGGACCCGATAGAAGATGCAAATACTTTATAATCAATCCAAAAATCTAAATCCACTATATATATATATTTGGAGAGAACTCCTCGTACGACCAGTAAGTGTAAATTATTTTACTCAAACCTTAATCATGAATAATATATATATATATATATTAACTATTTAACCTACAACTGAACACATAATCACTAGGTTCTTAAACATCATGTCAATGTTGCCCATCCAAGAATGATATAAATGATAATTAGGCAATGTGTGCTCTAAAAGTGGACGTATTAACAATCCAAAACTTTTATAAACAATACATATTTACCCTTTCAATATATCAATATATAATTATCTATATTTTGAAAAAGTTTATATAGCTTTTTTATATCATTTTCAAACTTTAACAAATACACTATGAGCATACTTCAAGACTTTCCCTATCACTTTGCAAGCGATTGTCTTTTTCTAAACATCATAAGGTTAAGTTTTGGAATTTTGTGGAAACGGAAGGAATTGAAGTGCGCAAGTCCCACTTCAACTCTCCATTCAACCCTGTCGGTTGTTTGTAAGACAAGTCACTGCATGCATACAATAGTCCCTACTTTACAAAAAGTGATTTAATTTTATAAATTCATCCTCTATTTCATGCCTTTCGAACAATGAAGATCACGTGAACCCAAAGTTTCAAGTCACTTATAGATCAAGGTCTTTATAAATTCATTCTTTGCTTTCACCAAGTCTTCCCAAAATCTTCCAATATCTTATAGATCAAGGTAAACTGCTTTCCACTACATTTAACCTCGCATTTTAAAAGAAATTCTTGTCCCTGTCTAGAGTTATACGTGAAAGGCCAACTAGAACCGCATATACTTGGGTTAATCTGCTTTTGATCAATCGTTTTGGAACTAAGACGATTAAATTTGTAAAAGGGGAAATGACTTGATGAAGACGACGATGATGTCGTCAACTATGACGGTCTTCATATATATGTTGATAATGACACTAGTATATTCCACTTGGACCACCTCGTATTATTCATAAGAATTATTTCTGTAAAGTCATCTAATTAATTGATGTAATATGAAATTAATGTAGTTTTAAAAAATTGAGTCATTAATTAATATCGATGATGATGTCATAGTTGATGTTATAGATGATTTCATCAACTATGACCGTCTTCATATTTTTGTTGATCGTGTCACCAACATATTCCAAATGGACCACCTTGTGTTTTTTATAAGGATAAATCATTTCTAAAATCATCTAATTAATGGATATAACTACCTTATCAGTTGGATAATCTTATAAAGGTGATTATTGAAATCAATCCAATAATTATCACTATTAGATAGACTATCCAATCAATCCAATGATTATCACTATTGGATAGACTATCCAATTAGTAAGGTAACCAAATTTTGAATTAATTGACATAAAACAAAATTTAATACATAATGTATTATCTAAAATTTAATTCAAATTTTTTATCTAAATAATGTGATAAATTTATGTATAACTTCTACATCATCATTATATTATTCTATAATTGATGTAACTGTTATAAATTATATTACCACATCATGTAAGTAAAAAATTTAATAAAATTTTTCGGAATCATAGAATTATTCAAAATTCAATTTGTGACTTAAACCACCAATTTAATTATTAATATTTTTTCATATATATAGTGTTAATTATTAATTTATAATTTACCGCTACTTAATTGATGTGGTATCACAATAATTAGGGTTCTTTTTAAACTAAAATAAATTAGGGTTTAAAAAAAAAAAATCATAAGGCGTTTTGTTCTTTACTTTTTATGAAGAAACTGTGATTATAAGAAAAGTAGTTATTTGCGTAGAATTAAAAGTCTTACCTAGCAATGCCTAGCCCAGAAAAATAAATTATATATACATAGGATATCTAATTCTGAGAAGTCTAGGTGGACAAAGTTTGGATTTATTTTAATAAACTTAGTTTTTAACTCACTAATAACGAGTTTATTAATTATCATTCAAGCAAGTTTATTTGAAATGAAATTAAGAAAACAAATTTAATTGTTTAGATGGAAGAAAGTAATTAAATTTTATTCGTAGTAATAATTTAATTTTAGATTTTGTAAGAAAAAAAAAAAGAATTTAGTTCATAAATTTAAGATAGAAGAAATTCATATAATTTGATATTTTGATTCTTAATCAATTTTAATAGTCACTATATTGAAAACCAGGAATTACATTTTTTATGCTTCATAAGGATTATTAATAAGTAAACATGATCTAAAAATTAAATTTTGTATAAAATTAAGGATGTAAAATCAATATCGCTATCACTTAGTCGTCAGCATCTAATAAAAATCATGGATGGACAATAAATACATGTTTACAAAACTTTATTCATAACCTCTAATTTTCATACTTTTCGGCTCATGAAGTTTTTAACTATATGAATTTATATAATTTTATATAAGTTCTTTGCTTCGATATTTTCAGAGTAACTGATTGCATGCCCTTGCTACAGGAAGTCTCCCCTAGTCTTCTAGCAGATAAGCTCGATGAATCACTTTACCTCGTTGTCTAACACGTTCATATCACTTTGGAAAATAGAATCTTTCGAGTATGACAAAAATATCACAATCATTTTTTAGCCTTTTGAGGCCAAAGGAGAACGACAACTGTAAAACAATAGCAGTAGAACCCATCGCGATAATTCCAGTGGGCCTATCAATAACGTCTAATAATGCATGAGTGAGAATTGCTCTATGTAGATATAGGATTATAGGGTTTCTTTCATCGTTTAGTGCACCCTAGTCGATATCACTAATACATCAGACATCATTAATTTACTATTATACAGCATTTGCATACGAGAGTCTGGGCAGTGACATCCCACCCGTAGAATTTGATCCATTTTATTAAGCGACCTGTACCAATAATCCTTAGTTGAGGATAATTTTTTTATACAATATAAATTTTTTTTTTTTTTTTTTATAAATTTTAGTTTCGAATCAAAGATTATGATAAAAACATATCCGATAAATTATATAATAAATAATACTTATAATATATATGTGTCATAAAGAAAAGTATTATACAATATTTGTAATATTTTATGCTAGTACTAAATTAGATACTGTAAAGAGTTATATATATACACATACATATATATATTGAAGTGTGACGAGTTTATACTGTTTGAATTATTGTATTTAGTTATAAACTAATGAGAGATATTCCTCATCTGTAATAAATCTGATATAAATTTTTAAAAATAAAAAGATTTAAAATATACAAAGTAAAAATAAATGGAGAAGAGATTAGGCTAGATAGCCTCAACACCTAATGATTGAAAAAACAATAATATTGATATCCATATAGGGTATGATATTGTTTTCATCGAATATTCTGAAAATTATTATTGATATTTTTATAAATTATCAATATCGGTGAACATATAGTATAAGTTTAAATATTATCATGTATGTTTCTGTCAAATATATTTTATATCTTGTCAGTGTAAATGATAATTAAATTACTGATATTTTTTAACTTATGTCAAGGATTGGTATTGTATTGTATGACTATAAAGTATAAACATGATAGTCACAATATGTTTGAACTACCTAAGTTTTCTATTTGATATTATAATTCCTATGGTTTTCACCATGCAAATTATTAAAGAATGAAATTTCAATAGAAGCTTTTTAATTTTATATGGTTTGTATGTACATTATATTCATATTTGTATCTTGTAACTGTTAGATTTGATATGCTTCATAAAAAGAAATACATTTTCTGTTATAGATTGTTAATTATTTTTTTATATCTAAAATTTTTTATAAATTTTCTCTGTTTTTAATTATAGTGCTATATTTTGATAAATTTTGTGTTAATTTATATGATATAGATGTTTCTGTTTTTATCCGCGCCTACAAAGAGAACATAACGCTATCATTATAATTATTTTGATATGCAGCGACAAATTTGATGGAGAAACTATCATAATCATTGTCAGAAACCATATTAAAGATATTATAAGCATTTGCACAAGCTATCGTGCTGGAAAGAGTATAAAAAGGTCCATTCACACAACAAAAGTAGGCCTATATCATCAATTAAAATGAACTGCACGTGAACCACATTACTTTGGAGGGCAAATTGCACATCATCAATTAATTTTATTTTATTATTATTTTTTTAATTTTCATGAACTTTGTATTTTGTGTTTGATTTAGGTGACGTTGGGTTTGATGATGATGATTGTTCTGAGTGATGTTGACTTGATGAAAATTATAGAGATGATGATTTTAATGAAAACAAGAGATGCAGGGATTGACCCACTATTAGTCTAAAGGGAACACGTGATCCCTGCTAAAATTGTTAAAAAATTAATTAAATAAATCCAATGCCATCATATTTTATGTTTTTTGATTGGTGCTAATGACTATGTCCATGTTTGTTTTTCTCTCCCATGCCACCTGGGTTCGATTCCTAATAACAACTACAAGTTTTTGCTTTTTCTTATTAGCATATTATTTATATATATACATATATATATATATATATATAATGCCAAAGCCAAACAGCAACATGTTGGCTTTTTTGGTTGTGTTGTGCTTGTCTTCAGTTTTAAGGGGATCGCAGTTTAATCCCCTTGTGCCTTAATAATGGTTTTTTTTTTTTTTAATTATATTAACTCATAATGATTGCTTTGTCCTTTGTTTGTTTTTTTCTTTTTCTCTTTTTTTTTTTTTTTATTATTACAAATGATCTTCAAATTTAAAATATTTTGACTTCATAAATTATTATTTTCATTTCAAATTATTATTTTTTTATCACAAATTATATCATATTTACGTTAACTAAAAAATAAAATATATTATATTATTTAATCTTGATCAGTCTTAGTTTGCTCATAATTATTAGTGTAACTTATTTTTCTTTTATATAAACTGTTTTATATGATAAAATTCATAAATAAAAATGCTCATATAAATTATAATTATTTTTATCTTTTATTTTTATTTTACTTTACTTTATTATAAATCATATACATTTATTAGATAAAAGATTATAAATGTAGCTTGATTAGTAACTTTAAAAATAAATATATGTAGTTTGATTACATACATTTATTTGTAATCTGAATAGCAACTATCATCATAAAAAAAACATATCTCTAAATTAAATATTTATTTATTTTTTCAAATAATATGAAATTTGAACTTCTTTCACTAAGAAAAATAAAGCAAGTGTACAATCAAATCATAATTAATATGCTTTTATTTTTATACTTGTATTAAGTATATTATTTTAAGAAATTTTGCTTACAATTTTATAAGAGGTAAAGTTACATATTCTCTACTAGTTATGTATTTTAATTATTTTTATTTTATATAATATTCTTCTAGCAATTGAAGGAAATATTACAAAAAAATTTCCTATATAAAAGTGCTCCCCCCCCCCCCCCCCACATAGACTTCTGGATTCACCATTGAAGAAATGGATGATGAAGGTGATGAAATGGAGATGAAGAATATGATTAAAATATTTATTAATTGTGAATTGACCATTTTACCCTTTATAATTTTGATTTAATGGTGGTTAACTAATGGTTGACTAACGGTAAGAGAGGTTTATGTTGAGTTTTCAAAACCTTAGTGGATGTTAGTACTAATTTTTCAAACATCATTATTTTATGTAATTATGTCAAATCATAGGAGAAGTTTGTGTAATTGACCCTTATTTTTACTTAGGGTAAATTACACAAGACCTTGAAAAGCGTAATATTCAACAGTTGCACTTAATTATACAGACAAACCTGATGTCAATAATAGTTAGATATAATAATTGATTGGAACTACATGGAGGAAGTTTAAATTTACCCCCATTCTTTACTTAAAACGTCTTAATTATTCTGAGAGGTACTGAAATAATTTTTGTCAGATTAAAAAGAAACTATTTTATAGATTAAAATAGTACATCAAAACTATTAAATAATAAAAATAAAAATTTAATAATATTAATTTTAGAAGTTTTCATGAAAATAATATAACAAAATAATAAGGAAAACAAATTAACAAAAAGCTGGAAGAAAAAGCTTCCGAGTAGCTTGCCTGGATGGCAAAGTCTATCGTGTGCTTCAACACAATGAAAGCAGCGCATGGTTCAAGCATCCATGACCTTCAAGTTGATCAATTTTTCCTTGACCCTTTATGTGGCCCAATTATTTGTTTGGTCCCTCTAATCGGAGAGTAGTCTTCCACTCACCATGAGTTGATTTTTGAACTACTTTGAAATATCTAAAACTTTAGTTGGTTCTGATAAATAAGTTTGTATCTATATTGTATTTAAAAAAATATAAAAAGAGACGGCAGAAAAAGAAAGTAAGTATCCAACGAGACAACTTGAATATAATAATCAAACAAGTTCAACCGAATAAAAATATTTAATAATAATTCTTACATGTTCCACTTTCAACTAAACGAGCTATAGTCTCCCAAATTTGCCTCATTTTCCCTCATATTTCTCGTCATCCAAACACACCCAAAAAAAAATCCCACAAAAATGAAGAAATACCATACCAACCTCATCTATGGGAATCAAAAATGGGGAAAAAAAAAATGCTGAATCTTCACTTGATAATGAACCCTTTCCATGTAGGGGCATTATGATGTTATAACTGAAATGGGCTAAAAATGAATCGCAAAATGAAGTTGAATGCAATTTTTCATTCTCATTTTATTTATGAGTCCCTTTTGAATTTATACCTTGCAATAATTAACACATGTCTGCAAAAGTTCGTTTATTAATCTCTTAGTTTCATACTATAATTTTATATAAATTCTTTGCTTTGATATTCCAGAGTAATTGATTGATGAACACAACATGTGTGCCCTTGCTAGACGAAGCCTTTATAGTCTAAAAACAGAAAAGCTCGGTGGATTACTTTAGCTCCTTGCCCAACATGTTCTATATCACTTTAGAAAATTGAATCTTTCTGGTGGAATGTTTTATCAAGTTAGGTCCAATTAATGAATTGATTAAAATTAAATCTAGTACAACTAATATATCGGATTGGACAAATTCCAATAGATTCCAATGGGATTAAAAAGAAATCTAATAAAATTTAATCAGTTAAAATTTGGATAGTCGTAAACTATACCTTTGAATGGTAGATAAAAGTTACTATAGTTAATAGTGGCAATAACTTTTATTTGAAGAACAAATAGTATTAACAATTTCAAATTTTACTCCAACCTTAATGGGTGAACGGGTTTTAATTTATATTAAAGAACGGATAGAGTTTGAACGATTGGGTTTTGTTTGTTCAAGTTTCTGAATTGGGTGGTTTGGTGGCGTTTTTGTGGTATTTGGTGATCTGGGTATTGTCGATTTTGTTCAAATAGTGAAGTTTTTGTTTGTTTTTGGTGATCTGGGGTATTGGAGAAGTTGGTTGATAGTAGCTTTTAGGGGTAGAAGAGATAAGGAGAAGAGATGTTCTTTGGTGCAGTGGCATGGGCCCCTTGGCGTATTGTTGCCCAAGTTGTTTGTCTTCAATGCTTGTATTATCTCAGCCTTGGTTTGTTTCTAACCATTCTTGTTGGCACTCGCGTTTCGCGCTTGAGTCTTGTGTATTTCTTTGACTATGCTACCATCACTGCCTCCACGGTCACTGGATGGTGTGTCATTGCTTCCATGCTGCTCAGCTCGGTTGCAGGGTGAGAACACATATGTTCTTTTGATGGAAATTTGTTAATTGATTTACTGCTATTTTTGTCTTAAATATATTGAGGCAGGTAAGTGATAGTTTAAATCGTGGGGATTTTTGTTATTTGAGATAAATATTTTGGACATGTCTTTGTTAATGAATTAGTTGTATTGTCTTGCATTATAGTCCTGCTGCTGCCTGCAACTGGACCCAATTTCCTTGTTAATTGATTTTGGTATGCATGTGATTGATGATCATGATATGATAGAAGATTTGGCAAGTTGTTTAGATGTGTTATTATCATTATTATTTTCTGTAATTCATGCTACGTATTTAACTATCACATTAATGTTTATAGAAATTAGGCAATAACTTTGTAAGTCATACTAGTTTTGTGAATTCATGTTTACATTTTCTGTTATAACCTCCATCGTTGCTTGTTTTTACTTGACGCGCTCCTCATTTTGTTTGTGCAGAGCTGGATTTATGTTTTATTTAATAAAGAGGGCAAAGAAGTGTTTAGACTTTTCAGCTACTTTGTACATCATCCATCTTTTTATTTGCATCATATATGGGGGTTGGCCCTCCTCAATAACGTGGTGGGTCCTTAATGGAACTGGACTTGCAGTGATGGCTTTGGTAGGTGAATATCTATGCATTAGACGTGAACTCCGGGAGATCCCAATTACACGTTACAGATCAAGTAAGACTTTTTAACTTGTCTCGTCAACAGTCTGGAAAATCTGTTTCACGCTTGAAGCAGGATAGGATTGGTTGGATCTAGGACATTCCGTTGTGATTGTGGTGTGTCATCAGGTTTCATCAAGAAGGATTGTAGATTTAACTTTCTATGAAACACAATCATATAGCATGCAACATATTTTCAGAGTGAACATTTTCTTGGGTGGCATGGAGAACAAGATGAATTTAAGGACCTTATTAACTCGGCTTTTGTTTTATTTCTTTTTAGCAAGTTCTATCTTGTTTCTTAAATTTTAATGATCCCTTAGTTATGAGATATGATTGTTATGGATCCTTTCTTTTATTTGTTTTTCTGTCCACTATACTAGAGATATAATTCTCTATGTTTGGTTGCAATTCCTCTGCATTTCATTTAAAGGTTATTTCTTTTCGAAATTATAGTAGGGTAAAAATATGAGCCAGGGGTGATCAGAATCATGCGCTTCGCTTCAAACCTGAGTTTGGTGTGCTATTGTAATCCCAGATTTCAAAACACGTACCGGTGGTGGGAAGGCAGGTTACCAAGTTGGCCATGCATTTTGTCCAAATCACTTGGTTTGACTGCAAGAATTTATTGTGTGTCAATCTTCATCTAATCTAATGCCATATTTATTTATTTGCCAAATTGATTTTGTCATCTTCTCGTGTACCTCATGTCATCTGTTCTTAAGTTTTCTTTAAGCTCACACATTGTGTCAATACGAATGGTGTCGATGGCTGTCACAACATAAAACGATGTTAACTTGTGTCGATGGCTGTCACAACATAAAACTATGTTACGATAAACTAGTTGAAGAAGATTGCATGGAGTTCTAATTATAGTTCTGAATTTTCATTTTAATGGTGATAGAGTTGCACCTATAAAACTACAAAGATCGAACTTAAAAAATGACTCATTTGCAGTTGCTATCTGAGTTAACAACAGTACATAAGGATGTTTCATTGTTCATGAGTTTTATGTGCTGCCGTCATTTGTAGCTATGCATAAGTCATTCCCTTTTTGTTCTATAGGGAAACCTAACATATTACTCAGTTAATGCCTGATGAGTTTTACTTTTACCTAGTTATATCGAAGATGACTTAATTATTCTACTGCTCTACCAATGCCAAGGTCTGGGATAATCACACTGTAGGGTTAGGTGATGTTGGTACTTCTTCTTGTTATCCTCATTCTGTTTCCGGTTTACATATTGTTATGCTGCAAATGGGGTTTAGACAGTTTAGAACGTGAAAGATGTCATTCAGAACGTATTTATTTGAACAGGAGTACGCTTGTTCTCAATGATTTATGTGCATGAATTGGCTTGTATTCTATGATCATTCCTTTTGAGATCACAGGATCAGATGTTAATGTTTATCCGCAGATAGATTATACTTCGTAACTTGCTTGTAGTCTGAGGCTCAAAACTTTCTGTCCTGACCCTATATGCTTCTTTATAATATTGAAGCATCTATTCGAAGACTTTATTTCCATTCCATTTCATAAATTGAATGGAACACAAAGGCTGTGGAGTTTAGACATTCGCTGCTAGATAATGAATACTATGGATTTGTGTCAAGGCATTACAACTTAACACTAATTTATATGGCAAGCAGGAAACTCATTGGAGTCTCATATTTAATTGTTGAAATCAATGTATTTATAAATAGAGTAAAGATTCTCTACTAATCTTTTTTTTTATTAATCTTTTGATAATCTAATGACACATCAGCGTTTGAAAAAATAAATTATCAAAATTGATAGATTTTTTCTCTCTCATACATCATTCAAATTCAAATTGTTCTTATAAAAATATTAGCACCATGTTAACATTGACAGATAATTTTTATCCGAATGAATAATACACTAGCTAAGGTTTTGGAAGTGTAAATATAAAATGGTATTTAATTTCTTCCAAACGACATTCGTTAACTCTATCTAAATCTCATCAACCCATATATATAAAAATTATTATAGCACTAACCTTATCGGCCTAAGCTTCTGTTACTAACATTATATATAACATTTCTATTAGTTTTTTCTAATTTTCTTAACCAATTCGATTAATTTTGATTCTTTGATTATTAACCTACATACATGTCAATTGGAAACATTAGTTGATGCAATAATGTCTATCAAGACACAGTATGAAGTGATAAGATCAAGTTGGCAAGGAGATCCATGTTCCCCTAAAGTTCACTTGTGGCAAGGCCTTAAGTGCTCTTCTGATGACAATAACCCCCCGGGATCACATCCTTGTGAGTTTCTTTTCCTTTTTATCTAAACAACCATCCTTACTTTGAGCTTACACTTTACCAAAATTAACATTGGCTACGAATGTGCAGAGACTTATCATCAAGGGCAATATCCAGGTTCATATCTCCTTCTATATTTAGTCTTACAAAATTGGAATCTCTTTAAGCATATTCTCCATTTTCATATATGTATGAACCTACAAGTTGTTAATTAATCTATTTTTTATTTCAGAACTACGAGCAACGCCAATATAACACTAAAATGGTGTAAAACACCAATTTAATACTGAATAACAGTCCAATGTAGCATTAAATTAGTGTGGGAGCTCCAAAATCGAAGCAAAGTTTGGTGTTGAAGTTACAATTTAACACCAAATTTGGTGTTTGAGTCACCTGCTCTTCTTTTTTTTTTTTTTTTTTTCAAAAATCTAACAATGCCCCTTTTATAATAACTAAAACAATTTTTATTTCATTTGTGTCATTTATCATATTTAATATATTTATATAATTTGATTAATAATTATAAATAGAAATTAAATTATTATTAAAAAATTTATATCGTTGAAAATATTTTATTAAGATCTTTAAAATGAGTATACTATTAAATATGTTTTAATATTAAATTATTAAATTAGTAAATAATTATGTGTGGAATATTATTTGAAGATACCCTTCATATCAATTTGGTGTTACATACATTAGAGTAAAAAAAAAAAAAATTGGTGTAAAAAAATTTGATGTTGATACTAAAAGGATGTAAAAATTGATGTTGTATATTGGAGATGACTTAAGACATCAACTTAACATTTAATCATTATTTCAAGAACCTATCAAACAATAGTTTGACAGGACCAGTGCCTAAATTTTTATCTCAGTTGGCATATTTGAAAGTGCTGTAAGTTGATTAGATCTGTGATATATATTTATGAGATTAATAAGAAAAGTTACCTTACGTGTAGAAACAAATTAAAGATCACTATTTTGTCATTATTCTTTTGTAGAAACTTGGATTTCAACAATCTTGAAGGTGCAGTTCCAGCTGAACTCACTGCAAGAAAGAAAGCTGGTCTTCTAATGTGAAGGTTTGCTTTCAAGTCAAAGTCCTACATGATTAATATGAATGTAATTTGGGGAAGAGTTACAAAATCCCCTTCTTGATATAATCAAAACTAAAAACAATCATGCGGTTTCGGATAAATTTTCCGATGAAATGCTAGAATTAGATCTCTGGGTACCATAATAGCTGCCATTCATACAGATAAGGCATTCTTTGTCTAACAATGGTGTTGTCATATTTGTTGATTCTAGAGTGGAAGGAAATCCAGGTATTACTCCCAGCAGAAAAAAGAAAAAAGGTTCTTCCAATAGTAGCAACAGTTGCTCCGGCTTTAAATCTCGTAGTTACCTTTTCAATTATATGGATCCTGAAAATGATAAATAAAGGTATGTGAACAATTTTGTTCGAACTTTGGTACATGCCGAATTGTTAAATTTATACAATAAAAAGTGTCCACATTGTTTTCTCTATAAGTTTTAAGTCCATGTTGAACACTAACTTTCTTTTTTTTTTGAAATCTTGTTTGCGCTCTAGTAAAAGGAAAACTCCATTATCTTCAAAAAGTAACTCGGCCAACCCAATTCATGTTTCTATAGCCAAATACATTAGCTCAGATGCAGCAGCTAAACTAGTGGATTCCTCTCCCCATGAATCCTTTGATAAGGTAGTTTCATCCTAGTGTTTGGTAAGTTTTTGACCTAGGCACTCTCTCTCGCTCTTTCTCTTTTTGTTTTATGTTTACATTCCCCTTTTCTTGTTATGGTAGAGTGCTGCATCAATGGTTCCCCACCCTAGCCTTGCACTCGAGGACAAAGAGATGGAGGTCCCTACCATTGATTAGGATGCTATAACTCCTGAGGGAGCCGATCCTCCAACTAATGCTTAAGAGCCCTTCACTATTGTTTCCTTGTGTGTCCCTTTCTGATGTTGTCTGCATGCAATTTTACTTTGTTGTGGACATTGTTTAACTTGTTTACTTGGACCTTCCCTTTTGCTTGTTTTATGCTCTATTTTATTTTCGTATTTGTTCCCAATATCATGCTATGTCAAAAAAGTGATTTATTTTATATTTATAGATTGTATGATGATTCATGATTTGAATACTTATGTCTATCCATTCTAGGTTGTTTTGCCCTTGTCTTTTATCATGTGCATATTTGGTTGGCTTGTTTGCAAGTGTATCGGCATATATTAACTTCACATTGGCTTAGCAATTTAGGCTTTTGAGGATTTTTTTTTCTTGTTTTTGAAATAAAGGATTTCATTCAAACAAACCGCCCCCTCAAAGGTTGAGGGAGGCGGGAAAAATAAAAGAGACATGGATGTAATGCCAATACACTTCCCCAATAAGGAAGAAGGCCACGGAGACTGGACTATGTGTCAAACGGTTTCTTTATCCAAGAATGGCCTGACACTTACACGCACCAACCTCCTTGCACAGAGCCCTGATATCCTCAATAACAATACCAGCTTCCCCTAAAGAAACATTACAAGAATTACTTTCAGAAGCCACGCCAGATGCATCCAATTCCACTACCAAAACCTGCAGATTCAGCAAACGGGCCAGCAACAATCCCCCACGTAAGGCCAGTAACTCACCAAGCTCAGGACTAAAATAACCTGATAAAGGCTTTGAAGCTGCCATAATAACCAGGCCTTGGTTGTTTCTGATAGCTGCACATAAACCAGCAACTGCAGAACCTGATCTGATAGCGACATCGTTATTCAATTTCAAGCAACCCTGCTCAGGTGGGATCCAAGAGACAGGATAGGCTGGAAGAAACTTCGTTACACTAGGAGAAGCCATGCTTCTGACTTTCTAAAATTCAGAAAGAGCAGAAAGAGACCAACTTGTAATCTCCGCAGGTTCCCTCACTTTCCTTGCAAACAATCTGGCATTCCAATTGGACCACAGTGCCCATAAAACCATACAAACCTTTTCCAGGAATTCCTTTCTTTCTAACCTCAGAAAGCCTGTAAACAGATCGATCGCAGAACCCGAATGGCAACCAGTTACCTTAGATCCATCCTCTAAACACTTCCAGGAGGGCTGTACTCTAGAGCTTCATTGCAACCAGGACACCAGCCATCCTGAGAATTCTTCTTGTACAGCAGATTGGCTTTCACAGGTAAAGCATCTTTACAAAATCTCTAAACAAAATGCTTCTCTTTCAGGGGCAGGTTTAGATTCCAAAGAGTCTTCCACCATTCAAGATAAGGGAAACTAGCTGAAGAAGCACCTCTGCATTTCTCCTTAACAGCTACTCTATACCCGTCATGGCCTGGGGCTTTATTAGGTCCCAAATCGAACACAACGTTCTTGACTTCTTCCTCCATGAACGACCAATTTAGCACCCTTAACATGCTATCATCCAGCCTTATTATTAGATGTTAAAGTAGGTAATGAACAATTCGAATCAGAAGATCAAAAAAAGTCAAAAAAAAAAAAAAAAAAAAAAACCTTCAATTAGAAGGTGACACAAGGCTGCTCTTAATTTCCATTCCATTAAGAAAGTATATGCAAAGATTAAACCATCATTGCATCTTTGCTGATCCTCGTGGGGGCTAAAATTGCCAAGACATGTAACAATGATCGTGACTTGTCACACTTTTTGGAATTCAAATGACATAATCCAAAGCAATATGATTTCTCTTTTGTCCTCCCCTAAAGGTAGTATTTTCTAAGCCGATTGAAGTTCCATTAGTGCTTCACCGTTATGCTATATAAATATAACTGAGATTGTAAGTGCCTGTGTGTTGTCCGGCTCAATTATTACAACCATGCCACTATAATAATTGGTGTGACAAATGTCTTCCACTCATAAAACACCATCTTAATGCCTACAAATAAGAAAATCACTTCTTTCATTAGGGGGATCTCTCTCATCTATAAAGGTAGAGGTGTGAAAGGACTGGGCTTGTCCGACTCAGTCCGAGTCTGGTCCCGATTAAGACCGGCCCATTCCATTTCCGTATAGGATTGCATTCGATCTGAATTTAATTTTAAAAACGTGAATATGGACTGGGCTTTAATGAATTTGTGTGAGTCGCGACCTGTCCGAGCCCAACAAATTCGGTCCGCACAGTTATTTATTTATTTTTAAATTTTTTACATAAATAATTTTCAATTTAAATTTAAAAGAAAGAAAAAATAATAAATCCAATTAACTTATCTCAGAAGGTGTGTGTCAGTTCCATAATATTTAAAAATATATATTTTTTTTAAGTAAGCATATGTGCTCATTTACATATAAAATATATATATATATATATATATATAGAAAAAGAAATTGTCATCGTTAATAGTCAAACTAACATTTGCTCTCGCATTTTGGGGGTTACCGGTTCGATTCTTCCTTGAGTCATTACCTATAAATTTATTTTGCAAGGGCCAATTGAAATGTATACTTAAAAAATGAATTGATTTGATTATGGCCAGATTTCAGCACGACCTTAATTCAAGCATCAATCCAATTACATTAGATATAGTAATTAGGAAATTTGAGATCTAATCACAATCTCATCCAACCCATCACATTCAATCAATGTTGGATCAATAGGTTTTGACCAAGGATGTGGTTTCTTTTGGGTTAGGATAGGCTCAATTTTAAAAATTAATTTTAGAAAAATTTTTAAAAATTTTGTTAAAAATATGAAATTATTTTTTATTGAATTTATTAAAATAACCTCTATATCTATTTCCTTTTCTTCAGACTAAATACTCTTCATTTTTTTAAATTGTACTCAACTTATGTATTATAATATACAATTTAAAGTGAACAAAAATTTAACTATATAATGTATTATTTATTCATTATTGGTCATTAAATATGATCAATCGTGAAAATAAAACATGTTTATTTTATTTTATTTTTTACTCCTTGGTTATCAAATTGCTTTAGAGTTAAAACCAAGCTTTTAGTATTACTTATCTTGATCAATAATGGATTATTGATTGATAATCTTGTGGAATTCTTGTGATGTAAATTGTGATTGTTGTGTTGTCTATTTCTTAGATATTTTGGAGCTTTTAATAATCTAATTCATTATTTATCATTTATATTGATCATTATTTTAATTCATTATTTGTGATTTATATCGATCATAATTCAAATGAGCAATACAATTCATCGTTTTAAATATATATATATGTTGTTATATAATTATTTTGAAATATGCATTATGAGGGTTAAGATTTATTATACTTTTCATTAAGTGTGGTTTTTTTTTTCAATTAATTAATCATACATTTGAAAAAATTAATTATTCGTAGAGATTCAATTAAAAAAAAAAATAGCTCACCCTGACATTAAATCCTGGTTTTATCCCTGTAAGCAACATATGTAACTAGAATATGTTTACTTTTGGTGAAGCAAAACCAATACAAACCAGATCATTTTTAGATAACCAATTCTCCAAAACTAAATTCAAACTCATTAAATTGAATCAGTTCAGTTCGAGAAGGAGTGTTAAGGATAAAAAAGGGAGAATTGATTAGCTTAGTGTGCACCTGCATATACCTAATCTAGATTCTTCAAGTCAGTTAGTTTTGTTAAAAGTTACATAAATATAGAAGAAGTTAGTGTACTAGTCAGTAACAAGAAAAGAAATGAATAAGTGCGTTAGCTAAACTCTTCAAGATTTCTCTCAACTCTTTTGGATCTCTCTTTAGTTTTTGCAAATAGATTGTAAATACAATCTTTACAATATTTACATAATATCACACTAATTACTAGTATGTGGACTGGTAGAAGTTATCGAAATATAATACTTTATAATCAACCCAAAAATCTAATTACATTGCAATAAATATATATACATATACTTTCATAATAAATGGAGAAATAATATAATACTTTATAATCAACCCAAAAATCTAATTACATTGCAATAAATATATATATTTGTACGTGAAAAATACCAAAAATAACATTTTTAATAATATAAAATTCATTTATGACCACCAATTATTAGAAATTCTACTTTAACCTCCCAAACAAATGAATTGCAATCCATACCCAAGATACCCAAATTACCCCTGGCCTAAAATTACGAAATTGCCACTCGTAATCAAAATTCAAAAAAAAAAAGGAAAGCCGAAATTACGCAAATACCCTTGCCATTTAACATGTCTCCATCGCTGAGAATCACAAACACAACCCGACAAAAAACAAACCCGGTGTCTGTCAAGCCACGAACCCCGACGCCGACGTTGCACAGTGCCGTCCCTCTCACGCCTTCGCCGTCGCCGTCGCCGACGCTCTGTAACCACTGCAAACCGCCGCCGAGCACGTCCTCCTACTCCATTGGTGAAGGTACGCCGATTCGTGTATCATTTTGAGACTTTTTGAATTCCTTGCCATTTTGTAGAGTTGGTTTGTGTTTTTAAAGGTTGGGTTAGGATGATTGGCATGATATTGTGCTGCATTTGGTTAGGATATGGTTGGATTTGTACTGAAATTGCAGGTTTAGAAGAGTTGTAGTGTGAGAAGTCGATCGGTTTTTGTGAGGCACCATAAACCGACGTCGGCTTATGTTTGATATCTTATACCGACGTCGGCTTATGTTGACATACAAAAACCGATCATCTTTATTTGGTGGTTTACGTTGACAAACGCATGCCGATTCGGGTTGGATGGGTAACGTAAGCCGACGTCGGTTCAAACACTTCAAAAAATCCGATTCGGCTTACGTTGCACAAACTTAGCCCGTAGTCGGTTTATGTTTACCCTCAGAAACCGACGTCGGTGTTTGTGTCTATATATAAACCGATCAGTTTATTTTGTCAGTTTTTTTTATTTATTTATTTTTGTTGCTTTTCTTCCTACAGATGCAATTCAATTATAGGTATCCGGTTCAGCATGTGCCAGAAGGAACAAATGGGAGTACACATAATAGTATGAAGCCTATCGGTTATCTAAATGGATTTCTTTCACAGAGACAGCTTCTAGATAGGTTTAAAGCTTCGAGTTCGATCGCGTATTTTATAAAACAATGCGGTCAACAGTTGCTGACTACTCCCCTTATGCTGACCATTCTTGCTAGAGAGTTAGTAGATTATCCTAACTCACGCCCTGATGAGATGTGGTTTGAGATTGGGGGAAGACCATATAGGTTTGGAAAGCAGGAGTTCTTACTAGTGACAGGACTCCAGTTCGGATATGTTGACTTACATGTCCTTAAGTGGAAGCAAACAAATGAGGATAGTCTCTTGTGGCGACTTTTTAAAGGAATATCGCCGAGATTGGCTGAAATTATGCAAATGTTAAGGGTCCGAGGGGAAGATATAAGCGATGAGGACATCTTGAAGTTGAGTAATATAATCATCGCTTATGATTTATTCTACGGCTTTGATGATCGGTCTAGGGTGGAAGATTATCTGTGGGTCTTGATAGAGGATCTTGATATGTGGAATAAGTTCCCCTTTGGTACAGTCGCCTATAGTAGGTTGATAGAGGGCCTTCATCGGGCGCTTGATGAGGATCGGCTTATGACTGGACGTAACATTAATTTGTATGGTTTTATTTGGGCATTTGAGGTACGATATTTAATATATTATCTTTCTAAATAATAAAAATTGTTTAGTGTTTATATACTAACTAATTGTTTATCAAAATTACAGTGGTGGTTAGTGGAAATGTTTCCGTGGTTGGAAAACAGGGTAGGAAAGAGAGTCATAGGCGGCGATGTGGTGCTGCCAAGGTGTGTGAATTGGATGTGTAATAGCAGAAAAAAAATAAGATGGTTTAATGAGCTTAATCGTGTAAGTTTCTAAATTAACTTACATTTATTTTCATTTATTGACTATTATCGTTTGTAATTATAATATTAAATATATTATAATATGTTATGCAGTTAATAGGAGGGAGTAGCACCCTTGAGCCCACTGATGCAGAGAAAGAAAAAGATTATTGGATTTCTTTCAACCCTGAGCATTTGGTTAAGGAAAATGCCTATAAAGTAGGTGGTGGAGGGGCTGTTGATGAAGCTACAGGTGATGGTTCAAATAATGAAGAGAGGGAGAGCGAGCCTAATAGAGAGGAGGAGGGTGTGATGGAGTCGAATAGGGAAGAGGAGAGTGAGACAGAGACGACTAGGGAAGAGGAGGAAGAGGAGCAGCATCATTATCACATCCCAGACCCACGAGATGACTCAGATAGTGCATATTCAGAGGTAAGGACAAAAAGAGCACACGACCCGGTTCGAGGTGAGGATCAGCACGATGACACCGCAGTCCCACGAGGTCACACCGTGGCCCCTGGACCCTCTCAGCGTCAGGTGCGAATTTTGTATGATTATATTACTGTATTTTATTCTTACATAACTATTCATTTAATTATTATATTGTTATTTAATTAATTTTGCAGGAGCCTCAGACGAAGGTGGGCAAGATTATGGCCTTGTTGGAGTCTATTTTGAAGACACAACAGGAGCAAAATGAGAGGTTGAGTAGGATTGAGAGGGTGCTGAAAATCCGTGTGCCTCCGGATGGTGGGAATGACCCGAATGATGATGATGATGATGATGATGATGATGATGATGAGCATGATACTGAGAGCTCTATCCGGAATGAGTACATCCATCGCTCTTTACCATCAAAAAGAGCGTCACCATTGAAAACAACACCATCACCAAAAAGACAATGTTCAGTAGATGTTTCAGTACCCCGTCAGGACCCACCGCAGCAGGATGAGAGTGACCGGGTAAATTTGTGATTTAATTTTTGTTTTAATTTCGTTTGTCAAATCATCACAAACTTGTAATTACAACTTTTAATTTTTTGCAGATTGTAGAGGTCCAGGGGGTAGGATCGCAGCTGTTGAGGGAGACCGATCAGATACTTCCCTATGAGGACCTACTGACCCATCAGGATCCACCGCAGCAGCATGAATTTGATCAGGTAAATTTTATGTTTGTTTAGTAATTTAGTTTTGTTTTGCTCATCATGATAAACTTGAGCAGATTGAGGAGGTTCAGGAGGTAGGATCGCAGCTGCTAGGGGAGGTCGATCGGATACCTCCCCGTGAGGACCTTCCAGCCGATCAGCATCCACCGCAGCAGGATGCGAGCGAGCAGGTAAATTTATAATTTAGTTTATGTTTTAGTTCAGTTTTTCAAATAATGGTAAACTTGTAATTACAACTTTTGATTTTCTGCAGATTATAGAGGTCCAGGGGATAGGATCACAGCTGCTAGGGGAGGTCGATCGCATACCTCCCCGTGAGGACCTTCCAGCCGATCAGCATCCACCGCAGCAGGATGCGAGCGAGCAGGTAAATTTATAATTTAGTTTATGTTTTAGTTCAGTTTTTCAAATAATGGTAAACTTGTAATTACAACTTTTGATTTTTTGCAGACTGTAGAGGTTCAGAAGTTAGGATCGGGGTCGTTGGGGGAGGTCGAGGTTCCACTCCATCATGACCCACCATTTGAAGGGAAACCGACACGGCCTAAACGAAAAATTAAACCGTCGGTATCTCTATTATCACCATACACAGATCCTGAACGCGCGAAAAAGAAGAAAAAAGTGTCAAAGGAGCAGGTGACAGAAACTGTATTGCTGGGGGATGATATGGTTGAAAAAGTGTACAAGCAATACAAAGCTTCCTCTTCTTTAGATCTCAGGTATTAATAAAAATATTCATTATCTTTGTTTAATTCTATTACTAATCTAATATAACTGGCTTTTAATTCTTGTTTTGATTTTAGGCGTTACGTCGACGGTTATCCGCTACCATTCACCCCTGAAGACTTTTGTACTATTGAGAATGAGGATAGTTGGTTGACATCAGAGCATATCGATGGTTATTTACAGTGCCTACGGATCAAAGAAAGCGAGTGGTGGAATGAGGTTCCTGATGAGAGATATGTAGTGCATGGATCGACCTTTTTTGTGAGTGTTTACATTTTATAATTACTGAAATATTTTCAAATAAATGATTTCATATCTGTTAAGTAATAAATAATTTTATCACTTGTAGGCGGACTTGTCATTAGTTATGAATAAAGAATATGTCAGTAAAGGAAATGCATTTGATCCTACTACAGCTGTGATCCCCCCTCACTGGATAAGGTTTGCTAACGGTTTGGAGGACGCTAAAATCCCTTGGTGGTCTGTTAATTATGTAAGTGTCGTACGAATAAAAATAATTGTTTGATTGTTCGAATTCGAACTATATCACTAACGTTTTCAACATGCAGCTGTTGTTCCCATGTAGTTTATATCAGACCCATTGGATAGTCTGCCGGGTGTGCCTAAGAGAGCAGAAGATTGTCATATATGATCCAGCTAGTTCCATAGAGTTTGTCCACAGAAGAAATGCTATTGAGCCGTTGGTCTGCTATCTACCGTTGATCTTACGGGCAATTGATTACTACGGAAAGACCAACACAGAAATGCCACCTATAGAAAAAATATGGGATGTGGAGCGTGTGGATAAACAAAAAGTGCCTCAGCAACCTGATGGGTAAATATATTTTCTTTAGTCATATATTTAAATAATGTATAATAAATTATCTGACCTAAATCTGTGGGTAATACAGGAGCAGTTGCGGGGCATATTGTGCAATGTACATTCATGATATCTTATGCTCTCTAGAGGGTGAATGGAAATCTGTCCAAACCAAGGAAAACGCCCGTCAAATAAGGGAACAGATAGCATTGGATTTATATATGTATTCCACCCCAAGTTACAGAGTAGACGATTGGGGGCGATGGATATTAGATGAGGATGGCAATGTTGTATATGATTGATTGGTTTATATATTTGTTTATATATAATTCATTTATCATCGTTATTTAGTAAATATTTGCTCAAATATTGTGTGGTAGTATGATGGTGGATTAAGAGACTGAGTCTCTATAAGAAATAATAGAAGTGTTATTTTTTATGCAGGTTTACTGGAAAGTATGTGAAAAAACAAAGGAAATTCTGTCAAAATTTTTCTAAATCATTTCCTTTACGCTAAAAACAAATCGGTTTAAGAGAGGATATGAAAACCGTCATCGGGTTGCATAAGGATACATATACCGACGACGGTATCAACATGGTCACGCATACCGGTTCCATACATCGGGGTGGATCTGGAATATAAACCGATATCGGTTTTAGAATTGCCACAAAAACCGACTCCGGGTTTAATAATAGAATGTACACCGATTGCATAAATCGAATGTCTGCAATGTCATCCGATATCGGTTTTAACAAATCCACCAATACCGATATCGGTTCTTGTTACCCCTTGCATACCGAGTTTTAATTTCTCAACATAAAATTAGCAATTTTTGTTCATTTTCTTTGTTTCCATTGATCAAAAAAGGCCCCAAACTATAAATTTCCTATTATGTATATCTACATCCCAACAATGTAGACAAACATGAGACATTATATCTTAAGTTATTATGTGTACTTTAACCTAATGACAACTAACAATTCAATGTGATAAATATAGTGGATATAGCAATATATTTTCTTAATTCAATTAAATTAACATAATTTAAAGCCAATGGGGATCATTTTTGTCCCACCAAAACATCATAAAGTGGTAAAAAAAAATAATAATAATTGTATCGGTTTTCGAGGTATCTCTATACCCGACGTCGGGTTTTATGGAGCAATAAAAACCGATACCGGTGTAAGACGTACGACGCGACCCGACGTCGAAAATGCAATGAATCAAAGTCAAAGCCCGACGTCGGTTTGTGATTTAAATCAAACCGACGTCGGTTAAGTGCGAAAACGAGTGTTTTTTTTAAATTTTTTAATATTTTATTTTATTTATTTATTTTTTTAGGTTGTTTTTATCATTTGTTATCTCATTTGTATGTTTTCAATATAAAAAATTTGATATCAATTTATTCAATCTATTTTTACTCAATTTTTTCACCCTCAATCAAAATAACATAAAAAATTTCAAATTTGAACATAAGATCCTCTATTTTATTTTCATATTAGAGACGATATAATCGAACCTGTAATATAATATTAATAATTACAAATAAACTAGTTCAATTACCATAAAAACATAAATAGACTTCGTTTATATATCAAATTTTGAGCAACAAATGTGATAAACCTTACAACATCATGTCTATTCATTACAAATTTCCATCATTTTCTGAGGGTGGAATAGGGAACTGTAGATCACATCGACGTCGCGTGTGTCCAGTCATACCACAAAGGCTGCATTTTCGGGAGGTTCTAACTCGTCCAATAGGAGCGGCATTCACTCGAGCCTCTGTATCATCTTCTGTCATGCTCCCAGTGGCAATGGAGCTAGTTCCGGCCTCTCCAGCAATTTCTGTGCTAGTCCCAGCATCTTCAACAGCTTCTGCACTTGTCCCAGCACGTCCAGCTTGACCTACGCTCGTCCCTCCGATAGTAAGGTTAGGACAACGAAGACGGTTGTGTCCCCTTTCACCACATTTTCCACACTTTTTCTTTCGACGACTTTCTCCAGCTGAAGGAATTCGTATCTCTTTTGGTCTACCTGCTTGTCGTCTTCCTTGGGATGGTAGTACAATCATATTTTTGACTTCTGAAGGAACATGCCAATCTTTTGGGCCAGGAACAGGATTGATCGGACGTGCATATGCAGCTTCTAGCCATTCTTTGCTATAATAATTATGACAAAGTGTATAATAATGAACACCGTTCACCCTGATATATGACAAAGATAGAATGTTACCGACTGATATTAAATAACAAAAACATAATAATAAAGTATAATTACGATACCTGGCAACAGCAATTGCATGATGACATGGCAATTGATCTAGATCCCAATGCCGACAACTGCATGTCCGCTCAAAAGGCTGAACAAAACCATAACCCAGTTCATGTGTGACTCCGAACTGGATCGGTTGTTGAATGGCAGATACCATGGCACTTGTCGATTCATTGGCCATCGAGTTCACATGATCTTCTGCAGTTTTGGTAACCGAAGTTCTGAGTTTCTCAGCATGAACACGTCTATCATTATACCACTTTTGCAGCATATGTCTTAGATATTCATGTGCGGTTGTTATTGGAAGCCGACGTGCTTTCATCATGCATTTGTTCAGCGACTCTGCAATGTTAGTGGTCATCATGCCATATCTTCTTTTAGGAGAATATGCACGTGACCATTTTGTCACTCCAACATCAATCAATTTTTCATGCATTTGCGGACATACCCGTTGAATTTGTTCCAAATATCTATCACAATCTGACCTTGTATAACAATATGCTGCAAGGTAAAACATATCCTCCACATCTTTTTGCTTTCTAAAATGTTTTTTCAGGTTTTGCTTCAAGTGGAAGAAACAGAACACGTGTGGGACTTCGGGAAAAACATCACTCATCGCATTCGCAATGCTTTTATGACGATCGGATACAATAATCAAATCTGATGGCAAATGGTGCCTCCCACCGATAATCTCTCTCAATCTACTTAAAAACCAAGTCCATGAATTATCCGACTCTCCATCACCAAATCCAAAAGCAATAGGATAAATCATTTCCTCCCCATCTTTGCATGCAGCAACAAAAATCACTCCTTTGTATTCACCTTTCAAATGAGTGGCATCAATCGCAATAACCGGTCTGATGTAAGATCGAAAACCATCAATTGAGGCCCCAAGTGCAACGAATGAATATAAAAAGCTGTTGTTTTCATCTGTCTCAATTGCAGTCACTGTACCAGGGTTTGTTTCTTTTAACATGTGAAAATACGAAGGAAGCTGCTGAAATGACTCATCTGCTTTTCCATATGCTAGTTTCTTTGCATATTGTAAAGACCTCCAAGCTTTAGTGTACATGATCTGCACACCATATTGCTCCAACATTTCTGCCATCAAAAGCTGAGGTGTTATACTATCAAGGCCCACTTTTTTCTGATACAATGTTGCTACGACAACAGTCTTCACACTGCGTCTATGTGACTCGTAAGCATCTTGACAACATGTGTGCTCTGGTACATACTTATACACATACCACATAGAACCACCTTTTCTACATCTTGCACGAATCTCAAAACTACAGCTTAAATCCTTACAACCAGCCTCATATCTAACCGTGCATGAACGTCTGACTTTATGTTGATGCCTGGAATTAAGCACACATTTTCCAACGGCTACATTCAATTCATATTTACTGTCAAAAAATGCACCTCTGTACAATGTATCACGTCGGATAAAGGTCGACATAGCCACTGATGTACCCTCAATTTCACACTGATCTACACCAGGAACAATCCAGTATGGTTGTGAAGGGTTGGTTTCAAATTGTGAACCCGAAAATCGTACTTCTGTATCAGCTCTAGTTTCAATGTCATCACCTTCAGTTTCCTCATTATCATCTTCACTGTTCGATGTCTCATCACCATCGCTAACTGCATCCTGATCTTCATCATCATAATCATTTCTGCCAAAATCAAACTCATACATTGGACTTTCTACAGATGTAAATGCGGCAATAGAAGCTGAAACTTGGTTGCTACCACTAGAAGAAATAAAACAATTTTGACCTCCACCTATAATCGGACTTGCAATTCTATCTGTAGGTACCTCCACATGCCTTGGATCTGATATTACATTAATGGGAAACTGAGGGACAGTGGAGCTAATACCTCTAGAATCTCTCATAATCTTATCAACATAAATTTCTCTATAATCAGCTTTTTTGTCTGAAATCACACCTCGGACACTGAGATCAGTAGTGATTGGAATCTTCACTGCGGGCATTCCCCTAGCTCGGAGTAAATAATGCAAATGAATATCCCATATTCTTTTATCAATGCCAGTCACTATGTAAACGAATTCTACCAATCGAGAAAAATTAACGTTCTTAGGGGCCCCCATCATGAATGTCTCACCTCCAACATAGTTATTCCCATTCCACTCTCCGTTACATTTGACTATTATCGGCACTTCACTCATTCCTATAAAATTTAAAGTATAAAAAATTAGTGTAACACATACTTATGTCATATTAAAATTTAGTATCTAATTTCTTATTGCCAAATTCATCAAAATCCAACCAAATATTATACAATTAATATCAAACATACACAACCGAAAGTAATAGAAAAACAAAAAACAAAACAAAACAAAACAAAACAAAAAAAAAAAAAAAATACAACACATCACAGAATCCGATTCGGGTTTTGTGATATGATGTATCCCGAATCGGTTTTTGTGAATAAACATAAGCCGATCCAGGGTTTATGGTATCCTAAAACCCGATTCGGGTTATGTTATTTCATAAACTCGATTCGGGTTATATTAATAAAGAAAACCCGATTCGGGTTACGAACATTCACAAAAACCGACGATTTGCAGAGAAACGCAGTATTTTTCACGTTCTTTTTCTCTTCGTTTTGTGCAGATCCATCTTGCTAATCAGGTTAAATCACAACCACAATTCACTCTTATGCCCTAAAACTAAGCAATGTGACTAAAATAATTTGAAAATCAACCAAAAACAACAATCACATACCTTAACTTGAAGAAAAGCTTGAATGTAGAGTTTGTTAGAGGCAAAGAAGCTTCGAAATGCAGCTTTAATGGTCGTAAACAACTTAATAAGTGCACGAAATGCAGCTATTATGGATGGGAAAAAAAAACGTAAGGATGAAAGATGTGGAACCGGTTGCAAGAGAAAAGGGAAGAAGAAAGAGTGAGGAAAAGGGCAATTTCGTAATTTCAGTAAGGTTTTAATGGGAATTTTAAATTGAAAAATACTTAGGGGTAGTTTGGGTAATGTGGGTATAGGTAGTAATTAGTTTGTTTGAGAGGTTGAAAATGAATTTTTATAAATAGAGTGCTAGAAATGAATTTTTCTTTTTGTTGTGGACTTAAATTGAAAAGCACTCTATTTGTACACATATGCTTTCATAATAAATAGAGAAAATTTCTTAAACTGCTAGTAAATATAAATGATTTTACTCAAACTCCAATCATAAATGAAAAAAAAAAAAAATAGTTAAACACTAACTATTTGAACTACTACTGAATACATAATCATTAAATTGTTGAGCATCATGTTACTTAATGTTATCCATCCTAGAATGATATGAATGATAGCTAGGTAGTGTTAATATGTGCCCAAAAGGTACACATATTAACAATCCAAAACTTTTATAAATAATTCATATTGATTCTTTAAATAAATCCATATAAAATTTTCTATATTTTGAAAAGGTTTATATAACCTTTTTTATATCATTTTCAAACTTTTAAAGATACCCTTAAAGTATATTGTAACATTTTCCCCACAACTATGCGAGTGCTTGTCTTTTTCTCTTTTCGGGAGTTGTGTGGAAACTGAAGGAATTGAAGTGCGCGAGTCCCACTCCACCTCTTCATTTAACCCTGTCGGTTGTTTGTAGGACAATAGGACAAGTAAAAGTCACTGCATGGAGTAGTCTTTGCTTTACAAAAGGTGATTTGATTTTAATAAATTCATCCTCTATTTCATGCCCTTCCGAACAATGAGGATCACGTGAACCCGAAAGTTTCAAGTCACTTAATTCTTTGCTTTTACTGAGCCGCCCCCAAGTCTTCCAATATCTTATCGATCAAGGTCTTTGTCAAAAGTTTACTACACATAACCTGGCATTTTAAAAGATACTCTTGTCTCTGTCTAGAGTTATACATCAAAGGCCAACCAGGACCGGGAATATTGGGGTTTATCTCTTTTCGATTAAACGTTTTCGAACTAAGACACAATTAAATTTGTAAAAAGGAAAATGACACCAAGAAAATTAAGACTGACCTAATGATAAATATTTCATACATGCACATATTAGATTGCACCATATATTATTCTTTTCAATTTTTAAAGTAATAATAATTTGAAAAAATAAAAAAAAAGATTCCATCCGAGCTTTGCCTAAATTAAAACGTCATCTATTACTAAGGATGATAACCATAAAGAGATAAGTTCAAAAAAAAAAAAAAAAAAAAAAACCATAAAAGACATTAATCAATTTCATATTAATATATATATATTAAAAATTAATTTAAAAAAAACTACACAGTTTTTTTTTTTTTTCAATTTTTGCTCTTAGAATATAATAAACTATGTTTTCAAAAAAATTTCAATAAATACATATTATATTACATATATTTTAATATATCTTATTTTAAATACAATTTTAAGTTATTATTGTCAAACATATTTTTATATCCTATTAATAGATATTGTAATTTTCAATTTAAATAAAAAATAATAAAATATATTAAAAAATAATATATATCATCTGACTATCTCCAATGTACAACACCAAATTTTATATCATTTTGATGTCAACACCAAATTTTCTTACATTAACTTTTTTTACACTTCAATATATGTGACACCAAATTGATATAAGAGTATTTTCAAAGAATATTTTATACATAATTCATTAACCAATATTAATTAATTTATTTGGTATAAAATTCTATTATCAAATAATTACTCACAATATATTAAAAAATTATTAAATACTCACATAATTTTTTTTTAATTTTTTACAAAATATTATTTGCATTATATTTCCACCTACTTTTTCAATTTCTTAATATTTTTCAACTCATTTGTATCCAATTAATTGTTTATCCACCTAATTTTTTATCCATATCATTTTTCCAACTAATTTTTTTAAATTAAAAATATTACCAGTTTTATCAAGTAATTTTTAAAATAATAAATTTTTATATATATCAAATAATCTAATTCATTTTATATTAATATATTACTTATAATACGTATTAAAAACATAAAAATATATTCAATATTATACTCATTTTAAAGATCTTAATAAAATATTTTTAATAGTATAAATTTGTTATAATAATTTAATTTCTATTTATAATTATGCATCAAATTATATAAATATATTAAATATGATAAAAGACACAAATAAAACATAAATTGTTATGATTATTTTAATGAAATTTTGAAAAAGAACCCTCTTCTTCTTCCTCACCTCCTAATTTGGAAATACCAGAGTTTCTAGAACTTCTTAGGTCAAATTTGTCTGAAACACCAGAAGTTACAAAGATGGAGGATCCTTTGTATTGATAAGGAAAGATTCCATCTGGTTCTTTATCTTTGTTCTCTCTCTCTAGTATCTTAGTATTAATCCAGCGAATCCTCTTGTGATGAGGTTATCTCTGGAGATGGAAAGAAAATGGAAAGAGACCAGCCTGAGAGTAAGTCCCGCTGAGCCAGGAGGGCGTTAGGGCAGCAAGGAATACTGGTCTACCGATGAGTTTTCCGAGGAGTTTCTCGAGTCGCTAAGTCTCCTGATGGTTCCAGATTAGCATTGAGAAACGAGAGAGTGAGAGCAAGGATAAGGGGCTGGATGTTCCGCCCGATTTGGTAGAGCATATGGTCCAATAATTCATTTGGTGTTAGTTATATTTTGACATTTAATTTGATGTTATACTAAAGTTAATGTATCAAATTTTACCTCAAAAATTATAAAATAATAGAGTGAGTTTGGGCACAAAGCGATGTTTTATGCCAAATTGATGCTACGTGGGAGTTGCCCATGGGCCGCATATTCTACGTAGCTTGTACATTTTAAAGTTTTTTTTTTATTTGGAATTTGTGTTGGTCGAATATGACACCTTAGTCAATGTTGTGATGTGATAGATTGATAAAGACGCCGACGATGTCATCAACTATGACAGTCTTCAGATTTATGTCGATGATGTCACCAGCGTTTTCCACATGGACCACCTCGTCTTTTTAATATAAAATCAAATGAGTAATTAGTGCTGATGATGATGTCATAGTTGATTTCATACATGTCAACTATGACAGTCCTATATTAATTTTGGATTTAAGTATTTTCCTCGACCACTAATTTTATATTACGAGAAATTTTTGAATTGATTTGAATAACTACATTTATAATTAATTCAATGATTTAAATTAAAGGATAAGATTAATAGTTAGATAAGATAATCAAACTCTTAAAATTCTATAATTAATTGATGTAATATAAAATTTAATGTGTATTATTCACATTTATTATTCAAATGATATAATAATTTTATGAAGAATTTTTAGATTGATTTCAATAACCATCTTTATAATCAATTCACGGCTCATATTGAGTGGTAAGGTTAGTAGTTGGATAAGATAATAAAACACTTGAAATTATCTAATTAATTGATGTAATACAAAATTCAATGTGTATTGTATTATCTAAAATTTTATTCAAATTTATTATCAAAATGATGTAATAAATTTATGTGTATAATTTTTATTTCATCATTATATCACTTTATAATTAAGATAGTTATTATAAATTATCTTATTAAGTCATGTAAGTAAAAAGTTAAATAATTTTTTTAAAATTTTGTTCTGTTTTTGTTTAATAAAATTTGTTGGAAATATAGAATTATTGGAAATTCAATTTGTGACGTAAACCACCAACTTAATTATTATTATTTTTAAGTGTTAATTATTTATAGTAAATTTTTTCAAATATACATACAGTGTTAATTATTAATTTCTAATTTACTGCTACTTAATTAATATATTATCACAATAATTAGGTTTTTTTTTTTAAACTAACAATTAGTTTTTTTTTTTTGAATAATCGTAAGGAATTGTTTTTTGGTTGACATTAATCATTATGGGTTTTGTCTTGACTGTTTATGAACAAACTGTGAAAGGTTGTTATTTGCGTCGACTTAAAAGTCTTACCTAACAATGTCTAACCCAAAAAAATAAATTATATATACGCAGGTCATCTTCTTTTGAGAAGTCTAGGTGAACCATGTTTGGATTTTTTTTTTTTTTTTTAATAGACTTAATATTGAACTGGCTAATAAGAATCGAGTTTATTTGAAATTAAATTACGAAAACAATTAATTTTAGTTGTTTAGATGGAAGAAAGGAATTAAATTTTATTCGCAACAACAATTTAATTCTAGCTTACTTAAAAAAAAAAACAAGAATTTAGTTCATAATTTTCATATATAAGATATTCATATAATTTGATTCTCAATCAGTTTTAATAATCACTATATTAAAAATCAGAAATTACTTTTTTTATGCTTCATAGTGATTATTTATAAATAAACATGATCTGAAAATTAAATTTTATGTCACCAAAAAAGAAAATTAATTTTTTTTTTATAAAATTAAGGATGTAAAATTAGTGTCGCAATCACGTAGTTGTATCTGCATCTAATAAAAATTATGGATGGACAAAGGCCATTACAATAAGTTTAAATTACTAGAAAGGCTCTCCAAAAAGATAAAAACTCGTTTTCTACCCAAAATGAGAAGCCAATCGTTTTAGCCTAATTTTTAGATTGATTTCCAATCCATGATCCCAAAAAGCCATTTCAACACGACTGCCACTGCCACCACCTTTGCAGCTACAAAGCCTCATACTGAATGAAATTTTATTTTGGGCCAAAACCATTTATTAGAGTTATTTATATGTAACTTTTGAATTTAACCCTCACAATACATGTTTACAAAAGTCTATTCATTAACCTCTCATTTTCATACGTTTTGACCGATGAAGTTTTAAGTCTATGAATTTATATAATTTTCTATAAATGCTATGCTTTGATATTTTCAGAGTAACTGATTAATCAACACAACATGCGTGCCCTTGCTACATGAAGTCTTCCCTAGTCTTCTAGCAGATAAGCTCGATCAATCACTTTACCTCATTGTCTAACATGTTCATATCACTTTGGAAAATAGAATCTTTCGAGTAGAAATATTTTATGAAAAGGTAGGTAATGAATTGATTAAATTAATATTAATCCGGACCAATTCATTATAACTGTTATCCTCGAAGGGCAGAAACATGACAAAAAAATCACAATCATTTTTAGCCTTTTGAGGCCAAAGGAGAAGGACCAGTGTAGCATAATATCAGAAGAGCCCATCGCGATATACTTCAAGTGGGTCTATCAATAACGCCTAATAATGCATGAGTGAGAATTGCTCCATGTAGATATAGGGTTTGTTTAATCGTTTGGTGCACCCTAGTCGACATGACTAGTCAGTCATACATCATTAATTTAGTATTATACAACATTTGCATATGAGTGTCTGGTGTACTGTCATTCAGTCTATAGAGTTTGATTAATTTTAGTCAAATATCTATGATTCTATCTAGGTCAAGGATCTTGAGTTGAAGATAATTTTTCCACATTATATGAATATTTCCTTTCATTTTTAGGAATTTTAATTTTGAATCACGTTTCAAAAACCTTAATAAAAAATATCTAATAAATTATATAGTATATGATATTATAGTATGTATGTGTAAAAAATAAATTAAAAACTATTATAAAATATTTGTAATATTTTATGCTAGTACTAAATAGTGTGATGAGTTTATACTGTTTGAATTATTGTATTTAGTTATAAATTTGTGAGAGATATTCCTCATCTATCATAAACCTGATAAAATTTTTAAAAATAAAAATTAATAAAAAGATTTAAAATATACAAAGAAAAAAATAAATGAAGAAGAGATAAGGCTAGATAGCCTCACCACTTGATGATTGAAAAAACAATAATATTGATATCGACATAGAGTGTGATATCATTTTCATCAAATATTCTGAAAATATTTTCGCAAACTATCAGTGTCGGGGAACATGTAGTATAAATTTAAATAATATCGTGAATATCTTTGTCAAATATATGTTACATTCCTGTCAGTGTAAATGATAATTAAATTATTGATATTTCTTAACTTATGTCATGGATTGGTATCGAGTATTGTATGAATGTAAACATGATAGTCACAATATGTTTGAACTACCTAAGTTTTCTATTTGATATTATAATTTCTATAGCTTTCACCGTGCAAATTATTAAAGAATGAAATTTCAATAGAAACTTTTTAATTTTATATAGTTTGTATGTACATTATATTCTTATTTATATCTTATAGCTGTTAGATTTTATATGTTTCATAAAAACAAATAGGTTTTCTGTTATAGATTATTAATTATTTTTGTATTTCTAAAATTTTATTCAAATTTTCTCTGTTTTTAATTGCAGTGTTATATTATGATAAATTTTATGTTTATTTCTATAATATAGATATTTTTGTTTTTATCCACACCTACAAAGATACCATTACACTATCATTATTATTGTTTTGACTTTTGAAATGCAGGGACAAATTTGATTGGAGAAGCTATCACAATCATTGTAAGAATTTAATCCATATTAAAATATTATAAGAATTTGTGCAAGCTGTCATGTTGGCAAAAGAGTAAAATGATCCATTTACACAACAAAAGTAGGCCCATATCATCAACTAAAATGAACTGCACGTGAACCACATGACTTTGAGGGCAAATTGCCAAATTTCCTAACGTTTGGCATAATTACAAAAAAAAAAGATGATGTTTGAAAAACTCACACTAACCTTCCATAAGGTTAAAAAACTCAACACAAATCTTTTATACTGTTAGATGACAACTGTTATATACTCATAATCAATGATTAAAGTTATAAAAAAGACTAAAATTTTCTTCAAAAAAATTAAAATTAATATAATATATATTTTAATTTAATTAAAAAATTAAAAATTAAAAAAAAAGACTAATCTCCTTGAAAGACTAGATCTTAGTCTTGCATGGAGACCAAAAACAAGTCTCCATCACTAGAGACCTCTAGAGATGAAGATCGTCTCAATCGTCGGAGACTAGATCGTAGACCAGAGGGTCTCTATTATTGGAGACCGGGTGGATATTGGTTGACAATGTTATCTCCAATTTTTTTTCTTTTTTTTTAAAAAAAAAATTTCATGAACTTTGAATTTTTTTGTTTAATTTGGGTGATGTTTGGTTTGATGATAATGATTGTTTTGGCTGATGTTGGTTTGATGAAAACAAGAGATGGATAATGAAGATGATGAATGGAGATGAGAAAGATGATGGAGGTAGAACATGAAGATGTTTATATATATATTTTTAGATGATTATAGAGTTTAAATATTATATTACTATTTTATTAATTAAAAATATTTTTTAATTAAAATATTTATTAACTATGAATTGACCCTTTTACCCATCATAATTTTGATTTAACGATGATTTACTGATGGTTAACTAACGGTAGGAGAGATTTATGTTGAGTTTTTGAAATCACAGGGGAGGTTAGTGCGAGTTTTTCAAATATCGTCATTTTTATGCAATTATGCCAAATCTGAAGAGTTGTTTTGCAATTTGCCCTTATTTTTACTTAGGTTAAATTACATAAGGCCTTGAAAAGCATAGTATTCAACAGTTGCACTTAATTATATATACAACCCTGACGTTAGCAAGAGTTGAATATAATAATTGACTAGAACTATATGGAGAAAGTTTAGATTTACCCCTACTCTTTACTTAAAACGTCTTAACTACTTTGAAAGGTACTAAAATAATTTTTGTAAGATTAAAAAAAAAAGAAACTATTTTATAGATTAAAATAGTAAATCAAAACTATTAAATAATAAAAATAAAAATTTAATAATACTAATTTTAGAAGCTGTCATGAAAATAATTGAACAAAATAATAAAGAAAACAAATTAACAAAAAGATGGAAGAAAAAGCTTCAAAGTGGCTTGCCTGGATGGCAAAGCCTGTCATGTACTTTCCATACAATAAAAGTAGTGCATGGTTCAAGCAGCCATGACCTTCAAGTTGATTAATTTCTCATTGCCCCTTATGTGGGCTGATTATCCATTTGATTTATCCCCTTCGAGGGTAGTCTTTTCACTTATTATGGGTAGATTTTCGGGCTGTTTTGAAATATCTAAAACCTTTATGTGGTTCTGATAAATAGGTCTATATCCATATTGTATCAAAACAATAAAAAAAAAGGAAAGAAAAGAAAATAAGTATCCAAAGAGACAATATGAATATAATAGTCAAACAAATTCAACCAAAATAAAAATAATTAATACTACCTCTTACATGTTCCACTTCTAACTTAACAAGCTATAGTCTTCCAAATTTCCTTCATTTTCCCTCATATTTCTCATCGTCCAAACACACACTAAAAATAAAAAATAAAAAAAACCCACAAAATGAATAAACAATGGGAACCAAAAATGGGGAAAAAAAAAAAGCTGAAACTTCGCTTTGATGATGAACCCTTTCTATATAAGGGCATTATGATAATTATTACTGAAATGGACTAAAAATGAATGACAAAATGAAGTTGAATACAATTTTTCATTCTCATTCTATTTATGAGTCACTTTCAAATTTATACCTTGCCATAATTAACACATGTTTGCGAAAGTTCGTTTACTAATCTCTTATTTTCATACTTTTTGACGGATGAAGATCACCAGAACTTCAAAGTTTTTAAGTCAATGAATTAATATAATTTTATATAAATTCTTTGCTTTGATATTCCGGAGTAATTGATTGATCAACACAACATGCGTGCCGTTGGTACAGGAAGTCTGTATAGTCTACAAACAGATAAGCTCGGTGAATTACTTTAGCTTCTTGTCCAACATGTTCTATATCACTTTAGAAAATTGAATCTTTCGAGTAGAATATTTTATCAAGTTAGGTCTTATTAATGAATTGATTAAAATTAAATCTAGTACAACTAATGCATCAGATTGGAGAAATTTCAATCGATTCCAATGGGATTAAAAACAAATATAATAAAATTTGATTAATTAAAATTTGAATAGTGTGAAACTATACCTTTGAAAGGTATATAAAAGTTACTATAGTTAATATATAGTGACAATAACTTTCATTTAAAGAACAAATAGTATTAACAATTACAAATTTTGCTCCAACTTTAGTGGGTTTAATTTATACTAAAGAACAGATTGATTTGATTTTGGACATAATTTCAACAGGAAATTAATTCAGGCAATCAATCCAATTACATTAGAAAATGTAATTAGAAAATTTGTGATCTAATCACAATCTCATCGAACCATCAAATCCAATCAAAATTGGATTAATAGGTTTTGACTTTGAATAACACCTATATCTAAGTAAAATATCAGTTGTGTTTCTTAACAAATTAAGATAGTAATTGAGAAAGATGATCTGATTGGATCGTAAACCATAACTCCATTCTCTTTCTTGATTCGAGGTCTTGAGTTCTACTCTCTCTTCATTTTGTCGACATTTTCTCTTTCATCTACCGTGGGTTGTCCTCTCTTATTTTTAGAAATAAATTTCTGAATTGTGCTTCAGAGTTATATTGCAGTTGATATCAACGACATCCTAAATAATGTAATATATTTAAAAAAACAGAAAAAAAATAGTTATAATTATTGTCGCAAGCATAAACTAATAGTAATCACACTTCCCAGTAAACTAAAAATTTGAGTTCAAATTCCCCTCCCCACTAGAAACCAAACATGACTATAGTTAAAAGAGATTTGACAGGATTATGTAATCATTGTCACACTTTACTGGTTTGCAGTATAAAACTCTGTATGTCCTGAAAAATCATGCGAAAAAGTAGAAACGGCTGGCTATGGAGATTTTCAAGCATTTGATCATTGTACTTCTAAATATAGTTGCTCTCACAGTTCTAGTTCATGCCCAGAGCCAATCAGGTTAGACTTGGTGACTCCAGGATGCTGCATATCAGTTTTCTTCATTGTTATATTCACCATCAATATATTAATATTTTTTGTTTTTTCCTTTGTCGATTAGATTTAGGTTTTATCAGCATCGATTGTGGATTGCTGCAGACTTCTGGCTATACTGATGAGAAAACAGGCATAGACTACATATCAGATGCAAACTTCACAGACAATGGAGATAGCTCGAAAGCCTTGAATATATCAAGTGAATACGACCGTGACACCTTGGAACAGCCTTTCAGAACTGTCAGAAGCTTCCCTACAGAAATAAGAAATTGTTACACTGTAAAACTTACTCGCCCAAATGTTAAGTTTCTGATTCGAGCAAGTTTCATGTATGGAAATTATGATGGCAAGCGTAAGCCACCAAGGTTTGATCTCCTTCTTGAAGCTGATGTGTGGGATACAGTTGAATTCACAAATGCATCCACTATTGTTACCAAGGAGATCCTCCATCTCCCTCAAAGAAATTATGTTCATGTTTGTCTCATAAACACATACTCTGGAACTCCTTTCATATCTTCCCTGGAATTAAGACCTTTGAACAATTTGACTTACCTAACTCAATCAGGATCACACTACTTCTCCATTCGCGGTTGGATGTGGGTTCAAATTCGGACAAACCAATCAGGTAAGTTTCCAACTAGAATGGTATTGTCCGTTTCAGTTCTAGATTGATTTGTATATTTTTTTTTCTCAAGCACAAAAAAAGTACGGATTTGAAAAATAGCACTAGATAACTGAATTGAGTGTTTTTTAACACTTCCGTGAACTGTTTTTACGAACTAACAGTTTGCATAAAGACAATAGTTTGCAGAAACTTTTCGCAAACTATTTTCGTGAACCGTTATCTATTTTAATTCAATTTTTCAATATTATATTTTAAATTCGTGACTTTGTGTTTTCCTATTTGTTGGAATTTTCTCTAGTTTTATATGTTTTAATATTCAATATGTTTTAATAGTCAATCTAAGTGTTGTCACTTTCTTCGTTTAATATTAACTTGGGTATTGGGATAATAGTCTGTTATAATTCTCTCTAGTATGAAGCGGTAGCTAGAAATTTAAATGTTTTATCCTCACTTCACCTATATTATAGAACCAAACGTTTGGGGTTAAATTTGTGATATCAAATTTATGATAAGTTTTACTACCAAAACAGTTGTTTGATGTTTTATGATGAAATGACCTGGCCCATCTTGAATAAATATTATCCATTTTAGACATTTTGGCTTTTTCTTCCTCCTCTCTCTGTCCTTCTTCTTTATCCTTTTCCACTCTCCTCCTCCTCCTCCTCCTCCTCCTCCTCCTCCTCCTCCTCTTCACTAGATCCAGTGATTTTTTTATTTTATTTTATTTAGTTTTTTTTTAATTTATTTAACAATTCTTCTTCTTTTAGAAATTATTTGCTGATTTTTTTTTACTCCTCCTCCCCCCCACCTCTTCACTAAATCCAATGATTTTGTATTTTTTTTATTTTTTTTAATTTATTTAACAATTCTTCTTTTAGAAATTATTTGCTGATTTTTTTTTTTTTTTAATTTTTAAGGGCAATTAACAAATAAATCTCGATTTTTTTTTTAATTCCAAATATTTTATGGCTTTCACAAGAGTGATATAATTGATCCTTAACTATAAATATTATGCCAATTGAGTCAAATTTTAAAAATATCCATTAAATTATTCTGTCAGTAATGGCCATTAGTCAACAATCAGTTTGAACATAATTCTATATTAAAAGACAAAACGTTAAAATTTAATTTACATAAAGTGAAATGATTTGAATAAAATATTAAAAAAAAAAAAAGAAAGCATGAGACTCCACCACCGAGAATCAACCAACTGAAAGCGCCACCCATACAGGTCTGTACATCTCCTCTACTGGGTTTTCTAACACCTTATTCGATGCCATAACCAAGCCCCACCAATGACAAAATGCTTCAACGCATACGACACATACGCTTTTATCATTTAAGGTTATAATATAATATATAGTATAAATATTTTATGTAACTATATGAGTATCTTACATAATGAAGGTGTATACACTAAATATATTGAAGTTTTTTTTTTTTTTCCAATACCACCTTATAAATCTGAAAAAGGAAATATAGAAAAAAGACCAAAGCGTCGAGTGGTCTATGTAGAGAGAGATTGGTATAGAAAAGTATTTAAGTAGAATATTGTTTGTGGTCAGCCAAAGGAAGAAGACGGAAGAAAACAACAAAAAAGTGTCATCTTTTTTTATATGAGTGATTGATTGAAAGGACAATGATTTTGGTGGGAAGACTTTTGGTTGCATGTGTGTAAATGATTTTTTTCCTCTTGTCAGACTTCCGGAAATTTAGTAGTGGAGGCTGTGTTGTATTGAATTATTTGGAGGAGACCCCCAAATTATTTTTTAATTATTATTTTTTTTATTGTTTTGACATTTTTATCATTATTTTCTAGTAAAAAAAAAAATTGTCATTTTTACTGGATGAAAAGTCCAAATTATCCTTTGACGGTAGTGTTTGATTAGTAGAAGTCTATTCAATGAATAAATTGGTAAAATATTAAAAGTTAAGGACCAATTTGGTCACTTTCGTAAACGTGACAAACCACCTGGAATTTTTAAAAAAATATGTACTTACAACTTATTTGGCAATGATCCATTTTTTATTTATAAATATATTTAAATTTAATTAATAAAATTAATATTACTTATATCTTAGGATAATCTCATTTTCACTCTTGTTGTTTGACGTGATCACTAATTATCCCTCTAATTTATAAAAATCTCATTTTATCCTTTTCTGTGATTTGACATACACAATGATAAAAAAATTAAGAGTTTTCTAGATTTTTTTTTAAACTACTAGAGTTTTTCTAGATATTACTTTAAACTACAAAAATATTTTGTCTATTTAATCAACCTATGGAGGGTTCTTAGTGATTTTCTAATTTCATGGTGGATTTTGGCTGTTATACCAAACTAGAAGGGAAAATAAAATTATCCCTATATTTATATTCATAACCTAATTATTTTGGTTATTAATTTATGTTTATTATAGATTTTTTTTTCGCAATATATATATATTTTTTTTTTTTTTTTTTTTTTTTTTCACATTTTATAATGATTTGAATATATACTATATACGTTTCCAGAATTAAAAAATGGTTAAAAAAATTACCATGAAAAAGTAGCTACCAGACGCACCCTAAGTTTCTGTTTTTCAATGACCACTGAACTTCATCAATCAATTTAGGAGCCATTCAATTAGTGATAATCTGAAATTCTGATTTAGCTTACACTAATCTAATTTCAATGTAGATATAAAGATGACATCTATGACCGCATATGGACCCCCTACAATAGGCCTGACTGGAAACAAATAACCACCTCGCTCCCAGTCAACCCCAACAGCGAGTACCAGCAACCATCAGCTGTCATGAGCACTGGTGTCATACCAGCAGATGGTAGCAATTGCTTGACATATAGTATGTGTCGGCTTGTACTGATAATGCAGCCCAATATCATGTGTACATGCACTTTGCTGAGCTTCAACTACAGGAACAAGTCAATAACCAGCCAAGGCAGCTGTACATCTATGCAAGTGGAAGGTTATGGAATAATACACCTTATGATGTTCCCAGTTATTTGTATTCAGGCCTTGCATACACGTCAGCAAATTTGAGTAATCTTAACTTCTCAATCAACAAAACTCAAAACTCACCATTACCGCCCATCCTCAACGCCATTGAGATATATCGTGAACAGGAACTCTCGCAAGCTTTAACGGATCAACAAGATGGTATTTAATTTCTTCTAGGCAACATTCATTAACTCTATCTGAATCACATCAACCTATATATATATCAATTAATTATTATAGCACTTGACCTTATCGGCTTAAGCTTTTGTTACTAACATTATATTTAACTTTTCTATTAGTTTTTTCTAATTTTCTTAACCAATTCGACGAATTTTGATTCTTTGATCATTAATTTATATGCATGTCAATTGGAAACGTCAGTTGAAGCAATAAAGTCTATCAAGACAGAGTATGGACTGATAAGATCAAGTTGGCAAGGAGATCCATGTTCCCCTAAAGTTCACTCGTGGCAAGGCATTAAGTGCTCTTCTGATGATAATACCCCCCTTAGGATCACATCCTTGTAAGTTCTTTTCCCTTTCATCTAAACAAGCATCCTTAGTTTGAGCTTACACTTTACCAAAGTTAATATTGGCTATGAATGTGCAGGGACTTATCATCAAGTGGAATATCTGGGCCCATACTTCCTTCTATAAACGGTCTCATAAAATTGGAATCTCTGTAAGCATATTCTCCATTTTCGTATATGCATTAGCCTGTAAGTTGTTAATTAATCTATTTTTTATTTCAGAACTAAGACATCAGCTTAACATTTAATCACTATTTCAGGGACCTATCAAACAATAGTTTGACAGGACCAGTGCCTAGCTTTTTATCTCAGCTGGCTTATTTGAAAGTGCTGTAAGTTGATTGGATTTGTGATATACATATATATATATTGTGTGTGTGATTAATAAGAAAAGCTGCCGTACGAGTAGAAACAAATTAAGGATCACTATTTTGTCATTATTCTTTTGTAGAAACTTGGATTTCAACAATCTTGAAGGTGCAGTTCCAGCTGAACTCACTGCAAGAAAGAAAGCTGGTCGTCTAATGTTGAGGTTTGCTTTCAAGTCAAAATCCTAGATGATTGATATGAATTTAATTTGAGGAAGAGTTACAAAATCCCCTTCTTGATATAATCAAAACTGAAAACAATCATGCGGATTCGGATAAATTTTCCAATGAACTGCTAGAATTAGATCTCTAGTTACCATAATAGCTGCCATTCATCCAAACAGGGTATTCTTTGTCTAACAATAGTGTTGTCATATTTGTTGATTCTAGAGTGGAAGGAAATCCTGATATTACTACCGGCAAAAAAAAGAAAAAAATGTTCTTCCGATAGTAGCAACAGTTATTCCGGCTTGTAACCTCGTTGGTACCTTAGCAACTATATGGATCCTGAAAACGAGAAATAGAGGTATGTGAACAATTTTGTTCGAAATCTGGTACATGCTGCAATTATTTAATTTATACAATAAAAAGTGTCCATGTTGTTTCCACTATAACATTCTTAATATCAGAATCATCTAATCCACTTAATTAATTTTTGAAATTACTAGTCCTTTAATTTGTTTGCGAGTTTCTTTTAATTAATTGAAAAATAATGATGTATCCAAATGTGCTTATCACCTAATTGATGAGGTTTATCATTTTCTGATGGAACGGTTTAATATTTATAGTCTCCTCACTTGGTCTAGGTGCCTTCACATCCCTTTTTTTTTGGTTGGTTAAGCTCTATTTTGGTATGTGACTTTCTACTCTTTCTTCCACATTAAGCCATGTCTAATTGCTTAGACATTATCTTAGATGGCAAGTTATGGTCTATTTTTTTTGTTCTCTACACCCAGGTACTTGACATAGCTAGGTACATGCCACTCCTAGGTATTTTGTCACACAATTAGTGCTTGTCTGATTGACGCATAGAGCATATAGCACTAGATTAAATTTGAAAGAGAAAAATTCATAAATACCCAAATTAAAAAAAAAAAAAAATTATTTGTAGCCTATTCAAAGGAAAAATTTATTTTTAATCCCTCAAATAAATTAATTGAATCCAACACCTCAATTTGGGCATGATGGGATGTAAGCGTGACCAGAGAGCCTCACGACACGCTCCTCTTGTCATAATATTTTTGAAATTTTACTTATAAGGGCATTTTTGAAATCACATGATATTCGGTGGAATTTATTTTTTTTGAAGGGTTAAAAACAAATATTTTTTTAGAGGGGTATAAAAATGAATTTTGGCTTTGAAATGAGTGCGTTTTTTAAATTTCCACAATTTGAAATCACATCGTCACCTGGCTTAGATCCACTTTGACCTTTCCAGGTATTAATTCTCTCTTTTGGTATCCAATGTAGAGTTAACAATAGAGGAATTGCACCTTTGTTTAGACTGCTGGTCCTTTTGGTGGTAACTCCCTATGGTTATACTCCCTCTAGTATAAGCCCTTTTAATGGTAGGTCTTGTCAGTAAGGCTTATTTTTTCTTTTCTTTTTTAGCCTAATATATCTCAAAACAGTAGCCCCTCGGTTTCCATCGCAAGGCAAAGCGAGGTGGTTGAAGCAAAACCCTTATGCATTTTGAGATTAGCTCGATTCACTTTGGGATTGGGCTTGCCCTATGGCCCAATTAGATGCAGTTTTTTTTTTTGGAAGTATTTAGATGCAGTTATTATATTTGCAAATTCTGATATGTGAGTGCTTCATTTCATGCTTTGTGACTCGATAGCTTTTTATGACAGTTATTTATTCTTTTTTCAATAAATGACATCCATTTCCTAGTATTTTTTTTTTTTTTTTGTTGCAAATATAGCAATCATTATCATCTTTTAAAGATTTTCTACTTAGACATTTTTCTATACCCTTTTTGTTTTTCATTGAATGAATTACACGAAACTTCCTGAGGTATGTTAAGGTTAATCAAACTCATTTGACTTAAGGGCAATCTTCAAGAACTTAGAAATAAAAAATAAAAAAAAAAAATTATTGAGAAAAAAAAAGAGTTCCAAACCTTCAAGTTGAAGATTTGGAATCCAATCTTCAACTTAAATATTTGGAACTCGAAAAATATAAATCCAGATTTGGATTAAAAAGAAAATATAAAGAACAGTTTCATCGTCAACATACCAACCCAAATGGAGTTTATCATCATCAACAAATTAGCTCATATGAAGAATCGCCTCATCATTATCAACAGATCAACAATCAGAATAGAACCTAAATCAAAACCAGCACATTAAAAAAAGAAAAAAGGAAAATCGACTCAAAAAAAAAAAAAAAAATTTTTTTTTTTAAAAAAGAAAAAGATCTCTTAGTTTCTATTTCATATCTCAACACCTCTCTCTCCCTCTTCTCTCTCTTTCTCTCTCTTAATTTCAGCTGGTTTTGAACAAACAATGAAGCCAAGCGACCTAGGTGAACGAACCCATGTTGACTTGCGTCGTTTGAGGCAAACAAACCTAGGTCGCCTATGTTCGTTCATCTTCAAACGAATATGTTTATTTAGAGTTGAAGATCTTCGTATTCATCTAGTTGAGATCTTTAGCTAGATTTTTTTTTTTTTTCATTTGTCTAGTTGAAACTAGATCAACTATGGTTTTGAAACCAAATCATGATTTGGTTTCAAAATGACTCTTCATCTTTAGCTGGTTGAAGATGAGATGAAGATGTTTTATTTTTTTTTATATTTTTCATATTTTAAAGAATTTTTTTTTTCATTTTTTTAAACTGTTGGTGGAGATCATATTAGATCTCCACTGCTGGATGGATCCTATCTGATGGTGGAGATCCAATTTGATCTCCACTGTATTTTATTTATTAATTTTTTTTTATTCATGAGCAATATGATTTTAAAATCTAAATCAATTGATGGTATGAGAACTTAATGTAATAAAAAGGTAAATATATTTCTGTTTCTTTTTAGACATACCTCAGGAGGATGTCATGCAATTTGTTTGTTTTTCACTCAACTTTCAATGATCGTTGTTTTCTCCTTGTGCTACATTCTCTTCATATAAATTGAATATTTCGTATCTTTCCTCCTACGTTTTACCTTTGTGTTTGGTCCAACATCCCTTTTGAGTCTTCTCCTCCTCTTTGTTGTTGTTATTTTAAGGAATCTTTCAAGTAGTGTTCTAATGAACCTGATCAGCTTTAAGTCGATGATGCTCGTCATCATAAATTCGAGCAATGAGAGTACAACATTGCTGCCAGTTCTATATTAAGCTTATATGACATTCCCTGTTTTGGTTTGGACCCTATTATAATGGATGACTTGTCATTTGCAAGCTCAGAAGGTCGTTTGTGGTCCTATAGTCCTTAGATAGTCTCGTTTCTAGGGTCATCAACTTTCTTTACAAATGTGAGTCTCTTTTGTCATTGTCTGACCTAGAGCATTATCAAGTCAAATTCCATGTTCCTTAAATAGTTGAGTTGAAAATTTCTTTAGAAGGTTATGATTTGGTTCCTCCTCTTAAGGGTGAAGTTACCATTTCATATTGGTCTCTCGAATTTAGGCTTAACCTCTTGATTTACTGTCACCTCTTGGTCAATTTAAACATCACCCTTATTCAACTGAGTTTGAATTTCTAGAGGTTTGTGTCTAGGTGTTTTGTTTTGTAACATAAGCGTTGTTGGGGGTATCCTTTAGTCAAGGATCTCAATTTCTTGTATGACATGGATGTTAATCCTAAAAAGGAAGATATTTATTATTCGAGTTCTTGGAGTACCACCATGAATCCTATGCCTTATTAATATAACAATGATAATGAATGGGCAAAATGGTTTTTGGCTTTCGGTGATTGCTGGTCGGAAGTATCAATAGGAGGTCAGAGGTGCAGGGTCCATTACATAATTGATACTGAAGGTGTTAGCTCTCTGTTGTTTTTATTTGGTCTTTTTGAATATTCCTATGTTGTTTGCATATTTTCATTTTCAGAGATTTATTTTATTTTAATGGGTTTGCCCTTTTGACAGCCGCTGCTGCTAAGGCTGTAGGGAACCTTGCCTCCCAGGATCCTTCAGGACAGGATGATGATGAATCAACAGAGGATGTTCCCAACGATGCAACGACTAAGGATGGTCCCGACGATGCAACAACTAAGGATGGTCCCAACGATCCAACAACTAAGGATGGTCCCAACGATCCAACGACTAAGGATGGTAGAAATATATTTTTATTTTATGTATAATATTATTATTATTCTTGTTATTTGTTGCTATCAAACCTATACTTGCCATTTGGTTAATTTGTCCGACTACTAATGCTACTCTTATTTAGAGTTATGACTACAACTAATAAGGTTGGGTATTTATATGTGTATAAACTAACTTCTTATAGAGGAAAATAGGGGTCGTGCCCCTTCAAAGCCGAAGCCACCCCCTAAAGGCAAACAGGATAACAGGAAAGCTTCACAGTCGTCTTCAAAAGGTAACTTATTCAACTGAGTTTGAATTTCTAGAGGTTTGCGTGTCTAGGTGTTTCGTTTTGTAACATAAGTGTTGTTGGGGGAATCCTTTAATAAAGGAGCTCAATTTCTTGTATAACATGAATGTCAATCCTAAAAGGGAAGACATTTATTATTCGCATTCTTGGAGTGCCACCATGAATCCTTTGCCTTATCAATATAACAATGATAAGGAATGGGCAAAATGGTTTTTGGCTTTCGGTGATTGCGGGCTAGAAGTATCAATAGGAAGTCAAAAGTGGAGGGTCCTTTACATAATTGACAATGAAAATGTTAGCTCGCTGTTTTTATTTTTTATCTTATATTTTCATTTTTTTGTATTCCTATGTTGTTTCCATATTTTCATTTTTTGCTAATGGATTTGTCCTTTTGATAGCCATCCCTGCCAGGAGCCAACAGCCTAAGCTGCTTGAAAAGCGTGTTGTGTCCAAGGAAGATTTAGAAGAGGACAATGGAGATCCTCTTGTTAGATCAATAGTGAATGGTCGCAACAACAAAACGACTACTGAAGGTAGAAATATATTTTTATTTTATATATATTATGATTATTCTTGTTATTTGTTGTTGTCAAATCTATACTTACTATTTGGTTAATTTGTCTTAAAAATAAAACAATGGATCTCCACCATCTCTCTCTCTTAGTTTCGATTGGCTTCGAACAAAAAATGAACCTAAGTGACCTGGGTTCGTTTGAAGATGAATCGATTTCATATCTTAACACCTCTCTCTCTCTCTCTCTCACTTTCGATTGGCTTTGAATGAACAACGAACCTTGGCAACTTGGATTCGTTCGAAGACAAATCGTCTTTAAACCAACCCAGGTCGCTTGGATTCGTTTGAAGATGAATGAACCTAGGTTGATCAGTGTTGTTTGAAGCGAGTGAACTTAGGTTGCCTAGGTTCGTTCATCTTCGAATGAACCCAGACAACCTAGGTTCATTTATTTAAGGTTGAAGATCTTTATCTTCATGTGGTTGAGATCTTCAACCAGATTATTATTATTATTATTATTTTCATTTTTCTAGATCTTCATTTTGATATGGTTTTTGAAACCAAATCAACTACAGTTTTGAAACTAGGTTAAGTTTGATTTGGTTTCGATACAACTCTTCATCTTCAATTGGTTGAAAAATATGAAGATCTTTTATTTATTTATTTTTCAAATTTTAAATATATATTTTATAATTGTTGGTGGAGATCACTGTTGAATGGTATCCATCCAACAATGGGATCCAATCTGATCTCCACCACATTTTCTTTCATTTTTAATTTTTTTTTTGTTTTATTTATGGATAAAATAGTCATTTACCTTAAAATCCAAATCAACTGATGATGTGGAAGTATCTCAAGGGGTGTTATGCAATTCGTTTGTTTTTCGTTTAACTTTCAATGATAGTTGTTTTCTCACTGTGCTACTTACTCTTCAATCTTCATATAAAGTGTGAGGGCTTCATATCTTTCCTCCTACATTTTACCTTTGTGTTTGGTCTAATATCCATTTTTGAGTGTCGCTCTCCTCTTTGTCATTGTTATTTAAAGGAATCCATCGAGGATCTAATTCTAGATCCACTAGCCAATCCTAATTGACTAATTTATGACACATGATAGGATAGATATTGAACCAATTTTTCTATCGGAATGAGTAAATTGATCCTCTAAAATCAAGCTAATGAATTAACTTAACCTTAGCCCAAGCAAACCCCAGAGCGAAGTCTAGGATTAAGCTAAAATAACACACGATAATTACTTAACAACTTGCAGGATTTAACTAATTCTCATTCACAAAAAACTTAATAAAAGATAATTACAATAAAAAATAATCCTAAAATGATAAATCTAAATGAATAAAAATAATAAATTAACAGAAATCCTAAATTAATCAAAACTCCAATGTTCATCAGAATCTTTCAAGTAGTGTTCTAACGAACTTGATCAACTTTAGTTGACGATGCTCATCATTGTAAATTCAAGCAATGGGAGTACAACATTGCTGCTAGTTTTATATTGAGCTTATATGGCATTCCCTATTTTAGTTTGGACCCTATTATAGTGGATGACTTTTCATTTGCAAGCTCAAAAGGTCGTTTGTGGTCCAAAAGTCCTTAGATAATCTTGTTTCTAAGGCCATCATCTTTCTTTACCAATGTGAGTCTCTTTTCTCAATGTCTGACCTTGAGCATTATCGAGTCAAATTTCATGTTCCTTAAATAATTGAGTTGAAAATTTCTTTGGAGGGTTAAGATTTTGTTCCTCCTCATGAGGGTGAAGTTACCATTTCATATTGGTCTCTCGAATTTAGGTTTAACCTCTTGATTTATTGTCACCTCTTGGTCAATTTAAGCATCACCTTTATGCAACTGAGTTTGAAATTCTAAAGGTTTGTGTCTAGGTGTTTCATTTTATAACATAAGCATTGCGCGGGGAATTTGAGTTCAATTTCTTGTATAACATGAATATCAATCATAAAAGGGAAGGTAATTATTATTCGTGTACTTGGAGTGCCACCATGAATCTTGTGCATTATCAATATAACAATGATAAGGAATGGGCAAAATGGCATTTTGGCTTTTGGTGATTGTGGGTCGGAAGTATCAATAGTTAGAAGTGTAGGGTCCTTAGCATAATTGATAATGAAGATGTTAGCTAGCAGTTTTTATTTTGTTTTTTATTTTTATGTGTTCTTACGTTGTTTCCATATTTTCATTTTCAGCTTTTAATTTCGTAATGGATTTGTCCTTTTGACAGTCGTCACTATCGGGAGCCAACAGCCTGAGCTATCTGAAGAGCGTGACGAGGAAGATTTAGTAGAGGACAATGAAGATCCTCTTGTTGAATCAATAGAGAATGATCACGACAACATAACGACTACTGAAGGTAGGAATATATTTTTATTTTATGTATATTATTATTACTCTGGTTATTTGTTGTTGTCAAATCTATGTTTGCTATTTGGTTACTTTGTTTGATTACTAATGCTATTTCTATTTTGAGTTATGACTAAAACTAATAACGTTGTTATCTTCAAAAAACTAATAACGTTGTATATATACATATATGTATAAACCAATACAACATTTTTCCAATAGTAGCATCAGTTGTTCTGGCTTTAAACCTAGTGGCTTCCTTATCAACTATATGGGTCCTGAAAACAAGAAATAAAGGCATGTGAACAATTTTATTCAAATTTTGATACATGCCGCAATTGTTTAATTTATACAATAAAAAGTGTCCATGTTGTTTCCACTATAAGATTATTAATATCAGAATCATCTAATCCACTTAATTAATTTTTAAAATATATAGTCTTTGAATTTGTTTTGGAGTTTCTTTTAATTAATATAAAAATCATGATCCATCCAAATCCAATGTGTTTACCACCTAATTTGTGAGGCTGATCCTTTTTTGATGGAACGGTTTCATATTTATAGCCTCCTCACCTGGTCTAGATGCCTCCATGTCGTTTTCTTTTGTTAGTCAAGCTCTCCTAGTCTAGGTGCCTCCACGTCGTTTTCTTTTGATATGTCACTTTCTACTCTCTCTTTCTCTTTAAGCCTTGTCTAATTGCTTAGACCTTATCTTAGGTGGCTAGTTATGGTCCCTTTCTTTTTCTCTCTACAACCAGGGTACCTGACACGCTCAGGTACTTGCCACTCCTAGGGATTCTGTCACACAACTAATGCAAATGGTTGTTTGATTGATCCGTAAGGCATATAGCACTATGATTAAATTTGAAATTACACCATCATGTGACTTGGATCCACTTTGACCTTCCAAAGGTATTAATTCTCTCGTTTGGTACCCAATGTGGAGTTAGCAGCAGAGGAATTGCACCTTTGTTTAGACTGCTGGTCCTTTTGGTCGTAACTCCCTATGGTTATACTGCCTTTGGTATAAGCCCTTCTAGTGGTGAGTCTCTTAGGCAGCCCTTTTAATGGTAGGTCTTGTAATTGAGGCTTATTTTTGTTTTATTTTTTAGGCTAATGAATCCCAAAGCAGTAGCCCCTCGATTTCCATCACGGAACAGGGTAAGGTGGTTGAAGCTAAACCTTTATGCATTTTGCGATTAGCTCGATTCACTTTGGGATTGAGCTTGTCCTATGGCACAATTAGATGTAGTTATTACCGTTTCAGATTCTGATGTGACTGCTTCATTCCAAGCTCTGTGACTTGATCGCTCTTTACAACAACCATTTGTTCTATTTTCTTCATTAAATTAATGACATCCTTTTCCTAGTTTTGCCTCTTTCTTTTCCAAAGATAGAAATCATTATCATTTTTTGAAGATGTTCTACTTAAACGTTTTTCCAAACCCTTTAATGTTTTTCTTGAACGAATTACACCAAACCACATGAGTTATGTTTAAAATTTGACGGGAACATATATATCTTTTTATTACACAATGCTCCCATTGCGTTAGTCATACTCCATTAGTAAAATTCTATTAAGGTTAGTCAAACTCATTTGCCTTAAAGAAAAATTTGTATTTGACATTTTCTTTTATTTTTTTTTTCAAAATTTAAAATTATAGAAAATAAATAAGAATTAAAAATAATAAAATTTTAGAGAAAATAAGTCTTCACTGTCTATCACATGATGGATGGTGGTGATTGATTTAAAAATAAAAATTAATAATTTATATATATTTTTAAAAAATTAGCTTTTAAATTTTTCTTAAAAATAAAATAATGAATGGACAGCAAAGATCAATAATTAAAAAATGTGAAAAAAAGAACAAAAAAAGCTAAATAAAAAAGAAAAAATGTCTCTACCATCCATCGCATGATGGATGTCAGGGATTAATTTAAAAGTAAAAATTAGAAAATTTGTTGCAAAAAAGATTTTAAAAAAAGAGAGTTCCAAATCTTCAAGAACCCAGAAAATAAAAATTAAAAAAATTGTTGAAAAAAAAAACTTTACAAATTTTCAAGTTGAAGATTTGGGCTCAAGTTAAAGATTTGGAACCTAGATCTTTAACTTGAAGATCTAGAACCTAGAAAATAAAAATCTAGATTTGGATTAAAAAGAAAATATGAAGATCAGCTTCACCATTATCAGATCAACTTTGATAGGAATCATCATCATAAATAGATCAACAGAATAACCTAAATCAAAAGCATCACATTGAAAAAAAAAAAATCAACTCCAAAAAAATTAAGAAAAACAAAGAAAAAAATGTTGTAGTTATGGTTTCAAATCTCAACACCTCTCTCTTTCTCTCTCTTTCTCTCTTTGTGTGTGTGTGTCTTTCTCTTTTTGTTTCTCTCTCTCAATTTCAATTGGCTTCAAACGAACAATGAATGCGACCTGGGTTTGTTCAAAGATGAATGAACCTAAGTTGACCTTGGTTGTTCGAAGTTGAAGGGATCCAAGTTGCTTGGGTTTTGTTCATCTTTGAACAACGAACCCAAGCAACAATTGAAGATCTTTAACTTCATTTGGTTGAGATATTCAACTAGATTTTTTTTTTTTTTTTTTAAATTTTTCTATATCTTTATTTTGATATGTTTTTTGAAACCATATCAACTATAGTTTGAAACCACATCAAGTTTGATTTGGTTTTAAAATGACTTCTCATCTCTAGCTAGTTGAAATCTTCAACCAAATGAAATCTTTTATATATTTATTTTTTTTCAGTTCTTAAAGATTTGTTTTCATTTTTTTTTTAAATTGTTGGTGGAGATCAAATCTGTTAGTGGAGATCAAATTTGATCTCCACCATTGGATGGATCTCACCCAATGATGGTGATATAACTTAATCTCCATCATTTTTTTTCATGGGCAGAATAGTTATTTACCCTAAAATCCAAGTCAACTATTAAAGTCAATGGAAGTCAATTGACGGTGCGGGGGTTTGGTGTAATAAAAAGGTAAATATGTTTCTGTTTCTTTTTAAGCATACCTTAATAGGGTTGTTGTGCAATTCCTTTGTTTTTCATTCAACTTTCAATTAAGTTGTTTTCTCCTTGTTCTACTTGCTCTTCATATAAAGTGAGGGTTTTATATCTTTTTTCCTGATACGTTTTACTTTGGTGTTTGTTCCAACATCCGTTTTTGGAGAAATCTTTCATGAGATTATTTCATGACTGATGTGGTGCGACAGATAAATGAAATAGTATAATTTTTCTTACTCTTCCCAGTGGTTCGTCATACTATATCAATCATAAGACAGTCCCTTAGAAGTTTTTTCCTCGTTTTTGAGTCTCGTCCTCCTTATTGTCGTTGTTCTTTTAAGGAATCTTTCGAGTATGTTGTAATGAACTTGACCACCTTTAAGTGAATGATGTCTGTCATCACAAATTTGAGCAATGAGAGTACAACATTGCTGCCAGTTCTTCATTAACCTTATATGACATTCCTTGTTTTGGTTTGGACTTTATTATAGTGAATAACTTGTCATTTCTAAGCTCAAAAGGTCATTTGTGGTCCCAAAGTCCTTGGATAGTCTCATTTCTAGGGTTATCACCTTATTAATGAATGTGCATCTTTTTTATCAATGTCTGACCTTGAGCATTGTCAAGTCTAATTTCATGTTCTTTAAATAGTTGAGTTGGAAATTTCTTTAGGGGGTTAAGATTTGGTTCCTCCTTCTGAGGGTGTAGTTACCATTTCATATTAGTCTATCAAATTTAGGCTTAGCCTCTTGATTTAACCCTTTTATTGTCACTTCTTGGTTAATTTAAACATCACCCTTATTCAACTGAGTTTGAATTTCTAGAGGTTTGTGTCAAGGTGTTTCCTTTTGTAACATAAGCATTATGGGGGAAATCCTTTAATTAAGGAGCTCAATTTCTTGTATAACATGAATGTCAATCCTAAAAAAGAAGGTATTTATCATTCGTGTTCTTGGAGTGCCACCATGAATCTTGTGGCTTATTAATATAACAATGATAAGGAATGAGCAAAATGGTTTTTGGCTTTCGGTGATTGCAAGTTGGAAGTATTAATAAAAGATCAAAGGTGCAGGGTTCTTTACATAATTGATAATTAAAATGTTACCTTTTTTATTTTTTATTTTTAAATGGGTTTGTCCTTTGGGCAGCAGTCACTGATGAGACTATAAAGTCTTTTGAGCCTAAGGAGGAGAATGAAAATCTTGATGAAGCAGGAGAGGATGATCTCGACAGTAAAACGCCTACTAAAGGTAGAAATGTATTTTTATTTTATGTATATTATTATTATTATTATTGGTATTTGTTGCTTACATTTGGTTAATTTGTCTGACCACTAATGCTACTCTTATTTTGAGTTATGACTAAAACTAATAAGGTTGAGTATATATATGTGTATAAAAGATATGGGTGATGTCTCTTCAAAGTCGAATCTGCCCTTTAATAAAAGGAAAACTCCATTGTCTTCAAAAGGCAACTCCTTCAACCCAATTCGTGATTCTGTAGCCAAATATGTTAGCTCAGATGCAGCAACTGAACTAGTGGATTCCTTTCCTCACGGATCCTTAGATAAGACAGCTTCATCCTTATCTCTGGTAAGTTTTTGACCTAGGCTTTCTCTCTCTCTCTCTCTCTCTCTTTTTCTCTCTGTCTCTCTCTAGTTTTATGTTTACATTTCTCTTTTCTTGTTATGGTAGAGTGCTGCATCAATGGTTCCTGACTCTAGCCTTACACTCAAGACAATAAAAGAAGGGGAAAATAGCTCTAATTCTGCTTTGCATTCTCATCCGAAAATCCACACTATGAGTAACCAAATGGCCAACAGAGAACAGCGTTTAAAAGCCAAAGAGAAAGATATTATGGCACTCAAGTCTCATGGTGCTCGTCTTGGGGTTGAAATTGACAATGCCTCTAATAAAGAGTTTAAAATGGCTCAACAAGAGATCCTTCAGAACCAACCGGACCTAAATTTCGTGCCCTCTCATTTAAATAAAAAGGAAGCGGATAACTTTCGAAAGAAGAATGAGGCAGCCTCATCGATTGGACATCCCATTTTTGAGAAAGGTGGTGACTATGATTATTTCCCCAAGCCTAACACTCAGGAGGACATAGAGGCGGAGATCCCTACTGTTGATCAGGATGCTATAACTCTTGAAGGAGTCGATCCTTCAACTAATGCTTATGAGCCCTTCGCTTTGCACTCTAGTTCTGGCGACCAGTACCCCACCATTAATGAAGGTAAGAATACATAATTAATTTATGTACATTATTGTTATTGTTATTTGTTGTTGTCGGACCTATGCTTACTATTTTGTTCGTTCCATTATTAATAACATTCTTATCCTTGTGTTATGATTAAAATAAATATGGTTGGATATATATATATATATAAATAAACTTAAACTTCTTGTAAAGAAAGATATGAGTTGGACCTATTCTTGTACAAAGAGAGGTGACAAGATTTGTGACAATGATGATTTGATAGGGGAGGACATACCTGGGGAGACTCTTCTCTTTGGGTCTGGCAAACTACAATCTTCTCTGTTTGACAATCTTGAATTAAAAGAGGGAGAAGAGGAGAATATACGTGCCGAGGCTCTCCCCTTTGGGTTTAAAAAACCACCATCTTCTTTGTTTGGTGCGAGTCTTGATGTTGTTTCATCTAGTCGTAAAGAGCCAAATGTGCCCTCTAGTAGAGACAAACAGGTTAGAAAGAAAGCTCCATTGTCTTCAAAAGGTAACTCGGCCAACCAAATTGGTGCTCTTTTAGATGACGCAACCAAATGTGTTAGCTCAGATGTAGCAGCTAAACTAGTGGATTTCTCTCCCTCCGAATCCTTAGACAAGACGGCTTCATCTGCGTATCTGGTAAGTTTTTGACCTAGTGCTCTCTCTCTCTCTCTTTTCTTTCTCTCTTTTTCATTAATGTTTACATTTCCTTTTTTGTTATGGTAGAGCACCGCATCAGCGCTTCCCGATTGTAACCTTGCACTTGAGATAATAAAAGAAGGGAAAAATACCTCTACTTCTGATTTGTATTCTCATCCGAAAATCCACACTATAAGTAACCAAATGGCTAACATAAAACAGGGTTTAAATGCCAAAGGGGAAGATATTATGGCACTTAAGGCTCAGGGTGCTCGTCTTGGGGCTGAAGTTAATAATGCCTCCAATAAAGGGTATAAAATGGCTCAACAAGAGATTCTTCAGAATCGACCTCACATCCTAAGTTTCATGTCCTCTCCTTCAGATAAGAAAGAAATAGATAACTTTCAAAAGAAGAATGAGGCTGCCTCATCGATTGGACATCCCATTTTTGAGAAAGGTGGTGACTATGATTATTTCCCCAAGCCTAACACTCAGGAGGACATAGAGGCGGAGATCCCTACTGTTGATCAGGATGCTATAACTCTTGAGGGAGCCGATCCTTCAACTAATGCTTATAAGCCCTTCGCTTTGCACTCTAGTTCTGACGACCAGTACCCCAGCATTAATGAAGGTAAGAATACCTATTTAATTTATGTATATTATTGTTATTGTTATTTGTTGTTGTCGGACCTATGCTTACTATTTTATTCTTTCCATTATTAATAACATTCTTATCCTTGTGTTATGACTAAAATAAATATGGTTGGATATATATATATATATATATAAACTTAAACTTCTTATAAAGAAAGATATGAGTTGCACCTATTCTTATACAAAAAGAGGTGACAAGATTTGTGACAATGAAGATTTGATAGGGGAGGACATACCTGGGGAGACTCTTCTCTTTGGGTCTGACAAACTACGATCTTCTCCGTTTGACAATCTTGAATTAAAAGAGGGCGAAGAGGAGAACATACATGCTGAGGCTCTCCCCTTTGGGTTTAACAAACCACCATCTTCTTTGTTTGGTGCGAGTCTTGATGTTGTTTCATCTAGTCATAAAGAGCCAAATGTGCCCTCTAGTAGAGACAAACAGGTTAGAAAGAAAGCTTTGTTGTCTTCAAAAGGTAACTCGGCCAACCCAATTGGTGCTCTTTTAGATGACGCAACCAAATGTGTTAGCTCAGATGCAGCAACTAAACTAGTAGATTTCTCTCCCCACGAATCCTTAGAAAAGGCGGCTTCATCTGCTTATCTGGTAAGTTTTTGACCTAGCGCTTTTTCTTTTCTCTCTCTCTCTTTCTTTCTCTCTTTTTCATTAATATTTACATTCCCCTTTTTTTGTTATGGTAGAACGTCGCATCAAATATTCCTGACTGTAGCCTTGCACTTGAGACTACAAAAGAAGGGAAAAATACTTCTACTTCTGATTTGTATTCTCATCCAAAAATCCACACAATGAGTAACCAAATGGCCAACATAGAGCAAGGTTTAAAAGCCAAAAAGGAAGATATTATGGCACTTAAGACTCATGGTGCTCGTCTTGAGGCTGAAGTCAATAATGCCTCCAATAAAGGGTATAAAATGGCTCAACAAGAGATTCTTCAGAACCGACCTGACATTTTAAGTTTCATGTCATCTCCTTCAGATAAGAAAGAAATAGATAACTTTCAAAAGAAGAATGAGGCTGCCTCATCGACTAGGCATCCCCTTGTTGAGAAAGATGGTGACTTTGATTTTCCCAAGCTTAACACTCAGGAGGACGAAGAGGTGGAGGCCCCTTCCACTGATCAGGACGACATAAGTCCTGAGGAAACTAATCCTCCAGCTAATGTTTGAGAGCCCTTCACTATTCTTTTCCTTTTGTGTCCCTTTCTAATGTTGTCTGCGTGCATACAACTTTACTTTGTTGTGGACATTGTTTAACTTGTTGACTTGGACCTTCTCCGTTGCTTGTTTTATGCTTCATGTTAATTTTGTATATATATGTTCCAAATATCATGCTATGCGAGAAGAGTGATTTATTTTGTGTTTCTAGATCGTTTGATGATTTGAATACTTATATTTATTCATTTTACATTGTTTTGCCCTTATCTTGTCTGGCTTTAAGAATGAGGCTTATCACAATTTGGATACCTAAATCACAGAAAAAATAAAGCCAAAGTTAGTGAAGTGTTAGCAAAAGAATCTCAATTATTCATTTTGTCAACAAAATAAAAAGTTACAGAAGAATGATTGGAAGACAACAAAGAAGGAATTTTTGTTTGTCATAATTGTTCTTACTGTAATAATTATCTCTTGTGATCTTCTTGTCTTCGATTGATTGTGAGAATTGTCCTTTGTAATTATCTCATTTGCATATTTGGTTGATTTATTTGTAAATATATTAGCATATTTTAACTTTGTCGACGTGATTTTTTGGTTGACGAGAATTCAATACCCAATACCTGCAATCAATATGAAACGGTACAAAAACCAAGAACAAAATCAAAGACAGAAGTCAAGAACAAAAGCAATACACAAGTTTTTACGTGGTTCAGCTAATAGAGCCTACGTCCACGACTGTCTCTCAATATTTCAGCAGAGTGACAGTATATTATATCTCTCGTATATGTCTTACAATGATATTAACCTCTATTTATAAAGAAAGAAGCGTTACAAATTAGGTAGCAATAAAACATGAAATGAATTTTAGATTGAATGCACTTTCTAATCGGTTAGAGTTTAATCAGGAAACTGTTCCGTGAAACTTGGGATCATGTTGACTGAATTCAAATTTGAATTAACTTCCATTTCTGGTAAGAGAATCACGATATAATCAGGTCATTGCCTTTTCTAGATGATTTCCTTGTCTAACTGATCAATGAGCGAGTTGTACACCGCATTGAGTGATCTCCGAACTTTATCTCGCTAAGAGACGAGCTGCACCTCGCTAAGTAGCGAGCTGTATATGGAGCGAACTGTGACGCTAATAACGATTTGCAATGAGGCATACGAGCTTTCTAGCGAGCTGTAGAGACCGCTGGGCTTATCCTTTATAAATTAGGCCTTGTCTAATGGACCATTTCTTTGGATTGACTTTTTGGGCCTTTACCAGGCTTTTACCAGCTCATTTAGTGAATCCGTAAAATATCCATAACAAACTTCAAATTGGCTTGGCAATTCAAGCTTTTGAGGACCTTTTGTTTTTAAAGGTATTTTGAGTTCCTTGTGCCTTAAAGTGTGTTTAATTAAGTTTGTGTAGGATGTTTAGACTCTAACTACAGCCTTTTGGGCATTGTTGGCTTTTTGTCTTAAAATCTCCTCCAAATCCATTTAGTCTTAAAGTTTGAATATTTAGTGACATTTTGTTTTTTGATTTATAATATCCAAGTTTGGAGCTTGAGCCTTGGGGCTTTTATTGGTTCATTTTACTTTGGACTACTGGTTTTTTTTTTTTTTTTTTTTTTTTTTTTTTTTTCACTTAGGGTTTTTTCCTCCCTTTGAAGATGTCAAATGCTAAGGCCCTTAGATAATTCAAAAGGTATTAATAAGAACATAAAAAATATCATAATATTATTAAAAGTCAGAGTAAGTAAAGAACAATCTGAATTAGAAGATCATAGAAGTCTTAAAGTGAAAAAACAATTTCAATTAGAACGTGACCAACGTGGCCCCTAAGTTCCATTAGGGTATATAAAATTGCCAAGACATTATGTAATAATGAACATAACTTGTCACACTTTTTGGAATTCAAATGACATAACCAAAGCAATAAGATTTCTTTGTTGTCCTCCCCTAAAGGTAGTATTTGCTAAGCTGATTGAAGTTCTATATGAGTACTTCACCATTCTGCTATATAAATAACTGAGATTATAGGTGTCTGGCTGTTGCGCCATTTGATCCTATATTGTCTTTCCTAGTTAAGTCTAGGAATTGCAGCCTTTATCTCATTTATGTTTAGGGTCACCTTTCTAAGCTTTAGGTCCCATTTCTTTGTGTTTTTATTGAAGTTATTGGTAATCCTTCCTTGATAAATTACCACCTAGACCTTAGCTTGCTATTGTTTTTCCTCTAGCAGGTTGAGGTTGGCCCTTTGTTGATTTTCATTTTCATGACTTTATTATATGCAAAATTTTGCTGATTAACACGTTGACTAACCTTTAACAATATGGGGATCATTGAACAATAGATAGATGATCAACAGTCAAACTTGTTTGGCAAAGTTCAAAAAAATAAAAATAAAAAATCACAAGGATTATAACCAAGCCATTCCTATAATAAATTGTGTGATAAATGTCTTCTACTCACTAAAGCACCATCTTCATCGTTATAAAATAAGAATATCATTTCTTTTATTAGAGGGATCTCCCGACCTATAAAGATAGAGGTGTCAAAAGGACTGGGCTTGTCCGGCTCAGTCGGAATTTGGTCTGTTTGTCATATGGCCCAATAAGATGTAGTTCTTACCTTTTCAATTTCTGATACTTGATTGCTTCATTTAAAGCTATGTGTGACTTGAGAGCTTTTTTTTTTTTTTTTTTTTTTTTTTTTTTTGAGAATAAAAGAGATTCAATAAAGACCACATCTAGCAGTGGTAGAATAGCCACCAGACTGAACACAAACATCAGAGGCAAGAAGCTTAAACAGGCAATCTGGAAAAGAATATTTTCAAACAGTAGCACTATTAAATCTTAAAGCCCACCTTGCTATTCCATGGGTCATTTAATTACCTTCCCTATGCACAAAACTAACGGGACCAGTATTATTTACATTCATAAGTTGTTTGATATCATGTCTGACACTCATAATATCAAGCCTGGACAACTCTTCCCCATTATATAACTTAACCACCCTTAAAACATCAGCTTCGACACACAAAGGACCAAAAGAATTGTTAGCAGCCAACAACAATCCTTGCCTTAACGTTGATGCTTCAGCAATTTCGACATTTGAACAATGATTGAAAACAAAAGTAGCAATCAGCCTAACCTTTTCAAGATGATCCCGAACAACAACACCGACCCCTACCTTTTTCTTGCTCTTAAAAAAAGCTGCATCAGAATTGAGTTTGAAAGAGCCAATTCGAGGGGGAAGCTAGTTATTAGAAAGAAACTGCACTCTGAAAGAGAGGGAACAACAGACTTGACAAACTTAAAATCGATTAAAAGACGGGCTGCTTTACTCTAGTAGTCCTCATTGAGCTGGACCTTTCCACTATGAAACAAAAAATTACGAGAGGACCAAACATGTCAGGCTGTCACCAGAAATTTCTCCACAAAAGCTCTTCCCATCACTGAGAAACGATAAGCAAACTTGAGAGCTTTTTATGACAACCATTTGTTCTTCTATCTTTTATTACAGGACATCTTTTCCTAGTTATTGTCTCTTTCTTTTCCAAAGATAGAAATCATTATCATCTTTTGAAGATTTTCTACTTAGACTTTTTTCTAAGCCATTTTTGTTTTTCATTGAACGAATTACATGAAATCCATTGAGGTATATTTTCTGATGGAAACATATTCATCCTTTTAGTACACAACATTCTCACTCTGTAGTTTTTTTTTTAATAAAAAAACATCTTTACTTTCTTAGTCAAATTCTGTTAGGTTTAGTTAAACTCATTTGACTTGAGAGCGATTTTGTCTTTTCCATTCTTTTTTTAATTTTCTTTCAAAACTTAAAATTAAGGAAAATAAATAAGAATTGAAAAATAATAAAAAAGAGATCTCCACTGTCCATCACATGATGAATAATGGTGATTGATTTAAAAATAAAAATTAATATTTATATTTTTTTAAAAATAATTTTTAAATTTTTCTTAAAAATAAAACAATAGATTTCCACTGTCTACCTTAGTCCATCTCTAAGATTGACGATGGAGATCAAAGAATTAAAAAAAAAAAAAGAATCCAAAAAAAATAGAAGAAAAAGAAAGAAAAGTAGATATCTTCACTGTCCATCACATGATAGATGATATCAATTAATTTAAAAGTAAAAATTAAAAAAGTTACTGTAAAAAAGATTCTTTTTTTTTTTTTTTTTTAAAAAAGAGAAAAAAAAAAAAAAAAAAAAAAAAAAAAATTAAAAAAAAAAAAAATTGTTGAAAAAAAGAAAGAGTTCCTAATCTTCGAGTTGAAGATTTAGAACCTAGAAAATAGAAATTTAGATTTGGATTAAATATATATATATATATATATGAAGAATAGCTTCATCATTAACATATCAATTCAAATAAGGATAATCATCAACGGATCAACTCATATGAAGAATAGCTTCATCATCATCAACGTATCAATAGATCATCAACAGAAGAATCCAAATCAAAACCACCACATTAAAAAAAAAAAAAAAAGTTGAATAAAAAAAATATATAGAGAAGAAAATTCTCTTAGTTTTGGTTTCTGATCTCAACAACTCCCTCTCTCTCTCTCTCAAATTTAATTGGCTTTGAATGAATAATTGAACCTAGGCGACCTAGGTTCGTGCGAAGATGAACGAACACAGGTTGACTTAGGTCATTTGAAGCTGAATGAACCTAGATTGCCTAGCTTCATTTATTTAGGGTTGAAGATCTTCATTTTCATTTGGTTGAGATTTTCAACCATATATATTTATATATATATTTTTTCATTTTTTGTAGATCTTCCTTTTGATCTGCCAGATCAACTTTGGTTTTGAAACTAGATCAAGTTTGATTTAGTTTCAAAACGACTCTTCATCTTTAACTGGTTGAAGATGAGATGAAAAGCCTTTATTTATTTATGTATTTAATTTATAATTTTTCTTTTTTAACTTGTTAGTGGAGATCAGATTGGATTTCCATCGCTGGAATGATCCCATTCGACGGTGGAGATCCAATTTGATCTCTACCATTTTTTTTTTTTGTTTTATTCATGGCTAAAATAGTCATTTACCCTAAAATCCAAGTTAGTTGTTAAATTACCGAAAGTCAACTTAGAGTATGGGAGCTTAGTGTAATAAAAAGGTAAATGTATTTTTGTTTATTTTTAGGCATACCTCAGGAGGTGTTATGTAATTCGTTTGTTTTTAATAATAGTTATTTTCTCATTGTGCTACTTGCTCTTCATATAAAGTGAGGGTTTCGTATCTTTCCTCCTACATTTTACCTTTCTGTTTGGTCCAACATTCATTTTTTAGTCTTGTCCTCTTTGTCATTGTTCTTTTAACGAATATTTCAAGTAGTGTTCTAATGAACTTGACCACCTTTTAAGTCGATGATTCTCATCATCGCAAATTCAAGCAATGGGAGTACAACATTGCTGCTAGTTCAGTATTAAGCTTATGTGACATTCCCTGTTTTGGTTTGGACCCTATTATAGAGGATGACTTGTCATTTGCAAGCTCAGAAGGTCATTTGTGGTCCCAAAGTTCTTACTCTTGTTTCTAGGGTCATCACCTTTCCTTACAAAAGTGAGTCTCTTTTATCAATGTCTAATCTTGAATATTACCAAGTCAAATTTCACGTTCCTTAAATAGTTGAGTTGAAAATTTCTTTAGAGGGTTAAGATTTGGTTCCTCCTCCTGAGGGTGAAGTTACCATTTTGTATTGATCTCTCAAATTTAGACTTAACCTCTTCATTCAACCCTTTTATTGTCACCTCTTGGGTAATTTAAACATCACCCTTATTTAACTAAGTTTGAATTTCTAGAGGTTTGTGTCAAGGTGTTTCATTTTGTAACATAAGCGTTGTGGGGAAATCCTTTAATCAAGGAGCTCAATTTCTTGTATAACATGAATGTCAATCCTAAAAGAGAAGGTATTTATTATTTGTGTTCTTGGAGTGCCACCATGAATATTGTGCTTATCACTATAACAATGATAAGGAATGGGCAAAAAGCTTTTTGGCTTTCGATGATTGTCGGTCGGAAGTTCAATATATAGGAGGGTAGAGGTGCGAGGTCATTTACATAACTGATAATGAAGGTGTTAGCTTTTTTTTTTTTTTTTTGTCTTTTCGTGTATTCCTATGTTGTTTGCATATTTTCATTTTCATTTTCAATTTTTTATGTTTCTTTTTTTTTTGGGTTTGTCCTTTTGATAGGGGTCGTTGCTAGTAGCCAACAGCCTAGGGAACCTTGAGAGAATGTTCTGTTCGAGGAATATTCAAAAGAGAACAATGTAAATCATGCTGGATCAAGAAAGGATGGTCCCAATAACATAAGGACTACTGAAGGTAGATATATATTTTTTATTTTATGTATATTATGATTATTATTCTTGTTATTTGTTGTCGTCAAGCCTATACTTGCCATTTGGTTTATTTGTTCAATTACTAATGCTACTCTTACTTTGAGTTATGACTAAAACTAACAAAGTTGAGTATATATATGTGTATAAACTTCTGATTGAGAAAGATACGGGTCGTGCGCCTTCTAGTAAAGGCAAACAGGTTAAAGAGAAAGCTCCATTGTCTTCTAAAGTTAACTTGGCTAACCCAATTCGTGCTCTTTTAGATTACGTAGCCAAATGTGTTAGCTCAGATGCAACAGCTAAACTAGTCGAATCCTCCTCCGACGAATTCTTATATAAGGAGTTTCATCCTCTGTGTCTGGTAAGTTTTTGACGTAGCTCTCTCTCTCTCTCTCTCTCTCTCTCTTCTCTAATTTTGTTTTATGTTTACATTCCCCTTTTCTTGTTATGGTAGGGCGCTAAATCCACGGTTCCCTTTTCTCGTTCGAAAATCCACACTTTGAGTAACCAAATGGCCAACCTAGGACATGGTTTAAAAGTTGAAGAGAAAGGGATAGTACTTAAGGCTCACCATGCTCGTCCTGAGGATGAAGTCAATAATGCCTTCAACAGAGGGTATAAAAGGGCTTAACAACAGATCCTTCTAAACTGACTAGACATCAGCTTAAGTTTCATGTCCTCTCATTTAGATAAGAAGGAAGAAAATAACTTTTGAAAGAAGAATGAGGCTGCCTCATCAACTGGACATCCCTTTGTTGAGAAAGATGGTGACCTTAATCATTTTCCCAAGCCTAACATTCAGGAGGACAGAGAGGCGGAGGTCCCTACCATTGATCAGGACACTATAACTCCTGAGGGAGCCGATCCTCCAGCTAATGCTTAAGAACCCTTCACTATTCTTTTCCTTTTGTGTCCCTTTGTAATGTTGTCTGCATACAATTTTACTTTGTTGTGGATATTGTTTAATTTGTTTACTTGTACCTTCCCGGTTGCTTGTTTTGCTCCATTTTATTTTTGTATTTGTTCCAAATATCATGCTATATCAGAAGAGTGATTTATTTTGTATTTCAAGATTGTATGATGATTTGAATATTTATGTTCATCCGTTTATGTTGTTTTGCCCTTGTCTTGTCTACCATGTTCATATTTGGTTGGTTTGTTTGCAAATGTATCAGCATATATTAACTTCACAATGGCTTGGCAATTCGGGCTTTTGAGGAACATGTTATGCTATATAAATATAAGTGAGATTGTAGGTGCCTGGGTGTTGTCCGGCTCAATTATTATGACCATGCCACTATAATAATTGGCGTGACAAATGTCTTCCACTCACTAAAACACCATATTCATGCCTACAAATAAGAAAATCACTTCTTTCATTAGGGGGATCTCTCTCATCTATAAAGGTAGAGGTGTGAAAGGACTGGGCTTGTCCGACTCAGTCCGAGTCTGGTCCCGATTAAGACCGGCCCATTCCATTTCCGTATAGGATTGCATTCGATCTGAATTTAATTTTTAAAAGAGTGGGGATGTGGAAACCCCAAATTTATATATATTTTTAAATCAATTATTAATATTATAATAAAAATAAAATATTTTTTTTAAAGAGACAAACACCTCCGCTTCAACTGTCTTCCCTCCACATTCTCACTCACTCTCTCTGACTCACCAATTCCGACTACCACCACCACCACAGTCTCAACCTCCTCGCCGACCTCTCCCTCCGCCATCGTCGCTTCTCTCTCCTCCTCCACTTTCTCACCTCCTCTTCCACATTTTCACTTTGATATTGGCATGGGAGAATATACATATTGTAAGGGATGTGAGGGGTTTCGGAGTGAGAGAAGGCTTTAATGATGGAGTTGCGATTGAAGACATGGGGTATGTGGACTTGACTGCAGAGCCGATAAGCAGCGTTTAAGTGGTTTAGAGAATGGCAAGCGGTTATAAATGAGAGAAGATATTTTGGTTATTATGGAAGTGATGGAGGATGATTTGTGCTTGGATTTGGTCAATGTGACGGTGGCAAGCGCAGTTGGTTAAGAAATAGTTGATTCTGTTGCTTCGCTCCTTGGGCGTCCGTATCGCATGGTTGTTGAGGAAGACGGAGAGGCTCGGCGTTGAAATGCAGCAGCTCACTACCAGATGTTCTTGTTGGTATCGAGAAGAAAACCGATAAAGAATGTTTACGAAAAATATATATGTGTGGTTTTGTGCTGTTTGTGGTGTGATAGAAACGCATTGGCACACAAGGTGAAAGTTAGAAATGCTGAAGAAATGAACTGTGTAAGAAGACGAAGACAATGGCTTATAATATACACAGTTTTTAAATTAATAGAAAGGGTGTATGTGATACAAAGTGAGGTGTACATAAAAAAAATTGACTTTTTAAAAATTTAATGGGGTGCACAAATAAAGAGGGGTGTACATACAACTTCTGAGGGGTGGTAATATCACTACTCTTTTTAAAAACCTGATTATGGACTGGGATTTAATAAGTTAGCGTGTGAGTGGAGGCCAGTCCTACGCCAACAAATTCGGTCCGCGCAGTTATTTATTTATTTAAATTTGTGCATAAATAATTTTCAATTTAAATTTAAAAGAAAGAAAAAAATAATAAATCCAATTAACTTATGTCCGTAGATGTGTGTCAGTTCCACAATGTTTAAAAAATACATATTATTTTTAAGCAAGCATATGTGCTCATTTACTTTATATATATATATATATAAAGAAAAATTGCTATCGTTTAATGGCCAAACTGACATTTGCTCCCACATTTTGGGGTGACCGGTTTGATTCTTCCTTGAGTCATTGCCTATAAATTTATTTTGCAAGGCCCAATTGAAATTTATACTTAAAAAACGAATTGATTTGAGTTTGGCCAGATTTCAGTATGATCTTAATTCAAGCTATTAATCCAGTTACGTTAGAAATAGTAATTAGAAAATTTGAGATCTAATTACAATCTCATCCACCCATCAAAGCCAATCAAAGTTGGATCAATAGGTTTTGAGTAAGGATGTGGTTTTTTTTTTTGGATTAGGGTAGGCTCAATTTTAAAAATTAATTTTATAAAAATTTGGTTAAAAGTATGAAATTATTTTTTATTGAATTTATTAAACTAATCTCTATATCTATTTTCTTTTCTTTAGACTAAATACTCTTTATTTTTTTAAATTGTACTCGACTTTTGTATTATAATATACAATTTAAAGCGAATAAAAATTTAACTATATAATGTATTTTTTATTAAAATTCTTATTGGTTATTAAACATTATCGATTGTGAAAATAAAGCATACTTTTTTTCTTTTAACTCTTTGGTTATCAAATTGCCTTAGAATTGAAATCGAGTTTTGAGTATTACTTATCTTGATCAAGAATGAATCATTAGTTGATAATCTTGTAGAATTCTTTGTGGTGTAAATTGTGGTTATTTTGGTGCTTTTAATAATCTAATTCATTATTTATCATTTACATTGATCATTATTTCAATTCATTATTTGTGATTTGTATTGATTATAATTCAAATAAGAAATATAATTCATCGTTTTAAATAAATATATATATATAATTGTTGTGATATAATTATTTTGAAATATCTGTTATGAGAGTTAAGATTTACTATGCTCTTGAAGTGTAGTTTTGTTTTTCAATTAATTAATTGTACATTTGAGAAATTTAATCTTTTGTAGAGATTCAATTACAAAAAAAAAAAAAAAATTCTAGCCCATCCTAACATTAACTCTTGGCTACGTCCTTGGTTTTGACTTTGAACAACACCTACTTCTAAGTAAAACATCAATCGTATTTCTTAACAAATTAACATAGTTACTATATGGGTTTATGCATAATCTAGTGGTAATTATGTTCCTCCATAAAGTAACAATTCCAGTTCAAATCTATTAATTTATCACATATAACAGATCTTTAAAGGATCAACATATATCATATCAATGTCTTGATCCATAAAACACGTGATCAGAAGTCAAACTATGAGTAAAAAGGAAATATTGGACACAAATCAATACTCCAGTAACAATGATGAAAATGAAAGCAATGGTTATGACCCTGCACCCCTAGCAATGTAGACCGCTGCTGCACCAAAAGATGACAGCCAGCCATTGGATTTCTTCTTGAATCCTGTAGATTCACTACACAAAATTACATTTACATGCACTTTGCTGAGGTTGAAAAGTTGCAAGCAAATAAGACCAGAGAGTTAACCATATCTTTAAATGGGATGCACTGGTATGGACCTTTCTCGCCGTCTTATTTGTCCACAACCACTGTGTACTCCAGATCACGCTTGAATGCTGGAAAGAATAACAGCATTTCAATCTACAAAACGGAAAGCTCAACCCGTCCACCTATCCTTAATGCTCTTGAGATTTATAGGCTTAAAGAATTCTTGCAGTTACAGACAGAGGAACAAGATGGTATGATCTTATCAACTTTTCCTTTCTTTAAGGTTCATTTAGTACCATTTCGCGAACTAATTTCTGTACTTGTGTAAAAGCACTACTTGATGCTATCACGAGTGTAAAGGCAAAGTACCAACTGAAGAAAAATTGGCAAGGAGATCCATGTGTTCCTCAAGCTTTCTTCTGGGATGGCCTTGGTTGCAGCAATAGTAGCAATGATCAGCCTAGAATCACATCCTTGTATGTTAACTATGCCTTCTAATTAGTATGCTATATGTTTTTCTACTGTACTCCAATTTCCTGTTATTGAAGTTATTGAATTGCAATCAGAAACTTATTCTCAAGTGGATTGTCTGGGAAGATAGCTGATTACTTGTCCAATCTCACTATGCTGCAATCTCTGTAAGTATATCCGTCTCACACAAGTTGTTAAGTAATCAACATATGAATGATTGAAGCAAAACGACTTACTAGTTTCTGTGACCGTGTTAGGAACTTATTGAACAATAATTTGATCGGACCAATGCCCGAGTTCCTTTCTCAGATGTCATCTTTGAAAGTCCTGTAAGTTACCTAGATTAGAACTACAAATACCAATTTCTTGCTGAGGAGAATTGTGGATCAATAATATATACTTTCTATCTGCAGAAACTTGAATGGAAACAAACTCAATGATTCAATTCCAGCTGCACTCCTAGAGAAAGAGAGAAATAATCTGCTGACATTTTGGTTTGCTTTTATTTGGAATTATAAGCCTTTCTATAATTTCTTATAAGAGATTGGTGAAAGCTGACTAGTTTTAATTCGAAAACTTATTTTCGATATTGTATTGTTTTGTTTATCAGATCCATGCAAGAAAACTAATAATAATAAGAAGAAAATTGTTAGCCAGTAGTAGCATCATCTGCTGCGTTTGTGTTACTTTTAGGTGCATTGATGGTCTTTTTTGGCCTCAAGAGAAGGAAACAACATGGTTTGGACCCAGTTATTGCATATGTTAACTGATTTTTTGAAGTTACATTCCAGAGGTCCGTGTCCATGTAACCAAAAATGCTTAATGATTTTGTTGTAATATCATACAGCAGTTAAGGTGGATCCCAAATCAAGCAAAATATACAAGTCAATTGAACGGAACAATCAACAGTTCAACCATTCCAATGTCTTGAAAATGACTAACAACTTTGAAAGGGTTCTTGGTAAGGAAGGATTTGGTACAGTTTATCATGGCCGTTTAGATGATAATGAAGTTGCAGTGAAGATGCTCTCTCAATCATCTGCTCAAGGGTTTAAGCAGTTCCAATCAGAGGTATATCTGCATCAAACTCAAGACCACTTTGGTCTCATAATTTTTACAGTACAAACTTTGAGGTGACCTTTTCTTTGATTCACAATAACATCCGGTTTCTTATTATAGGTCAAGCTTCTCATGAGAGTCCATCATAGAAACTTAACAACCCTTATCGGATATTGCGATGAAGGTACCAATTTGGCTCTCATCTATGAGTACATGGCTAACGGGAACTTAGGAGAGCATTTGTTGGGTATGAATCTGCTTCAGATATTAGATTTTGAATCATACTATATGATCTCTGATAACTTTCTTGATGTAGCAATGTTTAACAATTTCTTTGTAAATATAGATAGTGAGAAAGATATCTTGACTTGGGAAGGAAGACTTCGAATAGCTGCGGAGGCAGCTCAAGGTTAGCAAGCAGTACATTATAAACATAATTTTGTGTTATCATATATTTACTAGTCTTTCTTTTCATGCCTGTTAGTCTAACTGATATGCTTGGAATTTCGAATGCAAGATTGGAGTATTTTCATCATGGTTGTAAGCCACCGGTTATCCATAGAGATGTGAACTCTACGAACTTCTTATTAAACAATAAATTACAACCTAAACAAGCTGATTTCGGGCTGTCCAGAACTTTCCCGATTGAAGGAGTCATGCATGTATCTACTATTGTTGCTGGCACCCCCGGATACCTTGATCTTGAGTAAGCAAGTCTGTTCTCAGTTACTAATTATTTTCATAATGACATGCCTTTCCATTAATACACTGCAAAACAAATTTTAACCGAGTCAGTGGCATTGTTACAATAGCTTGGCTGACAAGAAAAGCATAGTGTGAATATTTTATGGACACATAAACTTTAACCCATAAGAACATAACTCAAACTTTTATGTGAAAAACAGAGAAGCAACATGGGGAGGATTCTGCAATCTTGCTTTTTATTTTCGTCTTCCATAACAAACTAATCAGTTCCTTTACATGTTCGGTTAAGTTATATAAAAACCAATTAGCCTCACATTGTTTAACTCAAAACAGCCCAAGTTTGAACTAAAAAAACCAAAAACAGAACAGCTTGAAACAGAGCACTCTGTAGTCAAAAGCAATATTTTTTGTATTGCAACACATTTACATCAACAGTTGTCATTCACTTTGCTGCTTTTAATAACCTAATGCTTCCATAGCTTTTAATAAATTTGGAAGTGTTTTTGCTAATATGTCTGCTATCCAATCTGTTAATAACCATTAGATTCAGAAGTTTAAATTGATAGAAGTCAAACTAAAGATATAAGGCTCTCTTATGCAGTATCTTTACCAAACTTAGGGAGCTTGATTGTGTTTGGTTTTGAATTCTGATACGATATCCTAGACTCATTTGCTCATACGTTTTGGGTCACATATTATATATCAAACAGGTTGATCGAGAAAAATGATGTGTATAGTTTCGGGTTGTTCTCCTAGAGATGATAATAGGACAACCCGTAATTTTAAAAGCACAAGACAATAGTAACAGCCACATAAGCCAATGGGTTAGTTTCATGCTTACCAAAGGAGATTTTAAAAATACCGTTGATCCAAGATTAAAATGAGACTTCGACATCAATTCTGTTTGAAAAGCTGTGGAGATAGCAATGGCTTGTGTGTCTTCAACATCCAGCAAAAGACCAACCATGAGTGAAGTAGTGATGGAGCTGAACGAGTGTTTAGCAACGGAGACTGCCCGGAGGAAGGACAGTGGTACTAATGAATTTGAAACGGGAGATTCCATGGAAATGATGACTGCAAATCTCCATACTGATTTTTCTCCTCTAGCAGAGTAGTGCATGAGCATGAGAGTAAACATAAGGACATGAAACAAGAGAGATGGAAATAATGTTTGTTCTATAATTATATTATTGTGCATTATGAACTTTTATTATAGTGGCCTTATAGGAGTAGTAGCTGTTTGCAACTTCTATTTTATATACATTTCTTGCAAAACTTATACTGCTGTAATCAATTCAAATTTTTGACAAAGATTTGTTCAAGAAGTAATTGATTGTTAGTAAGTAGTCAGCTATAATTTAGGATAAAAGTGGTTCTCCGTGTAGGATCCTTGATATAAGTTATTTGCAGGAATATCCTCTAGTTTTGATAGGAATTTTTTTTTTTTTTTTGAAATAAAGTTTTGGTAGTGAGATTTCATTATTGTTATAAATCTGTTAAGACTTTTAGATAAACAATTAATACGTCTCGAGATCCTTCACCTCGAAAATTCTTGTTATATTAGTATTAGGGTTGGAATTAGAGAGGTAGATAATGATCAAACATGATTTTTTTTTTTTTAAGTTACACAAGTTAAAATATGGAAGAAATGAAAATAAAGCTTTTTTATTTTTATTTTTAAGCCTAGAATATATATATTTATCAAAATTTTATCTAAATTCATTATACAAATGATATAATAAGCTTATTTGTAACCATCATATCATTACTACCTTGTCTATAATTAAGGTATTTATTACAAATCATCTTACCACCTTATTTAGACAAAAAATTTGGATAAGATTTTTACAAGTACAACATTATTTTTGTTTAATAAAGGAATTAAAAGTATTATAGTTAATGTTGAATCGCAATGTTGTAAGAATTAAGAAAATTGTTCAATGGTATGAGAATGTGCAATAATTAGAAAAAAAGTTATTCAATTTGAAAATAAATGAAATGCTCTATTATTAGGAAAGTTTATCAATTGAAAAGCAAGTGAAAGCATGAATATTCAGATTTTATACATTATTTTTAAATAGAAAACATGTTTATATACTTTCTAAATATACATAAAAAATTAATTTTTTTAAAGAATTTTGTGCTTAATTGTTATGTTGGGTGTTAAACAAAGGCCTTAGTTGCCTGGCTAAACGATACGGTTTTGTGTAGTGAAAAATCACATTAGCCTCTATCTGCAACTACCACGTCAAATTTATGATGGAATCACTACATAATTGCTGCAATAAATTTGCTTTCTTGATATCACAGTTTCCTTTACTTTGATGAGTTTGTAGTTTCCTTTACTTTGGTAAGTTTGTATGTATCAATTCTGTCACATTATCATAGATTTGTCTAGTATACATATCAGTAACTATACATGATAGTTATAAGAAAGAAATTACTAATTTTTAATAATTATAATTTTTAATTTTGGAAACATTCTATTTTTAAATCATTGAATTCAAATTTAATAGAGTAAACCATTTTTGTATTGTTACCAACCCTATTCGGTTGCACAACCCATTAGCATACATGGCCAGGTAATTGACTAAATTCTATATTAGAAATGTGTTTTTTATTTTTGAAAGATAGATTGGTGTGGTATATATGTATTTTTGTTTTACTATTATTAACAATTTTGAGAGAGATTTAAACCTTTTCCTTTATTATAAAAAATTGTGAGTTATTTTGATAGGCTTTAATTACAATACATGGTATAATATATTTTCTCTAACTACTACAATTTGAAGTTTGATAAATGAGAACATAATTCAACTCTACGACTTTATTAATATGAGTACAAAGAGCATTATTATTAATACTAGATCAATCCTACCGTATCGAGTTCTTAAATTTTAAAAACACATCACTCTCTTAAACACGTCATTGCACTCTTTGCCTTTAAATAAAAAACTGTGTTGATGTTACTTTAAAAAAAAAAAAATTGTGTTGATGTGATAAAATTCTCAAAATATTAATAATAGTAAACAGTCCAGTACCCCATTTTTGATCTAGTCGTCATTGTCATGTTCCAACTGCCAAGACACCGTCGCCACAGGGAAAGCTAGATCATTAGGTTGTTATCCTTTCATTAATAAAAAAAATATAACAATAAAGTAATATAATATTAATAAATAGAAATCTTACGATAAATGGACAGCAACCTGATGGTAAAAGCTCCTGCCAATCCACATTGATTCTACACCCCATGGCCTCTTCTCCCCATCTAATATGTGTGGGTTATACTCTCACTACTCTATGAGTTGCCTCCTCCTGTTTTGGAAGCTGCTTCTCAGTTCACACCATCAGAGTTTGATTTTGCTATCAAAATTTAATACCTCATCATCATCTTAAAAATATGATAATTATTTTTTTTCTAGATATATTTACATAATCTGATACTAATTACTAATAAATGGACCGGTAAAAGCTATCGAAATTAAATACTTTATAATCAACCCAAAAATCTAATTCCATCACAATATATATATATATGTGTATATATATACACACATATACTTTCATAGAAAATGGAGAAAACTTAGTAACTATAAATGATTTTACTCAAATTCCAATCATGAATTAAATTAGATAGTATCGTTTCCCATATAGTCATTCACAAACTGTGTATTGAGATTATTTTCTCTATTTCCTCTATGTTTTTATACGTCTTAGGATTCATCAGCATAGATTGTGGAGCGCCACAAGACTTGATATACACTGAAAGGACAACAGGCATAAATTACATATCGGATGCAAACTTCACGGACACTGGTGTAGTCTATAATATATCATCTGAATATAACAGTGGCACCCTGGAATAACCATTCTTGAATGTTAGAAGCTTCCCTGAAGGAACCAGAAATTGTTACACCCTCGAGCCAGATCGTAGCAACACTGGAAAGTTTTTAATTAGAGCGAGTTTCATGTATGGGAATTATGATGGCCAGAATAAGCTATTAAGTTTCGATCTCCTTCTTGAAGCCGATGAGTGGGATTCAGTGCAACTTAAAGATGCATCCATGATTGTTTTTAAGGAAATAATCCATGTTCCCAAGAAAAACTACATAGATGTCTGTCTTGTAAACATAGGCTCCGGAGCACCTTTCATGTCAGCATTAGAATCAAGGCCATTAGAAAATTGTACTTATCCAACTGATCCTGCAGGAGTATCATTACTCCTCTTCTCTCGATTGGATGTTGGTTCGACGACCACGGAACCTTTCAGCAGGTAAGTACTTCTATATTACAATGAAATATCATCTTAACGTTCGTTCTGAGATAAGTTTTAAAGTTGTTATTAAATTTTCACATTTACATTTTATGTTATCTTATTGTAGTGGATCTTTTATCTTTATCTAAACTATATTATAGGATTAAAGATGACACTTGTGATCGCATATGGTCACCCTACACAAAATCCAACTGGCTGATACTGAGTAGCTTGTTCTATGCCAAGACAGAATGCTTATCACCTACCATCCACAGTCTTGCAGACAGCCGTCACGCCAGGAAATGATAGCAATACATTGGTTATAGATTGGGAACCAAATGACTCCACATCAAGGTACTTTGCCTACTTGCACTTCGCAGATCTTGACCCGAGCGAAGAACATAATAATAATAGAGAAGAAAACATTTATTTCAATGGAGACCTCTACTTTATTTCAATGGAGACCTCTATGTAGAGAATTGTACAAAAGACTTAAACAGCTCTAAGCAAAAAACAGAGAACAAGAAAACGAAGCTTTACACGTAAAACACTTTATTTTCATTAATTGATGATTAACTACTGCCACACCTTTTATACTAGTCATCTTAACAAACTTTTACATACAAAACGTGTGATACCAATAGTTTGTAACTGATTGGTGCCACCTCAGCAACTAAATACTTGACTAATTTCTATTTCCAGCTGGAGCTGAATGTGACCTTGCTGGATGCTTTATATTATCTCCAACATCCCCCCACAAACTGGACTTGGGAGAGCTATCCAAGTGCAGTTTGAATCTTAAGAACTCAAATTGAGATTGTGGCAAGGCCTTGGTAAAAATATCAGCAGTTTGATTTCCTGTAGGCACATACTGAACAGAAAGTAATTTGGCAGCAATTTTCTCTCTGATAAAATGAATATCTATTTCAATATGTTTAGTTCGAGCATGGAATAAGGGGTTTTGAGCCAAAGCTGCTGCACTAGTGTTGTCACACCAGACAACTGGGCAATATGGAATTTGGATCCCCAATTCAGCAAATAAAGATTGAAGCCAAAGAACTTCTGATGCAGCTTGAGATAAGGCCCTGTATTCAACTTCGATACTAGATTTGGCTACAACACTTTGCTTTTTAGAGCACCAAGTGATGAGATTTCCACCAAGAAAGACATAAATACCAGTAGTAGATCTTCTATCATCAATACGTGATGCCCAATCTGCATCACTAAAAACTTCAATGTGAAGTTCCTTAGCTGGTTTGAACACAAGACCAAGTGAAGGAGTGCCTTTAAGATATTGCAGAACTCTTTTACAAGCCTTCCAGTGTTCTTCAGTAGGTGAAGCTAAGAACTGACTTAGCTTATTGACAGAAAAGGATATGTCTGGTCTTGTGTTAGTCAAGTATTGAAGTGCTCCTATAGTACTTCTGTACAAACATGGATCAGAAAAAGGAACACCTTGATGCTTAGACAATTTAGTTGAAGAGCAAATAGGAGTAGAGCAAGATTTGCAATGTGACATGTTAGTCTTCTGAAGCAGATCAACAATGTACTTGGATTGGCAAAGAAAGAGACCAGTAGCAGTTCTCGTTGCTTCAAAACCAAGAAAATAGCTCACACTACCAAGAGTTTTAAGAGCAAATTTGGATTGTAAGACTGCCATTGTTTGATGAATCAATGCAGGACTGCTACCAGTTATAAGGGTATCATCTACATAGACCAACAGATATATCACATGAGAAGTAGTTCTTTTAATAAAGAGTGAAACATCAGACCTACTATTGGTGAAGCCAAGCTCGACAAGGGCTGTTTTGAGCTTGAAAAACCAAGCTCTTGGAGCTTGTTTAAGGCCATACAGTGCCTTATTTAACTTGCAAACATGAGAAGGAAATCTAGTGTCAATAAAACCTGGAGGCTGCTCCATATGAACCAATTCAGTGAGGTCTCCATTCAAAAATGCATTATTGATATCCACTTGTTGAATATCCCATGCATAGGTAACGGCTAGTGAGAAGATAACCCTTATTGTTGATGCCTTAACCACTGGATTAAAAGTATCAAAACAGTCAATACCAGCAGTTTGGTGGAACCCCTTTGCCACCAATCTTGCCTTATGCTTTAGTACAGTACCATCTTGCCTATATTTTACTCTAAACACCCATTTGCATCCTACCAAATTATTTGCAGATGAGGCAGGCACTAAGGTCCAAGTTTGATTTCTCATCAAAGCAAGATATTCATCCTTCATTGCTGCATACCAAACAGGCTGACCCAATGCCTCTTTAACAGTCTTAGGCTCTAGAGTTGTAGCCAATATAGGTGATGGAGCCTTACAGACATATGAGAAAACTTTAGGTTTATAAACACCTGTCTTAGACCTAGTAATCATTGGGTGAGAAGGAGCATTTACATGAGAAGAATGCTGTTGAGCAATGCTTGATGTACTGGTCTGTAAAGGATTAGAATTACCAGGAGATGACACAACGGAATGATCATTATGATAGGACTGAGAAGAAGATAAGTCATGAAGTGAATCATTACCAGAAAAAACTGGATTATTTTGGATCATTCTCAACACAGAAATTGGTAAACTAGAGCTTGTTAATGATGACTGATGAGAAGGCGGTAAAGGTGCTGCTGGAAACAATAGTTGAAAAGGATATTCTATTTCATTGAATAGTACATCTCTTGAAACATAAATCCTACCAGAAGGATGCAAACATTTATACCCTTTTTGACTTAAGCTGTAACCAAGAAAAATACATTTGTCTGAACGAAAGTTGAACTTTTGATGAGAATAAGGTCTAAGATGTGGAAAGCAGGAGCAACCAAAAGGTTTAAAGAAGTTGTAATTTGGTTTTCTATGAAAAAGAACTTCAAAAGGCGACTTCATGTGCAGTAAAGGAGTAGGAAGATTATTTACTAGAATGGTTGCAGTTTGGAAGGCTTCTACCCAAAATTTGAGAGGCATGTGTGCATGGGAAAGTAAGGTAAGGCCTGTTTCAACTAGATGTCTATGCTTTCTCTCAGCTACCCCATTTTGCTGATGAGTATAAGCACAGGATGTCCTAAAATGGATACCAAACTCAGACAAAAGAGGCATAAGCGGTTTTAATTCAGTTCCTAAGTCAGCTTGTAGGCATTTGATCTTACAATCGAGTTGTAGTTCAACTTGTTTTTTAAAATGAAGGAAAATAGAAACCACATCAGATTTGAGCTTGATAGGATATAACCAGGTGAATCTAGAATATGAATCAACAAAGTGCACATAATATTTGAAACCATCAATTGAAGAAACCGGGGCTGGTCCCCATACATCTGTATAGAGTAACTCAAGTGGTTTATTAGCTTTAAAAGTAGAAGTATGGAAAGGAAGCTGATGCATTTTTCCTTTTTTACATGAATCACAAAAGGTTAAATCCTTAAAGCCACACTTGAGATGTAAACTATTCATCACATGCCTTAGAACTAAAGGGGAAGGATGACCAAGCTTAATATGCCAAAGGTTGGCATTTACAATTGTAGACAACAATGTATCTTGGTTACAGCTATGATCACTAGTTGAAGTATTAACAAAGGATGAACAAGAACTTTTATTGACTAAACTAGAAGAGTTTATTTGAGAAGATTTTGACTGTAAAACAGCACCTGCACTTGCTTGAAGACCAGCTAAGGAAGTAGGTTGAATGCAAGAAAAATCAAGCTTGTACAGACCATTCTCAAGCACTCCTAAAAGCAGCACCTTCTTGGAGATCTTGTCCTTCAACACACAGTGATTGTTAGTAAATTCTGCATATGCATTATTCTCAGCAGTGAATTTAGATATACTCAACAAATTTTTGGCAATTGAGGGAACCACTAAAACATTATGCAGGGTGAGATATGAACTATTGTGGACTCGAGGAAGTATAAGAACTTTACCCGTATGCGAAATATGAAGCTGTTGTCCATTACCAACAGCTAACCTTTCTACTCCTTGATATTCATTATGTATCGATAGATTTCCAAGATTTGAAGTCACATGATTTGTGGCTCCACTGTTTGCATACCAAGCAGGATCACACACTGTTTCAGGAGTAGCAAAATAGGCAGTGGACTAGTTGAGATTTGCCTGATATTGAGAAGCATTTTGTAACTGAGGCTGAAAGGAATTTTGTCCTTGTAATTGTCCAAAGTGAGCTTGAGTATTGTGACTCTGACCTTGAAAATTAGTAGGATAATTTTGATTCCCTCCTTGCACGAAATTTCTATCAAACCTATTGTAGCAATAGGAAGCAGAATGACCTCCTCTACCACAAATTTGACATGAAGGTTTATTATTGTTCCACCTTCCACTTCCTCTATTTCTGCCTCTACCTCTATTATTTCCGATACCTCCTCTGTTTCCATTATTATAGCCTCCTCTAAAATTAGATCTACCTCCCTGATTACCAGTAGCAACATTGGCACTTAAACTAGAAACATCAACTTGAGTTGTTGCACTCAGATGAGCTATCCATTGCTCATGTATCATCAATTGGTACTGTGCTTCTTGGAGTGACATAGACTGCCTTTGTGAAGAAATTAACACAGCAACTGGATCGAACTCATGTCCAATTCCATTCAAAACGCTTAACAATAAATCACGATCCTTGACTACCTCTCCTGCAGCTCTAAGAGCATCACCAATATTCTTGACCTTGAGAATATACTCACTAACATTACTAGAACCTTTTTTGATTGAACTCAACTGCTGCTTCAACTGAAGCACTTTGGCCATAGACTGGTGTGAATAAAGATCTGCTAAAGTAGTCCAGATCTCGCTAGAGGTGGTACAATTTGTGACTTCTCCTATTATACTTTGACTTATGGTTGACAACAACCAACATAACAACGGTTTGTCACATCTTCTCCAAACACTATAATCTTTGTTCAACACTAATTCTTTGTCACCACTAACACTAGATTGAATCTCAACATACTTTGGTGGTATGGTTTTTACTCCAGTAATATAATCATCCAGTTCAAAAGCTTCAATTGCAGGGAGTACCTGTGCTCTCCAATGAATGTAATTCTCTCTGTCTAGCTTTATCGGTAAGTTGAAATTCATCGACTTTGCAAGTGCAGCGAAGTCGAGCGACGGTAATGATGGAGATGATGTGCGATCACCATCTCTGAGTGTAGATGAATTTGGTGTAGAAGAATTGCTTGTGTTGTCTACCATGACGATTAGTCCCTTGCAGGCTCTGATACCATGTAGAGAATTGTACAAAAGACTTAAACAGCTCTAAGCAAAAAACAGAGAACAAGAAAACGAAGCTTTACACGTAAAACACTTTATTTTCATTAATTGATGATTAACTACTGCCACACCTTTTATACTAGTCATCTTAATAAACTTTTACATACAAAACGTGTGATACCAATAGTTTGTAACTGATTGGTGCCACCTCAGCAACTAAATACTTGACTAATTTCTATTTCCAGCTGGAGCTGAATGTGACCTTGCTGGATGTTTTATATTATCTCCAACACTCTACTATGGACCTTTTGATCCCCCTGACATGTCCGTTTACACTATATACAGCACATATGCCTTGAGTGGACAAAGACTTGAGTTCTCCTTCAACAAAACAAAAAAAATCACTACTACCACCCATTGTCAACGCCATCGAGCTATATCAACCGAAAATTTTGTCTCAGTTGCTAAAAACCAACAAGACGATATGTCCTTGAAGTTATTTGTGATCAAAATTGTCAAGTGTGAATTTAACTTTTTATAAAGTGCAACCTTCAACTCCTTCAAAGAAAGACAAAATAAATTCGTTTTTCTAATATTGATTGCATCCAATTGCCGAATTTTAACATCCTGCCAACAACATAATCTCCACAAAAGAAGGACTATTCTCTGCATCATTTCCAGAGCAGAATATCAAAACTCTTATTTTTTTCATTTTTTTTAATGGATTTTGGTTAGTGTTTGTCACAGCTGATGCAAAACAGAACTGGGAGCAGAATGAGAGTAAAGAAAATGCAGGAAAAAAAGAAACTAATTTTTCATTCATCTCTTGGTTTATATATACATATAAGACAAAATATTAGGTAAAAAGAGATTGGTAAAACATCACCATAACCAACTCGTTACCAAATACAAAAGGACCATACCCTTAAAACATGGATTACCATAAGTTTTTGATCAAAAAGTTTGACAGTACAACTTGTACAACAAAATAAAAGAGACAAAGGACAGCTTTTCTAGAAAAATCTCATGGTCTAACACTCTTTGAGATTTTTCTTGGACACATCAAGCTTTGCTCTCATGAGCTCAAACTTTCCCTTAGGAAGTGCTTTGGTTAAAATGTCCACAATCTGTTCTTTAGAGGTGCAGTGAACACTGACTTCCCCAAGCTTTTCAACTTCTCTAATGGCATTAAACTTTACTCTAATATGCTTTGTTTTACCATGTTGGACTGGATTCTTAGTGATTGCAATGGCTGACTTGTTATCTACCCAAATAACAATAGCTTCATCTTGTTTTTGCCCAACATCTTACAATACTTTTCTAAGCCAAATAGCTTGATTTGCTGCTGCTGCTGCAGATATATATTCAGCTTTAGTTGTTGATTGAGCAACAACTTCTTGTTTCTTTGAGTTCCAAGAGAAAACACCACTTCCAAATGAAATAACAAAACCAGAATTACTCTTGAAATCATGAAAGCTTCCAACCCAATCACTATTTGCATTACCTTGCAATTTTCCACTTTCTTTCTTCTCATACCAAATACCAAATCAGTTGTCTTTTTTATGTATCTTAGGACTCTTTTTGCTGCACCAAAGTGAGTTTGGCTAGAGAATTCATAAATCTTGAAAGTAAACTTGCTACAAACATCAAGTTTGGTCTGATGGCAGACAAATATAACAAATTACCAATCAAACTTCTATAAGTTGAAGCGTTTACCTTGTTTTCTTCATTATTCAAAATGAGTTTTTCATTAACAACTAATGGAGTAGCTACTGGTTTGCAATTTTTAATCTCAAATCTTTTCAAGATCTCCTTGGCATACTTTGTTTGTGAGATGAAAATACTTGCATCTGATTGATAGACTTCCCCAAACAATAGCTTATCTCACCCAAGTTTGATATTTCAAACTCATCTCTATGCAAGTTTTGAATTCTTTCAACCATTTTGTATCTCCTCCTGTAACAAGAAGGTTATCAACGTACAAGGAAACAATGAGTTGCACATCATCTCCACTTTCTTTCCCATACAAGATAGCCTTATTGTCACTTTTCTTGAATTCTTGTTTTAGCAAATAATTATCAATTCTATTGTACCAAGCCCTTAGAGCTTGCTTTAAGCTATAGAGACCTTTGTTAAGCTTGTAAACCTTTTCTTCATAACCAGTCACAGTAAAACCTTCTGGTTGTTCTACATACACATTTTCATCAAGAACACCATTTAAGAAGGTTGACTTGACATCTAAAGGGTACATTTTCCAACCTAATTTTGCCGCTAAAGCTATCAACAACCTTATTATATCATGTTTTGCCACATGAGCAAAAATGTCTTAGCAATCAACACTTTATTATGAGAACGCCCTCTAACTACTAGCTTAGCTTTTAGTTTGTTTACAGAACCATTTGGATTCAACTTGGTTCTATAAACCCATTTCACACCAATGACTTTCTCATCTTTAGGTCTATCAACAAGTAGCCATATTCCATGTTTCTCAATCGTGTTGATCTCTTCCTTCATTGCAACTCTCCAGTTGTGTGACCTTGTAGCTTCATCATAGCTTGCTGGTTTTTAGGTTGCAACATTACATCTTGCATATATGTCATTCAAATGCGTACTGCCCCTAACAATCATCTCAGAATCATTATCTGAATCACTTTCTGTTTTAGCAACTTGTTTTTGTTGGGAAACTACTCCACTATTTTGATTCTTGGATGTTACTTCAACTTCATTCTTCTCCCAATTCCATTTTACAGCTTCATCAAATTTCACATTTTAGCTAACTAAAACTTTATTGGTATTTAAGTTGAAGATTTTATAGCCTTTTTAATTGTTGCTATAACCCAAAAATATTTCAATATCTGATTTTGATCTAACTTGTCTCTTTTAACATTCAGAACTGAAGTATAAGACACACAACCAAACACTTTGAGATGCTCCACTGAAAGCTTTACATCATACCAAGCTTCAAATAGTGTTTTTCCTGTCAAGGCTTGTGTTGGCAGCCTGTTTAGCAAGTATACTGAGGTGTTAACTATCTCTGCCTAAAAGGTTTTTGGTAGATTTTTTTTCAAACAAGAAGCATCTAGACATCTCCATCACTGTTTTATTTGTTCTTTCACTCACTCCATTTTTTTTAGGAGTGTAAGGCACAATAAGTTGGTGTTATATGTCAGCTACACCATAAAACTTATTGAAATCTCTAGATATATATTTTGTTCCATTAGACCTTAACTTTTTTATCTTACATCTTAACTAGTTTTCAATATAAGCTTTCAACTTTTGAAATGCATCAAATGCTTTTGACTTTTGCTTCAAAAAGAAAACCCAACACATCCTTATACAATCATCTATGAAAAGAAGAAAATATTTTTTTCCCATTCAAAGAAGGAGTACTCATTGGTCCACACAAGTTAGTGTGGATTAGTTGTAGTTGTTCAGAAGCTCTCTAACTTTAGTTTAAAGGGAATGGCAGCTTGCTTTGCTTCCCATATTGACACACATCACACACTCCTTGATCATCATGAATAAGTGGCATATTTTGAGCTAATCCATGTGTATGCATATGCTTTAAAGAAATAAAATTGTAGTGTCCAAACCTTTTGCGCCAAATGATTGAATCATCAACAATACTAGGATGTGCATACAAAGTAGGCTTTTTCAATTCAATTGTGAAACCTTTGTCTCTTATATTAATTGTCATAAGCTTATAGCCATAGGGGTCATTTATGGTACATGACTTATCTTGAAAGATCAAAACATATTGTATTTCAAGTATTTGTCCAACACCAAGCAAGCTTTGATTTATCTCAGGAACAAATAAAACATCATGGATAAGTTTTGTACTAAAGGGAGTCTCAACTGTAACAACTCTTTTTTCCAGCACATCAACATAATCTCCATTGCCAATTTTTACTTTGGAGGTATAAAACCTATCTAGCTTCTTGAAAAGTTCAAAATTATAAGTCACGTGGTTTGTGCAACCAATTTTAATGAGCCAAACTTCTTTGTTGCTATTTGCTGCATAACAAGAAGCAACAAATAGGTTTTTAACTACCTGTTCATGATTCTTAGCAACCTTTGCTTGTTGTCCTTGTTGGTTAGGCTTGTTTTAACATATTTTATCCATGTGACCAAGTTTATTGCGTGCTCTGCATCTTACTCCAGGTTTGCACCGAAAAAAATATTTTTGAATGGTTAGTCTTTTTACAGTGAGAACAATGTAGATACTTTCCTTTTCTAGCTTCACCTTAATAGTTTAAACCCTCTTTCTTTTCCTTCTCTTTTTTCTCTCCAAGTTGCTTTTTTCCTATACTGCTACTTGATTGTTTTTCCTTCAACTTTGCTTGAAAAGCCCCTTCTGAAGTTTCTTCAAGTCTAAATGCTCTCCTTACTCAGACCTTTCCAGTACACTAACAAGCACCTTCTCAATAATTCTCTTCTCATTTAACTCTTCTCCAAGTAGCCTAATTTGATTTACAATCTTCATGAGTTTATCTGCATACTTTTTGACAGTCTCACTCTCTTTCGTACTGAGAACTTCAAATTCCCTTCTCAAATTTAACACTTGCATCTGCCTTGTCTTATTACTGCCTCAAAACTCTTCTTTAAGCTTATCCCAAGCTTCTCAAATCTGACTTCTGAAGGATTATTCTTATGCATAGATACAATACTCATTGATTAGTGCAATTGAGAATTTTCTAATGTGAAATAAAAATTTTATAACCATTTTTTATAATAATTTTAATATTGTGAGCCATTGGTGCATTGACTTGGTCATAATTAATACAAACAATCAATTATTTATATGTAATTAATGATTCACATTTTATAACTAATATTATTAAAATAAGTTTATCATTATATACATATATATATCTAGGAAGTAAGATTGTCGAATAAAAAATTTGTGGACTTATGAAATAAATAAATATTAAAAATGGTTATTAAATTTTAGTTTCACATTAGAAAATTCTCAATTGCACTAATATTGTGAGCCATTGGTGCATTGGCATTGTTATAATTAATAAAAACCGTCAATTATTTGTATGTACTTAATTACCCAGATTTTAGAACTAATATCATTAAAATAAGTTTATCATATATATATATATATATAACTTCAAGTTTTATGATCAGTGTCTTCTAACTTTAAAAATTTAAGAAAAACTGATCAAATTAATCAACTACACTTGAGTCAAATAGGAGAGAAATTTTATTTTTGGAGAGAGAATGTAATGAAAAAATTTGATTGGTTTCTCCTAACTTTTTAAAGTTAAGAAGTATTAATCATAAAAGTTCTTATATATATATAATAAGTAATTTTTCTTAAAATAAATACATTTTAGAATAGGACTTATGAAATCCTAGCTCCGGTATGTACTAATTATCTGCTGTCCTTTCGATTTTCTTCTTGCTAAATCCATTCCTAAAATCAAATTAAAGCTACATTCAAAAATCATTGGATAATCTAATAAATTGACTGTATTCAAGACTTCATCAAATCATTCACTAATCTCTTTCTTCCATTTTCTTGCATTACACTTTTCTCTCCCTTTCTTGGTTTCCCAATAACCGATTTTATATTGCTTTTAAAATTTTAAAAATCATATTATTTAATAATTTCGGTATAAAAGATGTCTTGGATAAAACTACCAAAAATAATTATTTTATTAATGTAGATTGATTTAATAAAAATTTGAAAAAGCAAGTGGGGGTTATTTTTATAAAGTATTTATAAAATAATTTGTTTTGAAATTTAATGAATTATTTAAATAACCAAATTATCCTTATTAATTCTAACATTATAAATTTACATATTTCAATCTATTTACAATAAGTAACATTTAAACCATTTTATTTTTATGTCCAAAGACATTATACTTTGCAACAATAAACATAAAAATATAACTAAATACGTTCACAATGGTTTTAAGTCTTATAGCAATTTAAACTACAAAATTGATCAAATGGTCACTTGATTAACTTTACAATATTAATTTTTTTCTATAAAACTAAGGATGATTATTTTAAAACCTACATTACCACCAAATAAACCCTTGAGTAATGCTACATTATTCAAAAATGTATTCAAATTCATTATCTAAATGATATGACAAATTTATATATAATTATTACATTATTAATACTTCATCCCAATTAATATGATAGTTACAAATCAGTTTATCAATTAACTCTCTTCAGAGAACTATGGAAGAAGTTGTCACTTGTGTTTCTCAAAGCTCAGCCAAAAGGTCACCATGAATCAAGTAGTGATGGATTTGAACGAGTCATTGGCAATTGAGATGGCTCATACAAAGACAGTGTCATAAGACTTAATTGAAAGGTACTTTTAAAAAATCTGAGTCCTGAATCATTTTCTCCCCAAAAAGGTAGTACTTACCTTTTTTATTATATTAATTCAAAATAAATATATATATGTATGTATGTATCACATTTGTATGTCTAGTTTTATTTACCTATAATGACACATAATGACAAATCTCATACTTTGAATACTTCTAACTAATTTGGAATGGTTTTCTTTATGATCTGTCTTGAAAAATCTCATTTCAAATACAAAATTGAGTTTCTTCTCTTTAGTGGCTTTTTCACCCTGTTTTTAGTTAGTTTCAATGCTTGAACTTCTCCAACATAAATCTATGTCATTTTATAGTTTCAAAACTGAAGAAACCCTTAAACTTTCTTTTTTTTTTCTCAAATACTGCACATGATGAAATGATAAAGAAAATGAAGAAAGATGGAAGTTTGATGTATTGATTTTTGAAACTTGATTCGTGATTCCAAATTCACAAGTTCCAAATACAAATGATAAGGAGGAAAAGGAGAAAAATTTTAAGAGCATAATACAAAATTTTACAATTTTAAATACTATCAAAACTCATATTATTAATGGAGTGATAGAATAAAAGTAGGAGAGAAGAGTGGTGCTACTACATCTCATTTTCATGTGATAAGTTTCCACGTTGTATATTACAATATTTCTCAGACTTTTCTGGAACGAAAAACTGATTCCTAAATCACTGATTGTGATAGTCTCATACTTTATTGAACTTGTGGAATGGTGTCATGCTCCAACTTGTGGAAAGGATCCTAATTCAATTTTTGGAATTGGTCTCATACTTTATTGACGGAATGAGAAAACTTGTCATGACATTTAAAAGTCACTGTTCCCTGAATTGCCATGAATTCTTGCACTCTACAACCCCACAGCCACAAGCTCCAATATCCAAAGCGTGTGCACTACTGCACCGTACGTGTCTTTTCCTGTTTTTTAATCGGTTGGATTAGTCATGTACAGCACTTGTGGTTGTGGGTCATAGTGGCCTTAAAGTATTTGATATTATATGCTCGTCCTTTTCCGCTCAAGATTCGTTGGCATTGTCCATTCTATGAAATGTGGAATTTATTATATCATTCACTCACTCATACACCCACCATCTTAACGAACCCAACACGCAAACCTCTCCATACGCAAACTAACTGTGGATATTCACCCAATTTCTGTTTAATCCAGAAATTCAAGTTGTACATCTGAAAGTTCAAAGCAAATGAAGGTAGGAAAATTCCTTTCTTCTCAAAAGGCATTGCACCTCTATTAAAAGTACTTTATATTTTATAATCAATTAATATCAACTCTTCATAGTTACAAGTAGCGTTAGACATCCAAATTCATGTTAACTTATGATATAGTAATTCAATTCATATATATGTGGCTAAGTGATGTGTATTTATTTATGAATTAAGTTATCATAAGTTGGTTTTATTCCACATACAAATATATGTACAATAATTATCTCCCAAGGACTATCTAAATTTAATAAAGTTAATATAAAGCTGATGGGTCATTGATTAAATATAAGTGAGTAGTAATTAAGTTAAAAAATATAAAAGTAAATGAATCTAATGCTTTTTATTATACTATATAAGACTTACTAAAACTAGCATCAAATTATGAAATCTTTAAGCACCAGTTAGATTTTTAATTAATAAAAGATAAAGTAGTCTGATAAGATGATGGTGTGTTAAAAAAATATATAATATTTTCATTGTTCTATACTAGTTTTAAAACTCACACTAACTACTTTTTTTCTATTTTTCTTAATTTTTTATTTTTGCAATAATTGTCTATTTGTTGGACAATAAACTTAGCCCATCAGAAGACAAGAGTTAGTGCCAACCTTATCTGCTGGGAAGACTTGGAAAAGACTTCATGAAGAGTATCAAATTATTGGAAATGAGGGAAACCTTGGAGCGAAAAAATCAAAGGTTTTCATACTCTGATGTGCACCGAATAAAATCAAAGGTTTTTATTGATGGAAAATCTTGCCATGATGTTCCCTGAATTGCCACGAATTCTCGCATCTACGACCCTACAACCACAAGCTCCAATAGCCAAAGCATGTGCACCGTGCGTGTCCATTTCTGCTTTCAAATCGGTGGGATTAGTCATATTACTTGTGGCCCAAAGCTGTTAGGTTTTCTTTGACTGTGGCTCATGTTGGCCTTAAATTATCTTATCATATTACGCCCCTATGCAGACGCAAGTTGTGCTGCCTGAATGCCTGTCTTATTACAACCAACTGAAACAGTTAGTGTACAAATCAATTGACATTATACACTCGTCCTTTTCTGCTCAGGATTCATTGTAATTGATCGTTCTATGAAATGTGGAGTTTATTATATCATTCACTCGATCATACACCCACCACATTAATGAACCCAATTTTCATACCTCTCCAAACGCAAACTAGCTCTGGATATTCACAATTTCTGTTTAATGCAGAAACTCAAGTTGTGCATCTGAAATTCAAAGCAAATAATAATACTTATGCCTGGATGGATAAAGGTAGGAAAATTCCTTTCTTCGCAAAAGGGATTGCAGCTCTGTTAAAAGTACTTTATATTATATAATCAATTAATATCAACTCTTCATAGTTGCAAGAAATGTTAAACATTCAAATTCGTATGTTAACTTATGATACATTAAATCAATTCATACATATATGTGGTTAAGTGATGATTCATCAAAGATGAAAAAATAATAATAACTCTATAATGAATTAATTTATTAAATTATAATACTAGGTCTACAATCCCTATTGTAAAATACTGTTATTGCAATCAGTAATACTCAAAGTCAAAACTTAAACTTTGAAAAGCGTTATTGTGTTATGTTTGATTGTGGCACCTCTCTTATAAATTTTTCATTTGTCACTGTTACAACAGCGCGATTGAAATGTTGTCGAATGAATAAATATTCTCACCATTTTTAACACTCAGATTTTGGCACAATTTTATTTCACCTTTTTGAACTGCTACTAACTTGGTTCGCTAGTTGTTATTGAAATTGTATTGTGCCAAAAACAAATAATAGATGGGAATTTTATACAAAACAAGGCCTTTCTCCCGAGAGTCCTGCTATTTTTTCCATATAGTTAACACATTAGATTCTAGTCCATTTGCTGGAATGTCAAGTCCTTGAAATTAATTGATATTAGATTAATACTAGACAACCGTTCACGTTTGTTCCTACATACATTATCATGCAAAAATATAAATTAATAAAAAATATAGAAGGAATTCTTTCTTTCTTTCTTTCTTTTTGAAATAAAATACAGAAGGAAAATTTGAATAGCGAATCAGGTCTCATTGTTCTCGTGCCATAATTCATACACTACACACAAAGAATAAAATATTAAATACAAGACACGCTCTTGTTCAGTTTTGTCTTCTTTCCCACAAAATCCAGCGCGTCAACCTTAGCCGCCCCCGCCTGCAATTCATCCGGCTATATATATATATATATATATATATATATATATATTATTTATCATCGATACTTTATGATTTTAAAAAATTAAGATAAATAAATTAAATTCATCCATTACATTATCTTTTTTAAAATAAATTATCTCTTCTATTTAATTCAAATATAATAGATGAATTTAATTTGTTCGTTCTAACTTTTTAAAGTTAAGAGACATTGATAATAAAATCGTTATATATACATATATATAAGGGTATGATTAGGGAACACAAATTTTAACATAATTTTAAATACAATTTGTTGATATTGGATAATGAAGATTTTAATGATTTAGATCTACACACATATTTGTATGCAATTTAATTTTATACTCTACATAAATATATTATTTCTCTCATCTCTCTTTGTAATTACATCATTTCTCATCTCTCTAATTAATATTAAAAACTCACCAATTAAAAGCAATTAATGCTAGTATTTTTATTTAATTTTTTATATAATATTAAACACTCACCCATTAAAAACCAACCAATTTATTTCACTATTTTCCAAAATTCTACTATTACCCTTCACTCTCTCTCTTTTTGCTTTGCAAAGTTGGGATCCAATCCATGTCTTTCGATATGTTATTGCTTCTTTATTGATGTTTAATAAAATTTACTTATTTGTTTTAGTATTCCTATAGATCAAGATTGTTATCCATATATTTTATTTTGGTATTTTAATCAAACCCTTATATTATTATTTTTATTATTTTTGTGACTGAATCTAAACCATTGAAATCTTCATTATCCAATAATCAATAAATTGCATTTAAATTTGTGTCCCTCAATCTTGCCCCACATATATATATGGTGGGTGGAAATCACTCGACAAATAGAGGAATATGGTGGCTTGATATGTGTGTGTGTCTATATATATATATATATATATATTATATTTCGTTTTTATAATCAGAACGTTCTAATTTTAAAATGTAAAAATCAATCAATTAAATTTACCATTTCATTTGAAGCAAATAGGAGAAAAAATTTGTTTTAAAATAGATAATATAATGAATGAATTTGATCCGTTAATATTTACTTTTTAAATTAGGACTCTAATTATAAAAACATTATATATATGCAACACACCCACCCACCAAGCCAGCATATTCCTCTCTAGTAATCTCAGTCTCTCAGTTTGTCGAGTGATTTCTCGAGTTTGGTTTCAATGGCGACTACGTCGTCGTTTTGTGCGTCCAAGCTGTCGTATCACAACTTGAAAAACAATCCCTTGTACGTCATACTCCTCATCATCCTCTTCGCAGCGTTTTATTTGATCGGCTTTTGGCAGAACTCGAGGGGGACGATACCATTCGCCACCACCACAGCGTCGTCTCACGTCGGCAACCCCGTCTCATGCACTCCACCGAACGACATCATCATCGTCAACACAAAAAACAACAACAACCCACAACACGAACTCGACTTCTCTGCCCACCATCAGGCTGCGGACCCACCACCGATGGCGTCGCGTGTCCCGCGTCCCACACCTGCCTCCGTTAGACGTCAAGTACTCCGCAGTACGTCCCGTCCGGGAATACTCAAAGGATTATATGAAAATTGACATTAGATTCATTCTGAGGCAACATGTAAAGGTTGATAAATTCACTGGCGGACCCACTTGAGGGCTGGTGCCCCTGCTCAAATTGTGGAAAAAAATGGGAAGTTAACCGTATAGTGCAAATGTGCAATGAGTGTAACAGGTTTGAGAGTGCAGTAATAAATTTTTAGATTTTGATTTGATAGTTTACTGTTTTTATTTTTATTTTATTTTTATATTTTTCAATAAAGCAGCTTTTATTTTTTATTATTATTATTATTATTATATTTTAAAAAGAAAGCTGTTTTTGTCATTTGTTATTATTATTATTATTATTTTCTTTTTTACCAATATATTTCTTTTACTAACTATTAGTTGTTGCTAGCTATTACGCTTCTTACCATATGTCTTTTTTCTTTTAATTTTTTTAATTTCCTTTTTAATATTATTATTTATTATTTATATTTTTAATATAATTAATTTAATTTTTTAGTTACTTTTCTTATACATACTCTTTTTACTCCTAATATTTTTCTACCCCTAATAAATTAATATTTTCCTTTTCTACTCCTAATATTTTTCTACTTCTAATTAATTAATGTTTTTCTTTTTTACAATTTTTTTAATATATACATATTCTTTCCTATATACTAAGTATTATTTACCTTACGTTTGTTGTGCTACACAAGCTTCATGGACAATTTACAATTTTACTGAACTTATTTTTTTTGTTGGGTTCATTTTAACTTGACATCTCTTCATTTTCATATAGCATTTTATCACTTATTAGGTTAGCATATTAAAATTATAATTTTTTTAAATTAATTTTATTTTTAATAATTTAAATTTAATATATATTCATTAATAAATATTAAAATCTCAATATTTAAGTTACTGTATTAAAATTATCCATATATTGTCATGATTAAATTTTTTTTATATATTTATTTAGTTTTTGCTTTATAGTTTGACTTTACTTAAAATCAATAAAATTTGAAAATTTGAAAAACTTCAGAACATAATAGATAATATATATCAATAAATTTTCATTGTATAAATTTATTGTTGTTCATTATAATTAAATATGGACATACATATATTTTTTTTTTTGTAAACTTAGATTGAAACTATGTTTTTCTAGTGAATAAATATGTTTATTATCTTATTTAAATTAATAATTTTTTTGATGTTTTTTATTACTTTGTTCATGTGTCCCTCCTTAACAAATTTTTTGGGTCCCCATAATAAATGTCTTCACTTCATTTCAGTAGAAATATTGCAATTTGAAATAATATTTTTTTTGCAAAATTGAAGGCAATTCACATAAACATTGATTGTTAATTATTTATACACTTTGTTGAAGTCGTATGCACAGTAAATCTTATATAAAGTACTGCAAACGACGACGGCTTGTTTTGAAGTCACTTTCATGTGATTATATATAACAATTATTGCTACTTGTGAACTTGTCAAAGAAAGGGTAAAATTTTAGTATTAAATAAATCTAAACATATTGCAAATCGCTATTGGTATATCAATAAGATTAAGAGTCAATGCTTCGCCACTAAAATGTTTTATCATGCCAATTAACACATCAATCAATATAGGGCTTTATTAATGGACTTATTTCATAATGTAAGGTCAATATGAATTGATAAAATCGTATGAAACATATCTTCTCTTCCCCATGCGTTTGTATGTTCATAAGTTTGACAGCATTTGAAGCGGTCCAAATTGACAAGATTGGATTTTGATGAGGAATTTCTAGTGTGTTTTATATATTAATTTCAATGATGAGATTTTGCTAATTAAGACACAATATCGAATGTTCATACTAAAAATCTGTGCAAATATATATGATCTACAAATAATATAGTAAGAAGTAGAATATTATTTTCACAAGGATTGTTCCAATATAATTAAGTATTAACATGGTCAATATCACTTTTTATCCAAACTATTGAAACAATGAATTAAATTAAATTCTAATCAAAGAAAATAATAAAATAAAGTAAATCACAACCAATCAGAATGAGATTCTAGAGTTATAACTTCACCATTCCAATCTACCCAACCCATATTTCTATTGTTAATAATTTATTCTCATCATGTGCTTGATCAAATGATTTTAATTTATCCACAAGCCTCTCTCATGGTCAAATGAACTTACCTAAATTAATTAATTATATCTCTATAACCACACAAATCACACAAGTATATCTCTATCCTATACAATTTATATTATCTTATTTTAGGTCCAAACACGTGACTACATCCCCGAGCTCAAATCAGTTGAGCTAGCAGCCAATTAATTCAAAGCATTAAGTGCAAAATAAAATAAAACACAATAATGAGAATTAAATTAAAACAATACTATAAAGGTGAGTTTAATGATTTAGGATTATATTGTAACCCTAGATCATAGATCTAGTTTATCATTATAATACAATTAAAAACTAAAGAAAGAACTAAACAATATAATTAGATTAATAAAAATAAAGCGCAAAGAAAATCTTATTAAATAAGCTTGATCCCCTGTCCCAAGGTTGGGTGCCAAGGTCGGATTTCGCCTCTCCAACTTGATTTCGTATATGTTGCAATCCTCGCTTCTCTAATTGCTGATGACGACTTGACGTTTGGTTGCGCAAAAGCTCCTCCAAAGGCTGCCACAATAGGCTAAGAATGGGTTCCAAAGGGGCTGTCCAAAATCTGCACAGCTACACGCCCGCAGCCCCTTTGAAACCACACTCAAAGCTTCTCTCAACTCTCTCCCTTTCTGGCTCACAGCTCTCACTCCTCGTTGCTGTGTTATCCGTTATGATACACGTTGGAGCCCTTTATATAGAGCTGGGGACAAGAGTCGGCCAAGCTAAATTTTCAAAATGAAATCGGCAAATTTCCTACACATGAAATCCTTATTTAGATATCAGCCGAGTAAATACCTCGAAAAGCCTTCCTCGTGTTGAATTGCCTAATCAAGTGTCGGCCAAGCTTATTCCCAAATTAAATTTAGAAAACTTCCATGTTGTGAATTTCCATACCAGAATCGGCTATGAACTCATCTCCAAACCGTGTGATTTTTCTTGTTTATCAAGCCATTCTCTTCGGCCACAAGATATGCTTGCTGAACACGTGCATCTCTCCACCATCAGATCGCTTTGTCGAACACGGACCGCCCTCCACCATTGAAACTACTTGCTGAACACGTTAATCCGCTCAGCCGCAAGATTATGCTCGTTGAACACGAAGTCTTCTCACTGCCAGGTTGTCTCTCTCGAGTCTGCATGCTTAATTAATTCTCCAAATGTCAGCTGGTATGTCCTGCATGTGTCTCTCTCGACCACTCATCTTACTCTTGCTTCCTCTATCTGTAACAGTCAGGGGCAGGCCCACCATTGTACCAGGGGGCCACGTGACCCCACCTGAAGTTTTTTTAAAATTAATCAATTCATTGTATTAGTAATATATAAAATAATGTCATAATATTTCACGATTGCAATAGCTCCGAGGGTTGTAGCTCGTCTTTTGCTGCAAATGCCACCAAGGTTCGATCTGTCACCCCATTAAAGAGAATTTACCTTTTCTCTTTTTCAGTCAATTAATATATTATATAAATAAAATGTCAAATGTAAACACAACATTTGACGGGTTTTGCTGGTTGTAGTTGCTCTTCTAGTTTCTTTTAGATCCAACCATGGTTTAATCCCCATTTGTCTCATAAACATTTTTTTTCCCTTTGTCTCATATATATATTTTATTCACTAACAAATGTTGTTTTTTTTTTTTGAATTTTTTTTTCATTTATAAATGTTGTTTTGTCTCATAATTTTATTTTATTTTTTTTATATTTTTATGACATGAATCTTGTTTTTCTTTCTTCCATCCACCATGGTTCAATCAATTTATCTATTAAAACATGTTACTTTTCCTCAATTTTTTCCCGTTACGATTCAATTTGTTCTCCTATCAAAACATACTTTCTCTCTCTCTCTTTTTCCCTATTATTATAAATTGATTTTTAAATTTGAAACATTTTAACTTCACAAATTATTATACTTATTTCGAATCATTTTTCTAATTGCAAACTATATCATATTTACACGAACTAGAGAAAAAAATATATAGTGTTATTTCATCGTAATAGGTCTTGGTTTACTTACAATTATGGGTGTCAATTGTTTTTATTTTATAAACTATTTTATATGATAAAATTTATAAATAAGAAAACTCGAATAAATTATAATTTTTTTATCTTTTATTTTTATTTTACTTTACTTTGTTATAAATCATATACATTTATTAGATAAAAGAATATAAATGTAGCTTGATTAGTAACTTTAATAATAAATATATGTAGTTTTATTACATATATTTATTTACAATTTAAATAGTAACTCCCATCATAAAGGAAACATGTCCCTAAATTAAGGATATATTTTTTTTTAGTAATATGAAATTTGAACTTCTTTTACTAAGAAAAATGGAGCTAATATGCAATCAACTCACAATTGATATGCTTTTGATTTTATACTTGTATTAAGAATATTATTTTAAAAAATTTTATTTACAATCTTGTAAGGGGTAAAATTATATATCTCCTACTGTTTTATTACCCAAAAATCTATGTATTTTAGTTATTTTTATTCCATATAATATCATTCTAAAATTTAAAATAAATATTATAAAGAATATTTCATCTAATTTAATATTTTAATATTATAATTATCATATAAAAGTGTTACCCTTATATAAATTTTTGGAGTCATTGCAATTTCCTTGTATCATGCTGGTTTGATTTATTTCTTTAATTACAACTTGGCCCGCTAATAACTTCAAGCATGGGTTGCACAACTTTGGGCTTGATGAATTATTTTATGGGCTGGTCTTAATCAACTCAAAACAAGAATATATTAATTGGCTCATGTAATTGTTTATTGCTTGGATTCGCTTCAAAAATTCACAATTTACTTCACCAATTCCTTCCATGACTCACTTGTAAAAACAAATAAAAAAACATTAAATAATTAACAGGATTTACTCAAATACTCATCATAAACATTAGATAAATTGATATAAAATAACAGTATATTTTAACCTTATCAGTTTTTTTTTTTTATCTAAAGGTTCAAACCAATACCAAGTTTTAATCGTAATGATCAACTAAGAAGTACTGGTTGACTAATATGACTTGCAGGATGCTAGCATATATCTGTTATTCTAAATGTCCAACTTCTATAAAATGGCTTGCTGTAGAAGTTATATATCCCAATTATTATTCAACATATAATTAAGAAATAATTCTTGACACATATAACAAGATATAGCATACATAGTCCATCTTAAGCCAATTATTATTATTATTATTATTATTATTATTTTGAAACACATTTTAAGCCAATTTACAAACTGAAACTATTTCGCGCAATTCAAACAGCTTAGTAAGCTGTAGATATTAATCAAACATTGCATATATGTATATACAGCTTTTGAAGGGAATGGACGGTGCAGATTTTGTTGGGAATTAAAATGATGGACGGTTAAGATGAGGGGAATTATCTTCAGATTATCAAGAAATAATGGCCACTTATATGTGGAGCATATGAGTGGCCGACACGTGGATGGCAGTTGGACAAGTCTAATCTCTTCGTTTAGGTCAAGGTCAACTACATGTTTCTCATATGGGATTTTCTTCCCCAAACACAAGGAAAAGAACGAATTTGAAAAGTAGGATTAGAAAACTGAATTAATTTTTTTGGTACCCGCTAACTATTGTTACTTGGCGGCTTAGGCAGCGTTGGATTCAAGAATTCTTATAAGAAATGATACTTGTACAAAAAAACAATAATAATAATCAAAACTTAAAAATATTGTCAATATAAATTTTAAAAAAAATAAAAATATGATAACATGAAAAAATTCAAATTAAAAAATAAATAATCCACTTAATTTAGATAAATCATGTAATCTAACACTCAAAAAGTTCTAATTGAGATATTAAAAAAATAAAAATTATAAAAATTATATATCTTATAATTTTTTATACTAAACTTCTTATTTTAAATTATTGTAATCTCATTATCGATTTTATTAAAAATATGTCTCTCCAAATAAGTAAGCAAGCTACCATTCAATCACATATTCCTCATTCAATTAAATAAAACTAAAATTATTAAGTATATCCAAAAAAAAAAAAGAGATGTTTTTTTTTTTTTGATTAAATGTAATAAATTAAAATTTGAAATTTTAAAATTTATTGGTAGAAAAATTATTAAATATAAAAAGCTATATTTAATAATTAAGTTAATAATAAATATAATATTAAGAAAAAACAGGTTAAGTTTTTTAATAAATCCATTTTTTAATGTCTAAGACAAAGCATGAATAAGTAATGAATATCATATAATTTTCAAGGTAGAGCTTACGTGGGCAATGGTCGACTTATTGACCAAATAATAAATATCAATCGTAGACCCACAAAACTGTCCCATCACACCGTGTGGAACGGTGTTTTAGGCTTTTAGCAACCTGTCATCATTTATTGAGGGAGAGTCTTTTCTAGCTTTAATAAAGGGAGAATTCCAATATCCCCCTATAGTTTGACGAAATAATTAAAATTTCTCTATAGTTTGATAAAATAGTTAAAATTCTTCCAACTTTAAAAATCATTAATATCCCCCCTCTTGATTTTTAAAATAGATAAAAAAACCCCCTGTAATTTATTAAAATACCCAAAAAACCCCTTACCATTAATTTGGACGTTAAAGTCAACGGTTGACCGTTATCTGAAAGGAAAAATCCCAATATCCCCCTGTAGTTTGACGAAATAGCTAAAATTCCTCCTTATTTTAAAAAATCGCTAAAATCTCTCCTTACTTTAATAAATAGCTAAAATCCCCCCTCTTGATTTTTCAAAGTAGATAAAAAAAAAAACCTTCTGTAATTTATTAAATTATCCAAAAAACAGATTAAAATATAGTCAAGGAAGGAAATCAGTAGATGAGAAAGAATAACTTACCAGCATGCTGTGGCGAGCCGCGAACTCATCCAGTTCCTCGCCCCTAAGACACCTATTCTCCAAGACGTTCGCGTGATTGAGCATAATTGTTGCCCAGTTGTCAAGGAAAGAATTTAAGTATCTTCCTCCGGGACCCAGCTCGATATCTGATTTGGTGGGTGAAGGAGTTCTCTCGCGCTCCGGGATATCGCGCGCATCGTCGTGAGAAGCACCACGTCGCGATACAACGGTACGCCTAGTCGCATGCCCGCTGGGGCTAGCTCGGGTTGCCTCAGGAGCAACCTTAGAAGGAGCATCACCTTTTCCAGGCTGCGAACTGGAAGTCGGAGGTGACTGAAGACTTGCAAAAGCGTTTCAGAGAGGCACCTCGCTGGGAGCAGCAGTCGAAGGAGCAGAGGCTTTAGCAGCAACATGCACCTCGCTGGGAGCAGCGGTCGAAGGGACAGTGGCTTCAGCGACAACAGGCACTTCGTTGGGTGCAGCGACCGCGGGAGCCTGGTCCTGGCCAGATTGTTTGGAGCATTTTGAGGATGCTGCTGGAGTGGCCAAGTCTTCGGCGGGCCGTTTTGTTGAAGGAGCCAAGGAAGCTTGAAATATAGTGGGGCGTGCAGGAGGAGATTTCATGAGTATAAGTTTCCTCCTGTTGGCTGGAAGTTTCGTAGAAGAAGGAGCAGGGGCTGGAGCACGAGCTGGGGATGGCAATGAAGCCCCTGGAGTAGATATATGATGTGGAGAAGAGGATGGGTCAGTTTGTGTAGTAGGAGCTGCAGGGACTGGGTCTGATCCTGTCCGAGCTGGAGCAGGAACTGAAGAAGAACTTTTTTTAGACGCACCCTTTGAAGGGGTGCGAGTTGAAGACGATTTCGCCTTCGTTGGTGTGCGAGCTGAAGATGATTTTGCTTTAGACGAGGTGCGAGCAGGAGCACCTCGAGATGAAGTCTTCCGAGCTGGAGAAGGTGAGCGAATGTTATCCTCTGATGATGAAGAGACTGTTGGCGGAGGTCGGGAAGTAGACGCATCCTGAACTGAAACCTCAAAAACAGAAGGAAGTCTAGGCTTGTCACTCATCTTGCCTATATCTTCCTCAGCTCGCAGAAGAAGAGATTCCTTAGAAGGAGCAAGGCTGTAAGCTCTAAGGATAGCATCGTCGATTCTGCTGCTGATGCCTGCGTCCTCCGATTTGGCGAGCTTATCAAGAGCTCGTTCCTCCCCGCCATTGAGAGAAGATTCGTCCATTTTCAGCACTGCACAGCAAATGATCAAAAAGTGATAAGTAATGAAGATACAAAACGAAATCAGCTCGCTTTAATTTTCTTATGAATACCTGGTTTCAGGACGAAGTTGAAGTTTCGGAGATTTGCAAGAGATGGGCACGAGATATAAAACCAGCTCGTCTTGTACGGCCCAACGTTGGATTTGCCTTTCGCTTCTCCTTTGGGCAAAAGGTCTTTGTATTACGACTGACGAGCTGTGAGATAGTAAATACCATATGGTTTCTCTCCTTCTCCCGCACCCAGGGCCTTGAAGGAATAGAACTGCTGAATAATCTTCGGAGTTGGGGCATGAAGGCCGTTCCTGAGGAAGGCTATAGCCAGCGAGATCAGCTGTGTGTAAGAATTTGGAGTCAACTGAAAAGGCGCGAGCTTGACTTTGTTGAGAAATGCGATCAAGTACGGTGGAACGGGGAACCGTAACCCCTGCTCGAGATGCTGGGTGCTAACGGCGATGAATCCCTTGGGCGGATAACATGCATGATTGCTTGAATCAGGCAACAGTATGCGGCAACCAAAAGGAATATGGAATTGCTTGACAAGTCCTTCCACCTCAGGACGTTTTAGCAATGTGGGATGACGAGCGAGCGCCTCACGAGCCTCTCTTCCCTGAATAGCGTGAGCTCGGGCTTTGTCATGCTCACGAGCTTCATTGCTTGGAATCATTCCCTTACGAGTTCCACTTGAAGACATCTAAAAAAAAAAAAAAAAAGTATGTCATTGTAGGAACAATAATGGTGATGGAGAAAAGTAAACCTAAGACAGAAAGTCTGAAGAAGAAGGTGCCTCACCTTGAATCGTTGATGAAAAGAAGAACGACGAAGTAAGGATGTTGATTTCGAGAAAAGGCAGTAGGTCCTGGTTGCTGGAAAGCTTGAAACACTTATTTGCTTTGGAAGAAAGTGACAGATGAAAGAAGAAAATGGAAAGGGACCAATGATTTATATAGACAAGCAAGCGTGAGTCCCAACCGTCAGATCTTTGGAAAGTGTAACCGTCATAAATCTGACGGTGCAGCGTAAAGCATGGCTTTGGAAATCATGCAGCCGTCAGTTGAAGGACGTGCGCATTAAATGTGCGTGTAAAGGACGTGCAGACGTCGCTTCAGTTACCACCTGCATGATCGCCACGTGTCGCAACTGAAAAGGTGGAATTTGAAAGTGCACAGAGGTGGTTACAAAAGTAAGCGTGCCAAGGAAGCCAACTTTTACCAGCAATTCAAGCTCCCAGCTCGCTGAAGCAAACTGAGAGCTGGGGGGCTAATGTTATGCGTATTTTTCGGACTCAGTAGTTGGGCTGGTAAAAGTCCAATTTAGGCCCGTTTAAGACCCGATAAGAAGGCTCAATAAGGTCAACGTAGTCAAAGCCCATCAGACGAGGCCCAGTATTGACTCAAAGACCATCAAACCTTCCAGCTGGTATCAACAGACCCATAAATACAGCCAGGTCGCAGCTCGCCGCTTGCGCAGCTCGTCTCTCAGCGAGCTTGGGCTCAAGACCACCATAACACGTCAGCTCGCTCAGACGCGTGATAAGCACAGTATCTCCCAGAAAAGGCAGTTACCAAGTGCAACCATGATTCTCTCTCCAAATATGGCAATTGCCCAATCAAACCATGATTTTTTCGTCAGATATGGAGATCAATTCGAAGTCAAATTCAAATCATCATTATCTTGAGATAAATATAGTAATTTCCTGATATTATCTAAATATATTAGGAAGTATAATTAATTTATAATTCTTTTCCTTATTTTTCCCAATTGTTTAGGGAATGTAATTAATTCAGGATTCTCTTCCTGATTTGATACAACCAGAATTGTAACACTTCTTTCCCTATAAATAGAGATCGAAATCATTGTAACAAAGGACAATACACAATATTCAATAATATACTGTCACTCTGCAGAATTTAAGAGTTGGACAGTCGTGGACGTAGGCCTGTTATTGCCGAACCACGTAAAATGCTTCGTGTTCCTCGTTTGATCTTCTGTTCCTGTCTTTGTCTTTTCTTGGTATTTGTGCTTTCTCACATTGATTGCAGATATTGGACATTGATTACTCGTCGACTGAATTCCAACGTCGACAGATAAGTTCAGAATTTGAACAACAATATGATCTCTTAGTAAACATGCATTCTTATAACTGAAAGAGATTTGAGTTGTTAATTAGAATTAACTCGTTTTTTTCTTTTTCTTCCGGAAACAGACACCTCACCTAGCTAACATCATATATCAACACAGATTAAAATAAATTCCCTTTTAAAAGTCTGCTGAGCAAATTGATCCACTGACCTCTTGTCTTCATTGCAATAATTTAACTAACTGGACTATTCTTTTGAACAATTTACTTAGTCAATGTTGTTGTACTTCATTACATCTGGCAGTATAAATTCTCTGACTATAAATGCTTGCATTTCTATCACGAGCAGCGTACCAAGAAGCAGAAATGTCGATGGAGATTCTCAACCTGTTGATATTTGCATTTTGTGTTGTAATTGCTCCCACAGTTCTCGTCCATGCCCGAAGTCAATCAGGTTAGATTTGGAGTACTCAAAAACAGTTTTGAATATTAGTTTTTCTGATTAGTTATATTCTCAAACTATGTATTTAAACTTTGTTCTGAATTTCTCTCCATCTTTCTATCTGTGTCAGGCTTTATTACCCTCGATTGTGGATTGCCGGAACAATCTGCATACACCGACAATAAAACAGGCATAAATTATACTTCGGACAGAAGCTCCACAGAGGCTGGTGTAAGCTACAATATATCAAGTGAATACAAGAAAGACACCCTGGAACAACCATTCCTGACAGTCAGAAGCTTCCCCCAAGGAATGAAAAATTGTTACACTCTAAAACCTGCTCCAGGATATACTAAGGTTCTTATTAGAGCAAGTTTCATGTATGGGAATTATGATGGCAAAAATAAACCACCAAGTTTCGATCTCCTTCTCGAAGCTGATATGTGGGATTCGGTGGAATTGCAAGATGCAACAACCATCGTTTCCAAGGAAATCATCTACGTCCATCCCAAAAATTATATAGATGTTTGTCTTGTAAACAAAGGGTTAGGCACACCTTTCATATCTTTATTGGAATTAAGACCCGTAGCAAATTCCAGTTATCCTACTAATTTAGGAACAGCATTGCTCCTCTGTTGGCGATGGGATGTTGGTTCAACGGCCGCCAATCCTAATGAAACATACAGGCAAGTTGCTTTGTAGAGTAGAAGAGGTTTTTTTTTTTTTTTATATTGAATATATATTATTAATTTAATTAAAATTAACCATAATCTATAGGTTTAAAGATGATGTTTATGATCGCATATGGTCGCCCTACACAAGATCCAACTGGATAACATTAAGTACCTCGTCCAAAATTTCCAGCGCCTTTGTGGATGACTACCAGCCACCATCTGAGGTTTTGCAGACCGCCGCCATCCCAGCAAATGGTAGCGATTCATTGATAATCAGCTGGAAGCCCAGTGATCCCACATCGACGTTCTTTGCATTCGCTTACTTTGCAGAGCTTAACCAGAGCCAAGCCGAAGACCAGACTAGAGAACTGAACACCTATGTGAATGGAGAGATGTGGGTCAAACCTTTCACTCCACCTTACTTAAATTGGAAAACTGTATACACCGATACCGATTTACCCATTCGTGGAGAAAAACTTGAGATTTCAATCAACAAAAGTGAGGACTCACTACTGCCGCCCATCCTCAACGGCTTTGAGTTATATCAAGCCAAACAATTTCTTCAATTGTTATCCAACCAACAAGATGGTATGCTTCTTCTTCAATATTTTGGAAATGAAAATTTTTTAGGAAGAATGTCATACTTTACTGGGTATACACATTTTAACTTCGTTTGTGAAAATTCAGATCAAGATAAAATAAACTCATCTCCCTAAAGGATATTCAATAAATTCAACTAACTAAAGTTTAATTTTTATTTCTCTTTTCCTAACGGATTTTGCTTTGTTCTTCTAAATGCATATAAAACTATTAGTTGATGCTATAATGAATATAAAGAGAGAATATGGAGTGAAAAGAAATTGGCAAGGAGACCCATGTGCCCCTGTAGAATACTTATGGCAAGGTCTTAATTGCAGCTACCCTGATTATGATTCCCCAAGGATCACATCCCTGTAAGTTTTATAATGGCCTTTAAATGTGCATCCTATACTTCTTTACAATTTTTTGTTTTTTTTGTTTTTTTTTAATTGTTACTAAAAAAATATTTTTGCAACATGCAGGAACTTGTCTAGCAGCCATATATCTGGGGAGATATCTCATCATATTTCTGGTCTCACATTACTGCAGTCTCTGTGAGCATTTCAATGTGTCATGAATCTGAATTAAAGTTTATATTGGAAACCTACTACATATTGATGAGGACAAAGTCAGTTTAATTAATTAACATTTCCAATCATCATTACAGGGACTTATCAAACAATAATCTGACTGGACCGGTGCCTGATTTTCTGTTACAACTATTATCCTTGACTGTGCTGTAAGTCTGCATAATTGTGATCCATAATAGATGTTGCTTTTCATTATAATTTAAATAAAAATGGATCATATACTATTCTTTTGCAGAAATTTAGGACGAAACAATCTCCAAGGTTCAATTCCAGCTGGACTTAGTGCAAAAGGGAACAATGGTCAGCTATCATTAAGGTTTGCTTTCAGTCTTGCACAGTTCTTGATCAACATGGCTGTCAATACGTGCCTGTCATTATTTATTTTTTTTCTTTTTCTCTTTCCTATTTGGGATAATTGCACAAACTCGCCTAGACTTTTATCCAACACTTAAAGCAAATTATGAATTAGCTATCTGGTTGAAATCGATTCTCAAGCACAATAAACTCTATAAGTTTATTATAATTTAACTACTCACAGTTAATCACAAACCGTTAAAGTTAACAATTAATGATTACTAGTAATAAAGGGGTATAAAGACTATAATACCCTTAAATTAAAAAAATAGAATTAAAAATATAAAATTAGTAATTAGGTCTAGACCCATACCCACTAACAAACCTGTACCCACTCCCTAAACCTTTCCCTTATCCACCACCACCTCCCCTTCCCCCTCCACCTCTACCGTAACCAGACCCATACCTAGAAATTCCACCTCCACCACCACCACCACTACCTCTCTATCTCTTCGTCTTCCCCATCGGTCCACGACCACCGCTAGGCTTTGAAACATCAATCAGCATCAAACAACATCAAACGTGAACAAAAAAAAAAATTATGTTTTCAAATGTCAAAACATCAATCATCATTAAACATAAACAAAACATCAAACCATCATCAAACATGAACAAAAACAAAATTGCAAACCCAGAAATGGGTTTCAAATTTGAAACCCATTTCTGGGTTTCATGAGTTTCCATCTAGAAACCTGTTTCTAGGTTTCCAAATGGAAACCCAGATGGTTTTCATTTTAGTTGACCGAAATCTTCCACTTCCACCATTGTCAATCACTTTTTTTTTCTTCTACCTCGTTCTTTTTCCATTTCTTTTCTTTCTCATTACCCTCTATCGGGATCTTGGATCTCCATTTCCATGGGCATGTAGATAGGTGGAGTATGGTGGAGATCCCATCTCCACCCTTCAATTTTAATTTTATTATTTTTTTTTAATTTTTTGGTTTTTTAAAATTTAACTTTACCATTTATCAACATGATGGACAGTGGAGTATTTTCTAAGATTTTTATTTTTCAAACTACTTTTTTTTTAGACTTAATTTTCTTTTTTATTTTTTTTTTAAAATAAAAAAAAAAATAGAAAAAAAAAACTATCCCTAAAGGTTTTTAAGTTAATTGAGGTTGACTAATGGTTAGTAGATATTTTGTAATAAATAAATAAATAGATTGTTTTTTTCAATTATAACTTAGTGATGCTGAATTATACTTATTAAATTATTTTTGTTTTTTTTTTTAAGTGATCAAACTATTTATAACTATCCAAAAATAATTATAACTACCAAATCGAGATATTTGGTTTTATGTTTGTTCTAGTTTATAAAATTAATATTTTCTAGTTCATCATCATCCAAAAATAAGATCTCTTGACTTTTTTCTTTTTTTTTAAAAAAAAAAAAAAAACTATTAAACACGTAAACACGTAAATCATCAATGAATATTCTACAACAAATCTTCTTCAAAGTCAGCATAAATACAAAATCCTTCTTCTCTTTTAGTCAATATCAACTAAACAACAAAATTAAGTAAATCTAAAGCTTGATATCACGGGCCCAATAAAAACAAAAACAAAAAAAACAAAAAACAAAAAACAAAAAACCAAAAACATGGAGTTGTGATGAGTCGCTCCAAAGGATCTCCATTTTTCCATCTATAATGGAGGCTTTGATGGAAGAAGCTCTATCAAAGATGAAGCCTTTTCCATATCTCATTTGAATGAGATCTTATGGGTGAGAGTGTATTTTTTAAAAAAAAAATAAAAAAATTATGGTTTAATTAATTGTATTATGAAAAAATGTACTACCCCCAATAGGGTTAACCACTGTTGAAATTAACTGTCAATGAAGAAGTTAAGGGCATTTTGCTGTCAGTTTAGAAAAACCTAAATATGGCTCAGATATAGGCAAAAGTTAATGTATGTTTGTGCAATTTTTCTTTTTCTTTTTCTTTTAATAGCTAGTAAAAATAATATGTACACGGAAAGGAATTTTTTGTGAACTCTCGAGCCTTAAATTGGTAACCTCATCTTCTCTTGTTTATAGCCTGGAAGGAAACCGAGATCTTTGTCTTTCAACATCATGTGCGAAAAAGAACAACATCGTTGTTCCGGTTCTAACATCATTTCTAGCAGTTTCAGTCCTCGTAGCTACATTATCTATTATGTTAATCCTCAAAACAAGAAGCCAAGGTACATGAATTCTTTGCAGCACAAAACTTTATAAAAAAGTTATTCGGTGAATCATGCTCGTGACTTGTGAGACTCATTATTGTATTGTCCAGGCATCACTTGGAAAAAAAATAAGAGGTTACTGGAGGGAAATAGAAGGTTCTCTTATGCCGATGTTGTGAGAATTACTAATAACTTTGAGAGGATTATTGGAAAAGGTGGTTTTGGAACAGTATATCATGGAAACTTAGAGGACACGCAAGTTGCTGTGAAGATGCTTTCACTATCATCAATTCAAGGTGATAAGGAATTTCAAACTGAGGTATGTAAGTTTGCAACCTGTACACAAAATTTTCAATTTTTTTATAGTTATACTACTAACATGAGATTTTATTTATAGGTTGAACTTCTTTTAAGAGTTCATCATAAGAACTTGACAACTCTGGTTGGGTATTGTGATGATGGCACGAACAAGGGACTAATCTATGAATTCATGGCAAATGGAAACCTAGAATCACATCTGTTAGGTTTGTTCATTAGTTGGTTAATTTTTTCTAGGTACCAGTATAATAGAATCTGCATTACTGAAATTTCGGTTCAACTATTGTTTTCTGACCGATATTAAACGAGTCTAGTGCTTTTTATCTTCGGCGATCCGCAAGCTATGAATAGATCAAAGGTTTTGTCATTAATTAACCAAATAAAAAATAATACTCTTACTTTTTTTAATTTAATAGATGAAGGAAACAGTACAGCAGATATCTTAAGTTGGGAAGGGAGGCTTCAAATAGCGATAGAAGCAGCACAAGGTTAGGAATATAATTATTTGTATGATTTTTACTTAGCAATTTAATTTCCACGTCACTTTTAGTATAAATGGATGATAGTTAGATATTTCATATTTATTAAATCTGAAGTGCAGGATTGGATTATCTCCACAGTGGTTGTAAGCCATCCATAGTCCATAGAGATGTGAAACCTACAAATATTTTATTAAATGAAAAGTTTCAGGCTAAGATATCTGATTTTGGCCTTTCACGAATTTTTCCAATTGAAAGTGGCATTTATGTGTCGACAACCATTGCAGGCACTCCTGGATACCTCGATCCTGAGTAAGTACTTTTATGGAATGAAAGTAAGTTAATTCATATTATTTATTTGAAGTTAAAATCGGCAAGTCATTAATGGCCTTGCAGGTACTATACATCAAACAGATTGACTGAAAAAAGTGATATTTATAGTTTTGGAGTGGTTCTCTTACAGATAATCACAAGTAAACCAGTAATGGAAAGATCTGAAGATAAGACTCATATAATTCAATGGGTGAGTTTCATGCTTGCCAAAGGGGATTTCAGAAAAGTTGTTGATCCAAGATTACATAGAGATTTCAACATGGACTCTGTTTCCAAAGCTGTAAAAGTGGCCATCGCTTGTGTTTCCCAAAATGCAGCTGAGAGGCCTACTATGAATCAAGTGGTGATCGATTTGAGTGAGTCCCTGGCAATTGAGATAGCTTGCAAAAAAGTCAGCCGTGAGACTGAATCTGAAGATTCCATTAAATCGATTAGTCTGAATATGTGTTCTGAACTACCTCCCCGCGTAAGGTAGTGCTTTCACAGTGTATCCTGCTTCAGTTTGTAATTACGAATATTTGTCTGTGTAGTTCTTGTGTACAGGTAATCGCACGTAATGACAGATGCCAACCATATTAATAGCTCATGGCAGTGAAGAACAGACCTTGTTCTAGTGCCTAAAAAACATATCCTAAAGCTTTTGTATATTTTGCCCTGTCTTGGCAAAGGAACTTACTTTGTAAGCCTGCTCTTAGGTGTTTCTGTTAGATCAATATCCATCCCTTACGAGACTGTTTGAATTGCAGGGGAATAGATTAGTCTCAATCTGTAAATTGGATTTAGATGGAGTACTTATGTTATTTCCTTGCTATGTATCAAGAATTATTTTATAATTATATGTAGAATGATAATTGAAATATATTGCCATTTTATAAAATTTGGACAATTAGAATAATAGATTTGTGCTATGTCAAAGGATGAAGCCATTTTAATGGCTTATTAAATGAAGTCAAGTCTGATTGGCCAAGACGGAGGTGGATATTGACTTTGGTCAATAACTTAAATCTTGGAGTACATCAACTAACGGTCAAGAAATAAAATAACTAGTCTTCATGGGGAAGGAATGTAATTCACCGCCATGCATTTCCTATAAATAAGCATTTGTGTTTAGTTGTTCTGCATCCCATTTTCAATCAAAATTGAGAAACTCACTTCTCCCTCCATATTGTTTTCATTTGTAATTTTCTTCAAGAATATTAAAGATGGTAATTTTATTGGTTTGATAAAAATCATTTTAGTTATGGTTTATAGATGTTTATCTTGTATTGGAGGTTTTATCACGTAAATTTAATATAAACTATTTTTATCTTTTATTACTTTTATTTGTATTCAATTATTATTTTCAATTTTAAATTTACGAGTTATATAACATGCTAAATGCTGCAAGTTATATTTGCCAAGTAGTGCTTCTTATTTGATCATTACAAATGCTGAAAAAATTATTGGTTTGAACCTTTAACTGGAAAGCAAAAAATAAAATAAAGGGAAAAATCTAAAATACTCCTTAAATGAAAAATATTATCAATTCATTCTCTCAGGTTTTTCTTTTCATTTTCATTTTAACAGTCTTGTATCTAAATATGATTTTGCATACGAAAAACTTCTTTATACATCCTGTCAATGGATAGAAGATTTTTTAATTATTTAAAACAATTCAAAAGGAGCTTATACATTTTTAAATGATGGAGACAACAAAGTTTCAAACATCTTGAAGTGGGAAAAGAGACTTCAGATAGCAACAGAGGCAGCACTAGGTTAGGTAGTAGATGGATTGCAAACTTCCTTTTCACTTTCCGCATTTTCTTCTTCTATGGTTATAAGTGAACTAATATGCATTAAATTTTAATTTGAAATGTAGGATTGGAATATCTCCATAATGGTTGTAAACCACCCATCGTCCATAGAGATGTTAAATCCACAAACATCTTGTTGAATGAAAACTTCCAGGGTAAATTAGCTGATTTTGGCCTTTCCCGAATTTTTCCTACGGAAAGTGAAACTCTTGTGCTAACGACTATTGGCTTGCCTGGATGCCTTGATCTTGAGTAAGGAGTAGTCTTTTTATTAAACCAATCAACTATTGATTCTACTCATCCTAATTTGATTATACAGCCATTGCATAAAAGAAATTAGTTTCATGAAGTTTCTATAGACTTAGTCATGCATTTTGGGCCTACAAGTACTATCCATCAAACAGGTTGACAGAAAAAGTGATATATATAGTTTTGGAGTGGTTCTTCTAGAGCTAATAACAAGTAAACCCGCGATTGAAAAATCACATGAGAGGACTCATTTAAGTTAATGGGTGAGTTTTATGCTTGCCAAAGTAGATATTAAAAATGTAGTTGATCCAAGTTTACATGGCGATTTTGATATCAACTCAGTCTGGAAAGCCGTTGAAATAGCTATGGCTTGTGTTTCTCCTAATTCAGCCAAAAGGCCAACCATGACTCAGGTAGTGATGGAGTTGAACGAGTGTTTGCCAATCGAGAGAGCCCATGGAGAGGCAGATGACGAAACAGAGACAAATGTGTAGCGTTCGATACCTTTTTTTACTTCAGTACGTGTGTAATTTCTGCTTCATTTGACGTATAATTTCTGAAATTGTGGGTGTTTTAAAGTGAATCTGCTGTGATTTCTTTAATATATTTGTGTTTCAAAGATCATTTCTTCATTATAAAATAGAGCAGATAAAGAAAGAAATTTAAGCTTGACACAAAATCAGAATTGGAAATCAGAATAACAGAACGCTGCAAGTGATCGTTTGCAATTAACATCTATTCTCAGCTGAAGAATACAATTAATTAAATCAATTTAAATTGTGATTTTGGATAGAAAAATATAAATAAATTCAGTCAAATGTGAAAAAACTATGAAAAAGTGTTAATAAGCTTCATATGATCTTAATATTTTAACTCTTTTGCAGAGATGTGAAGAATCTGTATTGTCTCTCTTTACCTAATTTTGATTCAAAAATTAGCGTAAAACTCAATAAGGTGATAGATTTGACACAAGAAAACATAGGAGATCATTCTAATTGTATGCTGGAGAAAAACCAGTTTTTGTAACAATCATCAATTTGCTAACATACTAACTAATATTTAAATAGAACAACCAAAGAGCAACCTTGAGAAAGAAGGAAATTATCTTCTGTATTTACATTTTATACTTTTTCCCGGTGGTAATACAGTTTGTCCTGACCTGGTCTACCCTGCAAACTCATCATCCGAAATGAAACAATTAGTATCAAGATATTGGTTGTCCCTCCAAATCCTGCAGCACGTGTCAGTGTGTCACCAACATAAAAGTTTCAGAATCTAATGAAGAAACAGTTTCATGATAACGGTAAACTTACATTGTTTTCTTCTGTAATGACATGAGCTGAATGACGAGTGCACAAGAATCATTCAGAGGAATGAAGTAATATTAGAACTTAATGAGTTTCTCTACACTTCATCATCAAATATATTGTTTAAATATATAATAACTAATTCATGAATTTTGCTAGTGGATAATCTGTGACAAGAAGCCTGGAAGTCAATCAAAATGAAAGTGATATATAATATGGCTTCTCAAGGATTATTTTGTATGCAACCTTTGCAGTCATGATCATGCTGACATCTCAACTGAATCTGTAAAAATGGCAGTCAGAACTTCCTCTCCCATAGGCCCATGCATAGATTCTTATAAAGATATAATATGTCATTGATTAGTGCAATTGCGAATTTTCTAATATCAAATAAAAATTAAATAACCATTTTTTTAAAATAATTTTAATATTGTGAGCCATTGATATATTGACTTTGTTATAATTAATACAAGCTATAAATTATTTTTCTATAATTAATGACCCACAATTTTATAAGTAACATTATTTAACACTTACATGTTAATAGATACATTTAAAAGATTATTTATATTAATTTTATTGAAAGGTTCTATATACCCAGAAAATTTGCAATTGGTAGATATATAATTCATGAATTACAAATAGCAACAATAAGGTCATTATATGACATACTCAGGAGTGACTGGACTATATATGGACTCTTGAAAACGATTATAAACTCTTTACTTTAATATTTTCTATAAGACTGATCTAAACAGATCCGGTCTCTCCGTACTTTTAATTAAGTCCTTTTCATGTCTAAACAGATCAAGGTCCTTTGTTTTCACTGGCCCAAGGTCCTTGTTTTACCTGTTCAGACACTTATTTGAGAAAAAGAATTATAGTTGGTAGTATTTTTTTTATTTATTTAATCACACATATGTGATAGCAACTTGAGCTATACGTTAAAATAATAATATGACGGTAGACTTCACTTTGGCAATATATATTCAACCGCCATAACTATTTCTTTATGATCCTGAGCTAGAAGAAACTGAAATGGTGAAGGAGATGTTAATGCGTTTGGTGTTTGCATTTTTTGGTGGTCTTGCTCTAAGTACAATACTTCTGGTTCATGCCCAGAACCAAACAGGTTTCAGTACCTCTATTTCTAAGTATCGTTTCCCATATAGTCATTCACAAACTGTGTATGAGATTATTTTCTCTGTTTCCTCTATGTTTTTATATCTCTTGGGTTTCATCAGCATAGATCGTGGAGCGCCGCAAGACTTGATATACACTGAACGGACAACAGGCAAAAATTACATATCGGATGCAAACTTCACGGACACTGGTGAAGTCTATAATATATCATCTGAATATAACAGTGGCACCCTGGCATAACCATTTTTGAATCTCAGAAGCTTCCCTGAAGGAACCAGAAATTGTTAAACCCTCGAGCCAGATCGTAGCAACACTGAAAAGTTTTTAATTAGATTGAGTTTCATGTATGGGAATTATGATGGCCAGAATAAGCTACCAAGTTTCGATCTCCTTCTTGAAGCCGATGAGTGGGATTCAGTGCAATTTAAAGATGCATCCGTGATTGTTTTTAAGGAAATAATCCATGTTCCCAAGAAAAACTACATAGATGTCTGTCTTGTAAACATAGGCTCTGAGGCACCTTTCATGTCAGCATTAGAATTAAGGCCCTTAGAAAATGGTACTTATCAAACTGGTCCTGCAGGAGTATCATTACTCCTCTTCTCTCGATTGGATGTAGGTTCGACGACCACGGAACCTTTCAGCAGGTAAGTACTTTATATTATAATGAAATATCATCTTGACGTTTGTTCCGAGATAAGTTTTAAAGTTGTTATTAAATTTTCACATTTACATTTTATTTTATTTTATTGTAGTAGATCTTTTATCTTTATCTAAACTATATTATAGGATTAAAGATGACACTTGTCATCGCATGTGGTCACCCTACACAAAATCCAACTGGCTGATACTAAGTAGCTCGTCCTACGTCAAGACAGAATTCTTATCACCTACCATCCACAGTCTTGCAGACAGCTGTCATGCCAGGAAATGATAGCAATACATTGGTTACAGATTGGGAACCAAATGACCCCACATCAAGGTACTTTGCTTACTTTCGCAGATCTTGACCCGAGCGAAGAACATAATAATAATAGAGAAGAAAACATTTATTTCAATTGAGACCTCTTCTATGGACCTTTTGATCCCCCTGACCTGTCCGTTTATACTATATACAGCACATATGCCTTCAGTGGAGAAAGACTTGAGTTCTCGTTCAACAAAACAAAAAAATCACTCCTACCACCCATTGTCAACGCCATCGAGCTATATCAACCGAAAACACTGTTTCAGTTGCTAACAAACCAACAAGACGGTATGTCCTGGCAGTTATTTGTAATCAAAATTGTCAAAGTGTGAATTTAACTTTTTATAAAGTGCAACCTTCAACTTCTTTAAATAAAGACAAAATAAATTCGTTTTTCTAATATTGATTGCATCCAATTGCCGAATTTTAACATCCTGCCAACAACATAATCTCCACAAAAGAAGGACTATTCTCTGCATCATTTCCAGAGCAGAATATCAAAACTCTTATTTTTTTCATTTTTTTAATGGATTTTGGTTAGTGTTTGTCACAGCTGATGCAAAACAGAACTGGGAGCAGAATGAGAGCAAAGAAAATGCAGGAAAAAAAGAAACTAATTTTTCATTCATCTATTGGTTTATATATACATATAAGACAAAATATTAGGTAAAAAGAGATTGGTAAAAACATCACCGTAACCAACTCATTACCAATACAAAAGGACCATACCCTTAAAATATGGATTGCCATAAGTTTTCAATCAAAAAGTTTGACAGTACAACTTGTACAACAAAATAAAAGAGACAAAGAACAACTTTTCTAGAAAAATCTCGTAGTCTAACACTCCTTTGAAATTTTTCTTGGACACACCAAGCTTTGCTCTCATGAGCTCAAACTTTCCCTTAGGAAGTGCTTTGGTTAAAATGTCCACAATCTGTTCTTTAGAGGTGCAGTGAACACTGACTTCCCCAAGCTTTTCAGCTTCTCTAATGGCATGAAACTTTACTCTAATATGCTTTGTTTTACCATGTTGAACTGGATTCTTAGTGATTGCAATGGCTGACTTGTTATCTACCCAAATAAAAATAGCTTCATCTTGTTTTTGCCCAACATCTGACAACACTTTTCTAAGCCAAATGGCTTGATTTGCTGCTGCTGCTGCAGATATATATTTAGCTTTAGCTGTTGATTGAGCAACAACTTCTTGTTTCTTTGAGTTCCAAGAGAAAACACCACTTCCAAATGAAAAAACAAAACCAGAGTTACTCTTGGAATCATGAAAGCTTCCAGCCCAATCACTGTCTGCATAACCTTGCAATTTCCCACTTTCTTTCTTCTCATACCAAATACCAAAATCAGTTGTCTTTTTTATGTATCTTAGGATTCTTTTTGCTGCACCAAAGTGAGTTTGGCTAGAGAATTCATAAATCTTGAAAGCAAACTTGCTGCAAACATCAAGTCTGGTCTGGTGGCAGACAAATACAACAAACTACCAATCAAACTTCTATAATAAGTTGAAGCGTTTACCTTGCTTTCTTCATCATTCAAAATGAGTTTTTCATTAACAACCAATGGGGTAGCTACTGGTTTGCAATTTTCCATCTGAAATCTTTTCAAGATCTCCTTGGCATACTTTATTTGTGAGATGAAAATACCTACATCTGATTGACAGACTTCCATTCAGAAAATAGCTCATCTCACCAAAGTCTGACATTTCAAACTCACTCTCCATGCAAGTTTTGAATTCTTTCAACCATTTTGTGTCTCCTCTTGTAACAAGAAGGTTATCAACATACAAGGAAACAATGAGCTACACATCATCTCCACTTTCTTTCCCATACAAGGTAGCTTTATTGTCACTTTTCTTGAATTCTTGTTTTAGCAAATAATTATCAATTCTACTGTACCAAGCCCTTGGAGCTTGCTTTAAGCCATAGAGAGCTTTGTTAAGCTTGTAAACCTTTTCTTCACAACCAATCATTGTAAAACCTTCTGGTTGTTCTACATACACATTTTCATCAAGAACACCATTTAAGAAGGCTGACTTGACATCCAAATGGTATATTTTCCAACCTAATTTTGCTGCTAAGGCTATCAACAACCTTATTGTATCATGTCTTGCCACAAGAGCAAAAATGTCTTAGTAATCAACACCTTATTGTTGAGAATACCCTTTAACTACTAGCCTAGCTTTCAATTTGTTTACAGAACCATTTGGATTCAACTTGGTTCTATAAACCCACTTCACACCAATGACTTTCTCATCTTCAGGTCTGTCAACAAGTAGCCATATTCCATTTTTCTCAATCGTGTTGATCTCCTCCTTCATTGCAACTCTCCAATTGTGTGACCTTGCAGCTTCATCATAGCTTGCTGGTTTTAAGGTTGCAACATTACATCTTGCATATATGTCATCCAAATGCCTACTGCCCCTAAAAACCATCTCAGAATCATTGTCTGAATCACTTTTTGTTTTAGCAACTTGTTTTTGTTGGGAAACCACTCCGCTATTTTGATTCTTGGATGTTACTTTAGCTTCATTCTTCTCTCAATTTGATTTTACAGCTTCATCAAATTTCACATTTCTGCTAACTAAAACTTTATCGATCTTTAAGTTGAAAATTTTATAGCCTTTTTAATTGTTGCTATAACCCAAAAAAAAAAAAAAAAAATCAACCTTTTACTTTTGATCCAACTTGTCTCTTTTAACATTCAAAACTAAAGTATAACACACACAACCAAACACTTTGAGATGCTCCACTGAAAGCTTTACACCATACCAAGCTTCAAATGGTGTTTTTCCTTTCAAGGCTTGTGTTGGTAGCCTGTTTAGCAAGTATACTAAAGTGTTAACTATCTCTGTCTAAAAGGTTTTTGGTAGATTTTTTTTCAAACAAGAAGTATCTAGACATCTCCATCACTATTTTATTTTTCTTTCACTCACTCCATTTTGTTGAGGAGTGTAAGGCATGATAAGTTGGTGTTGTATGCCAGCTGCACCATAAAACTTATTGAAATCTCTAGATGTATATTCTGTTCCATTAGATCTTAGCTTTTTTATCTGACATCTTGATTGGTTTTCAATATAAGCTTTCAACTTTTGAAATGCATCAAATGCTTTTGACTTTTGCTTCAAAAAGAAAACCCAACACATCCTTATACAATCATCTATGAAAAGAAGAAAATATTTTTCCCATTCAAAGAAGAGTACTCATTGGTCCACACAAGTTAGTGTGGATTAGTTGCAGTTGTTCAGAAGCTCTCTAACTTTAGTTTAAAGAGAATGGCAGCTTGCTTTGCTTCCCATGTTGACACACATCACACACTCCTTGATCATCATGAATAAGTGGCATATTTTGAGCTAATCCATGTGTATGCATATGCTTTAAAGAAATAAAATTGTAGTGCCCAAACCTTTTGCGCAAAATGATTGAATCATCAACAATACTAGGATAGCATACAAAGTAGGCTTTTTCAATTCAACTGAGAAACCTTTGTCTCTCATATTAATTATCATAAGCTTATAGCCATAAGGGTCATTTATGGTGCATGACTTATCTTGAAAAATCAAAGCATATTGTTTTTCAAGCATTTGTCCAACACTAAGCAAACTTTGATCTATCTCATGAACAAATAAAACATCATGTATAAGTTTTGTACTTAAGGGAGTCTCAACTATAATTTTTTTTTTTCCAGCACATCAACATAATCTCCATCGCCAATTGTCACTTTGGAGGTATAAGACCTATCTAAGTCCTTGAAAAGTTCAACATTATAAGTCATGTGGTTTGTACAACCAATGTTAATGAGCCAAACTTCTTTGTTGATATTTGTTGCATAACAAGAAGCAACAAATAGGTTTTCTGCTACCTGTTCATGATTCTCAACAACCTTTGCTTGTTGTCCTTGTTGATTAGGCTTGTTTTAACATACTTTATCCATGTGACCAAGTTTATTGCATGCTTTGCATCTTACTCCAGGTTTGTACCAAAAAAAAATATTTTTGAATGGTTAGTCTTTTTACGGTGAGAACAATGTGGATACTTTCCTTTTCTAGCTCCACCTTTATAGTTTAAACCCTCTTTCTTTTTCTTCTCTTTTTCTCTCCAGGTTGCTTTCTTCCTATACTACTACTTGGTTGTTTTTCCTTTAACTTTGCTTGAAAAGCCCCTTCTGAAGTTTCTTCAAGTCTAAATGCTCTCCTTTGCTTAAAAGCTTGAAGAGCATTAATCACTTCTGACAATGTTAGTTGAGAAATGTCTTTTGAGTCTTCTAAGGAGGATATTTTAGACTCAGACCTTTCCAGTACATGAACAAGCACTTTCTCAATAATTCTCTTCTCAGTTAACTCTTCTCCAAGTAGCCTAATTTGATTTACAATCTTCATGAGTTTATCTGTGTACTTTTTGACAGTCTCACTCTCTTTCATCCTGAGAACTTCAAATTCCCTTCTCAAATTTAGCACTTGCATCTACCTTGTCTTGTTACTATCTCAAAACTCTTCTTTAAGCTTATCCCAAGCTTCTTTTGCTGTTTCACATGATTCTTGTAAAGATTACATCTGAAACTACACTATAAATGGTAGATAAGGCTTTGTATTTTTTAGCACACTCTTCGTTGTGTTGCTTAATATGAGCAACTGTTGGATTTGCTCTCAATGGAGGTGGTTCAGCTCCAGTTTCTACTACCTCCCACAAGTCGAATGCTCTCAAGAAAGCCTTCATTTTCACTGCCCAAATTTGATAGTTTTCACTTGTAAATGTTGGAGGTGAAGGAGCTGAAAAACTCTTTGAAGCCATGATAGATTCTCAGGTGAACTACTAGTGTTAAGGAAGAAAAACCTTGCTGGTTTTCACTCAAACTCACAGCCTTTAAAGATTGGTTTTTCTAATATCATGTCATAGCTTACTTATGCAAAACAAAACTGGGAGCAAAATGAGAGCAAAGAAAATGCAAAGAAAAAAGGAACTAACTTTTCATTCATCTATTGGTTTATATATATATATATATATATATATATATATAGACAAAGTATTAGCTGAAAAGAGATTGGTAAAACATCACCATAACCAACCATTACCAAATACAAAAGGACCATACCCTTAAAACATGGATTACCATTAGTTTTCAACCAAAAAATTTGACAATACAACTTGTACAACAAAATAAAAGAGACAAAGAACAACTTTTCTAGAAAATCTCATAGTCTAACAGTTTTTCTATATGGATATAAAACTGTTAGTTGATGCAATCATGAATATCAAAACGAATTATGGAGTGAAAAAAAAAAAAAAAATTGGCAAGGAGATCCGTGCACCCCTATAAAATACTTGTGGCAAGGTCTTAATTGCAGTTGCTCTAAATATAACCCCTTCAGGATCAAATCTCTGTAAGTTCATTTAAAGACTTCAGAAAAACATCCCATACTTTAACTTGATTTTCTGTACTGTTAGTATAATTATTAGGTAACATGCAGGAAACTGTCATCAAGTGGAATAACTGGGGAAATATCTCCTCATATATCAGTCTCACATTAATTCAATATCTGTAAGAATTCAATCTACCATCAATCTGAACTGAAGTTAATGAGAACCAATTCGGTTCAATTGACTTGACTAATTTCAGGGACTTATCAAACAATAGCTTAACTAGACCTGTGCCTGATTTTCTATTACAGCTACCATTCTTGACAGTGATGTAAGTTACTTAGTATGGAGATTGACAAAGTTTTATGAGGTGTATTTTCTATCTAGATTAGATTTATCTACATACCTAAGTTGTAATTCCCAAGGGATCAATCTTATTGCATATAAATATAATGCACTAAGATTGATCAACTTCAACAGAGATCAATAACAGAAGTTCTTTTGTAAAATTAATGGATTATAATGTCCTCATTTGTAGAAACCTGAGAGGAAACAATTTTGAAGGTTCTGTTCCGGTTGGACTCATTGAAAAATGGAAGAACGGTTTACTTTCATTAAGGTACATTGCTTTCAGTCTAACATTCTTGATTCCACACAGCAATTTCTTGCTATCACATTGAATTTTACCATTTTTATCATTTGTTGATTCTAGCTTGGAAGGCAATCCAAATCTTTGTATATCGGGATCATGTACAGTAAAAAAATCAAAGTCTATAAATGTTCCGGTGGTAGCATCAGTTATTCCAATTTTTGTCCTCTTAATTACTAGATTAGTTACCTTTTGGATCTTCAAAAGGAGAAAACAAGGTACGAAAAACCAATACATGAACAGTTAAAGTTTGAGAACCTAACTAACGTTCAAATTTCATGCAGCTGCAATCATTTATTTAACGAATCCATGCTCTTATTTTTCCAGCAGCAAAATCAAATTGATTGAGTGGTTCATTAGAGTTGAAAAATCGAAGGTTCTCATATCTTGGTATTGTGAGATTCACCAACAACATCCAAAGGATTATCGGAAAAGGAGGATTTGGAACAGTTTATTATGGATGCTTAGATGACATTCAAGTAGTTGTAAAGATGCTCTCTCCATCATCAATTCAAGACTACAAGCAGTTTCAAGCCAAGGTGTGTGTACATATATTTATAATCATAACTTGTATAGAAATTTCACAATTTTTACATTACTAGAAGCTAAGATATATATTGCTTTTCATGTATGGGTTGAACGTCTAATGAGAGTTCGTCATAAAAACTTGACATCACTTGTTGGTTATTGCGAAGATGGCACAAACATGGGACTAATCTATGCGTTCATGGTCAATGGAAATTTAGAGACACATCTCTCAGGTTTTCTTTTCATTTTCATTTTAAATCTGCTTTTGCATATGAAAAACTTCTTTATACATCCTGCAATGGATTGAAGATTTTTTAATTTATTGATTAAACCAATTCAAAAGGGGCTTATATATTTTTAAATGATGCAGACAACAAAGTTTCAAACATCTTGAAGTGGGAAAAGAGACTTCAGATAGTAACAGAGGCAGCACTAGGTTAGGAAGTAGATCAATTGCAAATTTCCTTTTCACTTTCCACATTTTCTCTTTCTATGGTTATAAGTAAACTAATATGCATCAAATTTTAATTTGAAATGTAGGACTAGAATATCTCCATAGTGGTTGTAAACCACCCATCATCCATAGAGATGTTAAATCCAAAAACATTTTGTTGAATGAAAACTTTCAAGCTAAATTAGCTGATTTTGGCCTTTCCCGAATATTTCCGATGGAAAGTGGAACTCATGTACTAACGACTTTTGTTGGCACGCCTGGATACCTTGATCCCAAGTAAGGAGTAGTCTTTTTATTATACCAATAAACTATTGATTCTAATCATCCTAATTTGATTATACAAGCATTGCATAAAAGAAATTAGTTTCATGAAGTTTCTATAGACTAAGTCATGCATTTTGGACCTACAGGTACTTTATATCAAACAGGTTGATAGAAAAAAATGATGTATATAGTTTTGGAGTGGTTCTTCTAGAGCTAATAACAAGTAAACCTGTGATTTAAAAATCACATGAAAGGACTCATATAAGTCAATGGGTGTGTTTTATGCTTGCTAAAGCAGATATTAAAAATGTCGTTGATCCAAGTTTACATGGCGATTTTGATATCAACTCAGTCTGGAAAGCCGTTGAAATAGCTATGGCTTGTGTTTCTCCTAATTCAGCCAAAAGGCCAACCATGACTTAGGTAGTGATGGAGTTGAACGAATGTCTAACAATCGAGATAGCCCATAGAGAGGCGGACAACGAAACAGAGGTAAAAGATTCTGTTGAATTGGTCGATTTTAATATGCATAGTGAGCTCTCCCCTCTAGCAAAGTAGTAGTTTCTCAACATATATCGTACTCCACTGTGTGAGTGTAAACCAGTTTGCAGTATGTATAAATAATGTGCAGCATTCTACGCCTTTTTCTACTTCGGTATATGTGTAATTTCTGCTTCATTTGATGTATATTTTCTGAAATTATGAGTGCTTTAAAGTGAATCTGCTGTGATTTCTTTAATATATTTATGTTTCAAAAGATCATTTCTTCATTATAATATAGAGCAGATGAAGAGAAAAATGTAAGCGTGACACAAAATCAGAATTGGAAACGAGAATAACAGAATACTGCAATTGATAGTTTGCAATTACACTAGAAATCTATTCTCAGCTTAATAATACAATTAATTAAATCAATTTAGATTTTGACTGTGACTTTGGATAGAAAATATAAATAACTTCAGTCAAATGCTGAAAAACTATGACGAAATGTTATGCTTATTTTAACTCTTTTGCAGAGATGTGAAGAATGTGTATTGTCTCTCTTTACCTAATTTTGATTTAAAAATTAGTGTAAAACTCAATAAGGTGATAGACTTAACACAAGAAAACATAGCTGATCATTCTAAATATGTACAGGAGAAAAACATGTTTTTGTAACAATCATTAATTTGCTAACATACTAACTAATATTTAAATGGAACAACCTAAGAGATACCTTGAGAAAGAAGAAAGAAATTATCTTCTGCATTTACATTTTATACTTTTTCCTGGTGGTAATGCGGTTTCTGTCCTGACCTGGTCAACCCTGCAAACTCATCATAGCAAATGAAACAATAATTGGCATCCTTTCAAATCCTGGAGTGTCAGTGTGTCACCAACATAAAAGTTTTAAAATCTAATGAAGAAATAGTCTCATGATAATGTTAAACTCACATTGTTTTCTTCTGTAATGACATGAGCTGAATGACAGAATGTACAAGAATCATTCAGAGGAATGAAGTAATATTAGAACTTAATAATTAAGTTTCTCTCCACTTCATCATCAAATATATTGTTTTAAATATATATAATAACTAATTCATGAATTTTGCTAGTGGATAATCTATGACAAGTAGCCTGGAAGTCAATCAAAATGAAAGTGTTATATAATATGACTTCTGAAGGATTATTCTTATGCATAGATACAATACTCATTGATTAGTGCAATTGAGAATTTTCTAATGTGAAATAAAAATTTAATAACCATTTTTTTAATAGTTTTAATACTGTGAGCCATTGGCGCATTGACTTGGTCATAATTAATACAAACAATCAATTATTTGTATGTAATTAATGATCCACATTTTAGAACTAATATTATTAAAATAAGTTTATCATTATATACATATATATATCTAGGAAGTAAGATTGTCGAATAAAAAATTTGTGGACTTATGAAATAAATAATTATTAAAAATGGTTATTAAATTTTGTTTCACGTTAGAAAATTCTCAATTGCACAAATATTGTGAGCCATTGGTGCATTGACATTTTTATAAGCAATAAAAACTATCAATTATTTGTATGTAATTAATGACCCACATTTTAGAACTAATATTATTAAAATAATTTTATCATATATATATATATAACTTCTAATTTTATGATTAGTGTCTTATAATTTTAAAAAATTAAAACAAACTAATCAAATTAATTCATTATACTTAAATCAAATAAGAGAGAAATTTTATTTTTGGAGAGAGAATGTAATGAATTGATTTGATTTGTTCGTCTCAACTTTTTAAAGTTAGGAAACACTAACCAAAAGTTCTCATATATATATATATGAAATAAGTAATTCTTCTTAAAATAAATACATTTAGAATAGGACTTATGAAATCCTAGCTCCGGTATGTACTAATTATCTGCTGTCCTTTCGATTTTCTTCTTGCTAAATCCATTCCTAAAATCAAATTAAAGCTACATTCAAAAATCATCGGATAATCTAATAAATTGACTGTATTCAAGACTTCATCAAATCATTCACTATTCTCTTTCTTCCATTTTCTTGCATTATACTTTTCTCTCCCTTTCTTGGTTTTCCAATAACCGATTTTATATTGCTTTTGAAATTTTAAAAATCATATTATTTAATAATTTCGGTATAAAAGATGTCTTGGATAAAACTACCAAAAATAATTATTTAATAATCTAGATTGATTTAATAAAAATTTGAAAAAGCAAGTGGGGGTTATTTTTATAAAGTATTTATAAAATAATTTGTTTTGAAATTTAATGAATTATTTAAATAACCAAATTATCCTTATTAATTCTAACATTATAAATTTACATATTTCAATCTATTTACAATAAATAAAATTTAAACCATTTTATTTTTATGTCAAAAGATATTGTACTTTGCAGCAATAAACATAAAAATATCACTAAATACATTCATAATGGTTTTAAGTCTTATAACAATTTAAACTACAAAATTGATCAAATAGTCACTTGATTAACTTTACAATAGACTACTTAATTTTTTCTATAAAACTAAGGATGATTATTTTAAAACCTACATTATCACCAAATAAACCCTTGAGTAATGCTACATTATTCAAAAATTTATTCAAATTCATTATCCAAATGATATAACAAACTTATGTATAATTATTATATTATTAATATCTCATCTCAATTAATATGGTAGTTACAAATCAGTTTATCAATTAACTCTCTTCAGAGAGCTATGGAAGAAGTTGTCACTTGTGTTTCTCAAAGTTCAGCCAAAAGGTCACCATGAATCAAGTAGTGATGGATTTGAACCAGTCATTGGCAATTGAGATGGCTCATACAAAGACAGTGTCATGAGACTTAATTGAAAGGTACTTTTAAAAAATCTGAGTCCTGAATCACTTTCTCCCCAAAAAGGTAGTACTTACCATTTTTATTATATTAATTCAAAATGTATATATATATGTATGTATGTATCAGATTTGTATGTCTAGTTTTATTTACCTATAATGATACATAATGACAAATCTCATACTTTGAATACTTCTAACTAATTTGGAATGGTTTTCTTTATGATCTGTCTTGAAAAATCTCATTTCAAATACAAAATTGAGTTTCTTCTCTTTAGTGGCATTTTCACCCTGTTTTTAGTTAGTTTCAATGCTTGAACTTCTCTAACATAAATCTATGTCATTTTATAGTTTCAAAACTGAAGAAACCCTTAAAAAAATTTTCTCAAATACTGCACATGATGAAATGACAAAGAAAATAAAGAAAGATGGAAGTTTGATGTATCAATTTTTGAAACTTGATTCGTGATTCCAAATTCATAAGTTCCAAACACAAATGACAAGGAGGAAAAGGAGAAAAATTTTAAGAGCATAATACAAAATTTTACAATTTTAAGTACTATCAAAACTCATATTATTAATGGAGTGAAAGAATAAAAGTAGGAGAGAAGAGTGGTGCTACTACATCTCATTTTCATGTGATAAGTTTCTACCTTGTATGTTACAATATTTCTCAGACTTTTCTCGAACGAAAAACTGATTCCTAAATCATTGATTGTGATAGTCTCATACTTTATTGAACTTGTGGAATGGTCTCATGCTCCAACTTGTGGAAAGGATCCTAATTCAATTTGTGGAATTGGTCTCATACCTTATTGACGGAATGGGAAAACTTGTCATGACATTTAAAAGTCGCTGTTCCATGAATTCCATGAATTCTTGCATTCTACAACCCCACAACCACAAGCTCCAATATCCAAAGCGTGTGCACTACTGCACCGTACGTGTCTATTCCTGTTTTTTAATCGGTCGGATTAGTCATATACATCACTTGTGGTTGTGGGTCATATTGGCCTTAAATTATTTGATATTATATACTCGTCCTTTTCCGCTCAAGATTCATTGGCATTGTCCAGTCTATGAAATGTGGAATTTATTATATCATTCACTCACTCATACACCCACCACCTTAACGAACCCAATACGCAAACCTCTCCATACGCAAACTAACTGTGGATATTCACCCAATTTCTGTTTAATCCAGAAATTCAAGTTGTACATCTGAAAGTTCAAAGCAAGTAATATTACTTATGCGTGGATGGATGAAGGTAGGAAAATCCCTTTCTTCCCAGAAGGCATTGCACCTCTATTAAAAGTACTTTATATTTTATAATCAATTAATATCAACTCTTCATAGTTACAAGTAATGTTAGACATCCAAATTCATATGTTAACTTGTGATATAGTAATTCAATTCATATATATGCGGCTAAGTGATGTGTATTTATTTATGAATTAAGTTATCATAAGTTGGTTTTGTTCCACATACACACATATATACAATAATTATCTCCCAAGGACTATCTAAATTTGATAAAGTTAATATAAAGCTGATGGGTCATTGATTAAACATAAGTGAGTAGTAATTAAGTTAAAAAATATAAAAAGTAAATGAATCTAATGCTTTTTATTATACTATATAAGACTTACTAAAACTAGCATCAAATTATGAAATCTTTAAGCACCAGTTAGATTTTTAATTAATAAAAGATAAAGTAGTCTGACAAGATGATGGTGTGTTAAAAAAAAAAATTATTTTCATTGTTCTATACTAGTTTTAAAACTCTCACTATCTACTTTTAATTCTATTTTTCTTATTATTATTATTATTATTTTTGAAATAATTGTCTATTTGTTGGACAATAAACTTAGCCCATCAGAAGACAGAGTTAGTGCCAACCTTATCTGCTGGGAAGACTTGGAAAAGACTTCATGAAGAGTATCAAATTATTGGAAATGAGGGAAACCTTGGAGCGAAAAAATCAAAGGTTTTTATTGATGGAAAATCTTGCCATGATGTTCCCTGAATTGCCACGAATTCTCGCATCTACGACCCTACAACCACAAGCTCCAATATCCAAAGCATGTGCACCGTACGTGTCCATTTGTCATTGATCATTCTATGAAATGTGGAGTTCATTATATCGTTCACTCACTATACACCCACCACCTTAATGAACCCAATTCTCATACCTCTCCAAACGCAAACTAACTCTGGATATTCACAATTTCTGTTTAATGCAGAAACTCAAGCTGTACATCTGAAATTCAAAGCAAATAATTATACTTATGCCTGGATGGATAAAGATAGGAAAATTCCTTTCTTCGCAAAAGGGATTGCAGCTCTGTTAAAAGTACTTTATATTTTATAATCAATTAATATCAACTCTTCATAGTTGCAAGAAATGTTAAACATTCAAATTCGTATGTTAACTTATGATATATTAATTCAATTCATACATATATGTGGTTAAGTGATGATTCATCAAAGATGGGAAAATAATAATAACTCTATAATGAATTAATTTATTAAATTATAATACTAGGTCTACAATCCCTATTGTAAAATACTGTTATTGCAATCAGTAATACTCAAAGTCAAAACTTAAACTTTGAAAAGCGTTATTGTGTTATGTTTGATTGTGGCACCTCTCTTATAAATTCTTCATTTGTCACTGTTACAACAGCGCGATTGAAATGTTGTCGAATGAATAAATATTCTCACCATTTTTTAACACTCAGATTTTGGCATAATTTTATTTCACCTTTTTGACCTGCTACTAACTTGGTTCGCTAGTTTTTATTGAAATTGTATTGTGCCAAAAATAAATAATAGATGGGAATTTTATACAAAACAAGGCCTTTCTCCCGAGAGTCCTGCTATTTTTTCCATATAGTTAACACATTAGATTCTAGTCCATTTGCTGGAATGTCAAGTCCTTGAAATTAATTGATATTAGATTAATACTAGACAACCGTTCACGTTTGTTCCTACATACATTATCATGCAAAAATATAAATTAATAAAAAATATAGAAGGAATTCTTTCTTTCTTTCTTTCTTTCTTCTTTTTTTTAAATAAAATACAGAAGGAAAATTTGAATAGCGAATCAGGTCTCATTGTTCTCTGACCATAATTCATACACTACACACAAAGAATAAATATTAAATACAAGACACGCTCTTGTTCAGTTTTGTCTTCTTTCCCACAAAATCCAACGCGTCAACCTTAGCCGCCCCCGGCCTGCAATTCATCAGCCTTTTATATATATATATATATATATATATATATTTTACCATTAACACTTTATAACTTTAAAAAATTAAGACAAACCAATTAAATTCATCTATTATATTATCTTTCCTAAAATAAATTCTTTCTTCTATTTAATTCAAACATAATTGATGAATTTAATTGGTTCGTCCTAACCTTTTAAAGTTATAAAACATTGATAGTAAAATTGTTATATATACACATATATAAGGGCATAATCAACACAAATTTTAACATAAATTTAAACACAATTTGTTGACATTGGATAATGAAGATTTTAATGGTTTAGATCTACACACATCTTTGTATGCAATTTAATTTTATACTCTACATAAATATATTGTTTCTCTCATCTCTCTTTGTAATTACATCATTTCTCATCTCTCTAATTAATATTAAAAACCCACCAATTAAAAACAATTAATGCTAGCATTTTTATTTAATTTTTTATTTAATATTAAACACTCACCCATTAAAAATCAACCAATTTATTTCACTATTTTCCAAAATTCTACTATTACCCTTCCCTCTCTCTCTTTTTGCTTTGCAAAGTTGGGATCCAATCCATGTCTTTCGATATGTTATTGCTTCTTTATTGATGTTTAATAAAATTTACTTATTTGTTTTAGTATTCCTATAGATCAAGATTGTTATCCATATATTTTATTTTGGTATTTTAATTATTATATTTATTATTTTGTGAATGAATGTAAACCATTAAAATCTTTATTATCCAATGATCAATAAATTGTATCTAAATTTGTGTCCTTCAATCCTGCCCCACATATATATATGGTGGGTGGAAATCACTCGACAAATAGAGGAATAGTGGCTTGATGTGTGTGTGTGTGTGTCTATATATATATATATATATATATATTTCGTTTTTATAATTAGGACGTCCTAATTTTAAAATGTAAGGACCAACCAATCAAATTTACCATTTCATTTAAAACAAATAGGAAAAAAAAATTATTTTAAAAGAGAGAATATAATGAGTGAATTTGATGAGTTAATCTTTATTTTTTAAATTAGGACTTTGATTATAAAAACATTATATATATATATATATACACACACACACACACCCACCAAGCCAGCATATTCCTCTCTAGTAATCTCAGTCTCTCAGTTTGTCGAGTGATTTCTCGAGTTTGGTTTCAATGGCGACTACGTCGTCGTTTTGTGCGTCCAAGCTGTCGTATCTCAACTTGAAAAACAATCTCTTGTACGTCATACTCCTCATCATCCTCTTCGCAGCGTTTTATTTGATCGGCTTTTGGCAGAACTCGAGGGGGACGATACCATTCGCCACCACCACAGCGTCGTCTCACGTCGGCAACGCCGTCTCATGCACTCCACCGAACGACATCATCATCGTCAACACAAAAAACAACAACAACCCACAACACGAACTCGACTTCTCTGCCCACCATCAGGCTGCGGACCCACCACCGATGGCGTAGCGTGTCCCGGTTCCGACACCTGCCTCCGTTAGACGTCAAGTACTCCGCAGTACGTCCCGTCCGAGGATACTCAAAGGATTATATGAAAATTGACATTAGATTCATTCTGAGGCAACATGTAAAGGGTGATAAATTCACTGGCGGACCCACTTGAGGGCTGGTGCCCCTGCTCAAATTGTGGAAAAAAATGGGAAGTTAACCGTATAGTGCAAATGTGCAATGAGTGTAACAGGTTTGAGAGTGCAGTAATAAATTTTTAGATTTTGATTTGACGGTTGACTGTTTTTATTTTTATATTTTCCAACAAAGCAGCTTTTATCTTTATTATTATTATTATTATTATTATTTATTATTATTTTAAAAAGAAGGGATAATCTCAATTTCCCCCTGTAGTTTGACGAAATAGCCATTTTGATATTATTTTTTTCAAATGATTTTTTAACTATAGGGGAAAATTAGCTATTTCATCAAACTACAGGGGGGAAATTGGGATTATCCCTAAAAGAAAGCTGTCTTGTCATTTGTTGTTATTATTATATTTTTTTTTTTACCAATATATTTCTTTTACTAACTATTAGTTGTTGCTAGCTATTACGCTTCTATCCATGTGTCTTTTTTTCTTTTATTTTTTTTAATTTCCTTTTTAATAATATTATTTATTATTTATATTTTTAATATAATTAATTTAATTTTTTAGTTACTTTTCTTATACATACTCTTTTTACTCCTAATATTTTTCTACCCTAATAAATTAATATTTTCCTTTTCTACTCTTAATATTTTTCTACTTCTAATTAATTAATATTTTTCTTTTTTACAATTTTTTTAATATATACATATTCTTTCCTATATACTAAGTATTATTTACTTTACTTTTGTGTGCTACACAAGTTCATGGACAATTTACAATTTTACTAAACTTATTTTTTTTGGTTGGGTTCATTTTAACTTGACATCTCTTCATTTTCATATAGCATTTTATCACTTATTAGGTTAGCATATTAAAATTACAATTTTTTTAAATTAATTTTATTTTTAATAATTTAAATTTAATATATATATTCATTAATAAATCTTAAAATCTCAATATTTAAGTTACTGTATTAAAATTATCCATATATTGTCATGATTAAATTTTTTATATATATTTATTTAGTTTTTTTTTATAGTTTGACTTTACTTAAAATCAATAAAATTTGAAAATTTGAAAAACTTTAGAACATAATAGATAATATATATCAATAAATTTTCATTGTATAAATTTATTGTTGTTCATTATAATTAAATATGGACATACAATTTTTTTTTTTTTGTAAACTTAGATTGAAATTATGTTTTTCTAGTGAATACATATGTTTATTATCTTATTTAAATTAATAATTTTTTTGATGTTTTTTATTACTTTGTTCATGTGTCCTTCCTTAACAAATTTTCTGGGTCCCCATAATAAATGTCTTCACTTCATTTCAGTAGAAATTAATATTATGTAATTGCAATTTGAAATAATAATTTTTTTGCAAAATTGAAGGCAATTCACATAAACATTGATTGTTAATTATTTATACACTTTGTTGAAGTCGTATGCACAGTAAATCTTATATAAAGTACTGCAAACGACGACGGCTTGTTTTGAAGTCACTTTCATGTGATTATATATAACAATTATTGCTACTTGTGAACTTGTCAAAGAAAGGGTAAAATTTTAGTACTAAATAAATCTAAACATATTGCAAATCTCTATTGGTATATCAATAAGATTAAGAGTCAATGCTTCGCCACTAAAATGTTTTATCATGCCAATTAACACATCAATCAATATAGGGCTTTATTAATTGACTTATTCCATAATGTAAGGTCAATATGAATTGATAAAATCGTATGAAACATATCTTCTCTTCCCCATACGTTTGTATGTTCATAAGTTTGACAGCATTTGAAGTGGTCCAAATTGACAAGATTGGATTTTGATGAGAAATTTCTAGTGTGTTTTATATATTAATTTCAATGATGAGATTTTGCTAATTAAAACACAATATCGAATGTTCATACTAGAAATATGTACAAATATACATGGTCTACAAGTAATATAGTAATAAGTAGAATATTATTTTCACAAGGATTGTTCCAATACAATTAAGTATTAACATGGTCAATACCACTTCTTATCCAAACTATTGAAATAATGAATTAAATTAAATTCTAAACAAAGAAAATAATAAAATAAAGTAAATCACAACCGATGAGAATGAGATTCTAGAGTTATAACTTCATCATTCTAATCTACCCAACCCATACTTCTATTGTTAATAATTTATTCTCATCATGTGCTTGATCGAATGATTTTAATTTATCTACAAGCCTCTCTCCATGGTCAAATGAACTTACCTAAATTAATTAACTATATCTTTATGACTACACAATTCACACGGGTATATCTCTATCCTATGTAATTTATATTATCTTATTTTAGGTCTAAACACGTGACTACATCCCCCGAGCTCAAATCAATTGAGCTTACAGCCAACTAATTTAAAGCATTAAGTGCAAAATAAAATAGAATACAATAATGATAATTAAATTAAAACAATATTATAAATGTGAGTTTCATGACTTAGGATTACATTGTAACCCTAGATCATAGATCTAGTTTATATTATAATACAATTTAAAAGACTAAAGAAAGAACTAAACAATATAATTAGATTAATAAAAATAAAGCGTAAAGAAAATCTTATTAAATAAGCCTGATCCCTTGTCCCAAGGTTGGGTGCCAAGGTCGGATTTCGCCTCTCCAACTTGATTTCCTGTATGTTGCAATCCTCGCTTCTCTAATTGCTGATGACGACTTGACGTTTGGTTGCGCAAAAGCTCCTCCAAAGGCTGCCACAATGGGCTAAGAATGGGTTCCAAAGGGGCTGTCCAAAATCTGCACAGCTACACGCCCGCAGCCCCTTTGAAACCACACTCAAAGCTTCTCTCAACTCTCTCCCTTCATGGCTCACAGCTCTCACTCCTCTTTGCTGTGTTGTCTGTTATGATACACGTTGGAGCCCTTTATATAGAGCTGGGGACAAGAATCGGCCAAGCTAAATTTCCAAAATGAAATTGGCAAATTTCCTATACATGAATTCCTTATTTAGATGTCAGCCGAGTAAATACTTCCAAAAACCTTCCTCTTGTTGAATTGCCTAATCAAGTGTCGGCCAAGCTTATTCCCAAATTAAATTTAGAAAACTTCCATGTTGTGAATTTCCATGTCAGATTCGGCTACGAACTCATCTCCAAACAGTGTGATTTTTCTTGTTAATCAAGCCATTCTCTTTGGCCACAAGATATGCTTGCTGAACACGTACATCTCTCCACAATCAGATTGCTTTGTCGAACACGGACCGCCCTCCACCATTGAAACTACTTGCTGAACACGTTAATCCGCTCAGCCGCAAGATTATGCTTGTTGAACACGAAGTCTTCTCACTGCCAGGTTGTCTCTCTCGGGTCTACATGCTTAATTACTTCTCCAAGTGTCGGCTGGTATGTACTGCATGTGTCTCTCTCGACCACTCATCTTACTCTTGCTTCCTCTATGTGTGACACAGTGACAGCTTCTGCATATTTAATTATTTAAATGGCAGCTGCTTTCGTTCTTGATTTCTGTTATTCTCTGCTTTGAAGCTTCTCATGACACATGTCCCTTCTCCACGTTGATGCATGGACTCCCAATAGCCGCTAACATCCTCCTTGTCATTGCAATTTCCTTGTATCATGGGCTGGTTTGATTTATTTCTTGTAAGGGTTTTGTTGAAAAATGACCCTTTTAGGATGACTCTGATGAGAATTAACCTTTTAGTTGTAAGGTTATGGAGATTGGTATATTTTTGGACAAAAACACCCTTGATTATTACAAGCGTGCCACCCTTTTTACCCCACCAAACTGGTCTAATCCCAACCATTTTCGTTGAATGTCGATTTAGGAATCCCTACCCACCAGCGAAAGTCCGAACCATCGCCTGGCACCGTCGCACGTCGATTCATCACCGTCGCACATCCCCTCCACACATTATCGGTTACTGCCTTAGTATGGAATAGTTTTCGTTGATCGTGGGGCGTCATCAACGTCGCAGCAATCCCAACCCACCATCGGAAGACGAAACTATCGGCCCGGAGCGTCGCTCGTCCACCCATCACCGAGTCAGCACCTGACTACCATTTGGGACCGACCCATTTGGTGAGCAGCCCACCATTCGTGCGCGTCTCTCTCAGCCTCCTCGCTTGATCTGAGCTCCAGTAGCAGGAGGGAAAGTGTCGCATGTTGTGTCGTCGATGGTGATGATGAGAGGGAGCTTGTTGAACAACAACCGTCGTACGGTCCAACGGTTCAGACAACTGGTTGGACCTTTCAAGACGAAGCTCCTCTTCCTCTTCTTCTGCATCATCATCGCCTTCACAAACTTTCTTCTCCTCCTTCTTTCTAGCTACTCCTCCTTCCTTGACTCTCCAGATCCTCCCTCCCTCTCTCTCTCGCTCTCTCAATCACGATGGTTTCTCTTTTATTCTCTCTCTCTCTCTCTCTCTCTCTCTTTTTTCCTTTTTTTTTTTTAATTTTCCACTCGATCTATCCATTTTAGGCAACTTATTTGATCCGGATTTAATTTATTTGATTACAGCAACGAATATGCTATTTTAATGAACACATGGAAGAGATACGATCTCTTGAAGCAGTCCATCTCGCACTATGCCACGTGTCCTAGTCTTCATTCTATACATATTGTCTGGAGCGAGCCGGATCCACCTTCTCAGTCTCTTTCTCAGTTTTTGAATCGTGCTGTCAAGAAGAAGAACTCGAGAGTTGAGCTGAAGTTCGATATCAATCACGAGGACAGCTTGAACAATAGGTTCAAAGAGATAAAAGATTTGAATGTGGATGTTGTTTTCTCCATTGATGATGATGTTATATTCCCTTGCTCTACTGTCAAGTTCGCTTTTGATGTTTGGCGAAGTACTCCTGATACTATGGTTGGATTCGTTCCTCGCAAGGTTTCGCTGCATCAACTGGTAATGTTTTTAGTTTATTATTCTTTTAAGTTTCGAACCTTGTTCATTTGTATACTTGCTGAGTATTTTCATAACAAGGAATCCAATTGTTACTTACAAGCATCTCGTTTTTTATAAAATTTAAGGCATAAATTGATGGGATTTATGATACATTAATACACTCCTTTCATGTGCAAAATGCATAGATGGTTAGTGCTGACACATGTTAGGCATCTCTTATCATGTAACATGTGCAGTAAACGAGAAATTCAGATATAGCTGAAATTGGATTTGAACTTGAAACCTTAAAGCTCTAGTAACATGTCAATAACGGTTTAATCCAGTGTTTAAGTTGATAGCTAGGGGTTTAATAGATGACAACTATTGGACACATGTTAGACATCTCATGTGTTCCTGTATTTGTGATAGTCTATGAGAATTAAAGACAAAGATAAGAGCTGCTTGCCTGAAATCTCATGTGTTCCTGTATTTGTGATAGTCTATGAGAATTAGAGACGAAGATAACACTTGAAACATTCATAATAAGAGAAAAAACAATACATAAGCTGCATGCATATACCATTTTCCTGTGTTTCTAGCTCGGAATGATTTCACGGACAGCTTTGCCTGATGCTGTTAAGTGGGAGGTAATTAGTAAGACTGTAGTTACACTTCTGTTGCCTATTGAGAAGTAGCAATCTATATAAGTACTGCCCTAAAACGGTTAACCTACAATTGGTTATTGCAAACTCTGGTGAACAATGCAGAGGGTTCCTGCAGTCAGTAGTATATTTGCATACATGAGCTTGTCATTTGATTTGCACTTAAGCCTACTTGCATTTCGACATGTAACTTTTGTTGATTATTAATTTCCAAAGTTGTTTGTAGTAATTGCTCAAAGTTTCTTCTATTAATGAAGATGTAAGACAGGTAAACACATAACTGAAAAACCAGTGTTAGAAAAGGCGATCACTGCTCCAAAAGCACCAGTTCCTACTGCTTCACAAGACCCCGTGTCCAGTACATTGTCAAAAGAAATTTGCTCTAGATGTCGACAGGGTTTCTTTTGCTCATATCATGGTATTAAATTTTAATGCTTTTACCTCTTGATTGTGAAATTATACATTGTTGAAGTATTACTGTTTAGGTTTCCATAGAGATGGAATGTTTTAAATTTGTTTTTCATATATATGAATAAAATTATAGGAGTTGTACGATCCATAACCCTGATTTATGGTGGAAAATTAAACAGTTATATTGCTATATGTAATGCCACAATATAACTTGGTGGTTTGCAGAGCATGGTAGCATAAATATGTGTTGAATGAAAGCATGGTCTGGATGAACAGTTCTTTAGGGAATTGGATAAAATGATATTTCAATTTTTTTTTTCCTTAGTTTTTATTTCTTTCTGAGGATAATTGGAGTGCAACACCTTTGGAAATAATGCACTTTTGATTGTAGAGGAAGCATAAATTGTGTAGTTGATGGGTGGAAGTGTGCTATTATTGCTTAGCATGTGTTTGGAGGCTTATGTTTGTACCATATGCAGAGAGTTTTTGTTTTATATGGGTGACATGAAAGCTTGATTACCCAAGGGGTTAGCTCTGTGGCAAGAGTTTTGGTTCCAACCAAGAGACATGGTTTCAGATCCATCTACCTAGCATACGTAACTTATGAATTTTGTTGACTTCCAAAATTCTATGGTCCAATAGTTGTTCCCAGTTTAAAACAAGGTGAACATAAAGAGATTGGAAGATTTTGGGGAAAAAAAAAATTGATAAACCCCCTCTTGTGTTGGCTTGAATTTCTACATTTATCTGTCACTTTGGTCTCTTAATTTGTGTAGCTAATCACATCATTGTTTCACCTTTTAACAATTAAACAAAATGTATTGATTTAACGGTCTATAAGGTTTCTTTTAGAATTTCTGTCGTCTTGTCACACTCCCTCTAATTGTTGATCATTTTCTCATCATCATGATTTCTTTTCATTTTTATTGAACTACTTTATAATCAAGAGCAAAGTCCAAATTATACTTGAAAACTAAGTTTTTATTTATAAGATAACTAGAATAAGCCTTTTTTTCTCTCTTACATCAGTGCACTCTCTAACGTTTGATTTATGCAGGTATTTCCCTAAAGACTCAAGAACTCTATGCTCTTGTCTTTGCTACTCGCTACTTGGATATATTTACTTCCTATGTTTCATTTTATAATACTGTAATGAAGTTAATATTCCTTAGGAGCTCTTTCTCGATTGTTTGGTACATTAGGCGCCACAAGATTGTTCGTAGATCTTATGATAAGGACCAAGATAACTTTCGTCATTGGTTTCTTGTGTTGCCTTGCCTAGTTTTGGCCCTACTCATAAATGAGAGGTTTACCGTTAAAGAGGTATCACTGTCCATTTAATTTTTGTTAAGTATTTATTTCTGTATATCCTTTTTTTCCTCAGTTGCAGCTGATGGTTTTTCTGCGTTAAGACATTTAATCCTATTTATCCTGAAGTTGTTGTTGTTTGAATATTAATATGTCATGTGAAGTTCACAGATTTATGCTGCCCTGATTCTCTCTCTCTCTCTTCCATATATATATGTTTTTTAATTATCATTATTTTTATTTTTTTTTTGGGTACTTCTAATAAAATTGTTGGGCAGGTTATGTGGACATTTTCTATATATCTGGAAGCTGTAGCTATACTTTCTCAGCTTGTATTGTTGCAGAGGACTAGAAATATTGACAACTTGACAGGACAATATGTTTTTCTCCTTGGGTATATTGTCATTCCAAAGTCCTTTTAACTTCAGATTGTTAATATGACGCTGCATGGTTATTGGATTTTGGTTTTTCATCCTATCTTATTATTTAATTATAATGCTGGAATGAAGTTTAATTCTGTGATGTTATATTTTTTATTTTTTGTTGCCATCTGATGTATAATTTCTGCTTTTCTTTATTTTTTAAAGAAGATCTGATATTAAAAGGAGTTTTATTTTTCCCTTTGCTATACATTTTTTATTCCACTTTAGATGATACTGTTATTATTATTTGCTATTTTACGGAGGTGCACTATGTCCATTGGATAAGTATGATTTTCTTCTCTTTTGCACTCTCTACCACAGATGTTTGAGCAATGCACAAGCACATATACACATCTAGCTTGATGTAATAAATGATACCTCATATTATCAGCACTTTATTTATTCAGAGGGATATAGCTTTTTATTTATTCTTCCTTCAACCCTTTCTATTGGAATTGAGTTTTGTGTCTACTGATTTAAAAAACTGAAAGCTTGCTATCATCCATGTTGGATATCTCATCTCTGTGACTATTCTCTTCTTGCAGCTTGGATATCAGGTTTAAAAAACACAAATTGAGATTGGTCATGAGCATCTTAGTTTAAAAATTTGTGTTTTCTTTTACATATCATGTATGTTTGTGTTTGAGGTTCATGTTATGTTTCTATGTTGTTTCTTGCTAATGTGTCTTGATGCTCAAGTCTTGTTTAATTAAATGAATGTACAAGGTCAATCTCAATTTGTGTTTTCTTTTACATGTCATGTATGTTTGTGTTTGAGGTTCAGCTTATGTTTCTTGCTAGTGTTATAGTTTATTATTACTTGCGAGACATTGGCTAAAGTTATCCAAACTTCTTCAAGTCTATGTTGCCGGTATATTTTGTTATTGCTTCTAATGGAAATAGAGCCTCCACTACTACTACTATATATATAACTTAAATAAAAAAGATGATTTTGAACACCATCTTCTCTGTGACACTTGTTGTAATAATTATTTCTGCATATGATCAGTATTAGTGGGTATTCTGCTTTACAGCCCGTGTGACCATATTTATCAAGAACTTTTAGCCTCCTTCCTATATTGAAATTAATGGTGCTGTTGAATAATTAAAGTGTTTATTGTTTTTGTTTTATTTGATTTATTGTATTTTATTTTCTATGTAGGGTATTACAAATGCTGTAAAAATACCAGTTCGAATGCGTGAATTTCTCCTATAATGGACTATAGTTGCAAGGAATAAGGAGCTGCAGTTGTCCTATCACAATACATGATAGATACATGTTACTGTTAGGTCTTTAGTGTATTGAGATATTTTAAATTAATCATGTACATAATGTAAATTTCTATATTGTTCATTGAAATTTTTGTGAAGATGGGCAAGTTTGCAGCATTTGTAAAATATGTTGCAGTGAGGTACAATGAAGTTTGGCAGCTAAACTCGCCCATGGTTCCAATAACATTTAAAATACAAGTTGATGGAGTTTTTATGTAGCTGATGCAGTTGTCTTGGTAATAGCATAGAAGCAATTACTCAAGTCATAGGACTCCTCGATTTAAGCATGATTTGTTTTTTTATCTGAAAATTGAATAGTATTGAAACATATAGAAATCTAAATAATAGTTGAAATATGAAATTTGAATGTTATATATATTTTTTTAATTCTCACATTTGAATGTACTGTAAAATTGTTTGGTTTTTAAAATTAAAATTGTTTGAAATTTAATAATTTGACATTTATATTATATTTATTATTAGTTAAGAAATTTTATTTAATATAATACAAACAAAAAAACAAAAATAATTATTTATAATATTTATTTACAATTGAAATATGATTAAAAAGTATAATAGAATTAATTATATCTATACATTTATATAAAAATAATGAAATTATCTTTGAGTTAAATTATATTTAAAAATAAATATTTAAATTGTAAATTAAAATATAGTAGTCTAATTTTAAAAAATCTAGGATGAGAGAGGTTTTTTTTTTTTTTGAAAAAAAAAAATTATGTCATGTAAGTGTTAGGGAAAAAAATTATTTATAATATAAAATTAGGATAAAACTAAAAATGTATTATTTTGGGGAGGATGGATCTGGAATATAATATTTTTAATATCATTAAATGATTTATAATTAAGTTAAAAGTAAAAAACTCAAATGTTTTTGGATAGTTTTAAGTGATTTGATCATTTAAAAAAATAAATAAAGACAATTAAAAAGTATAATTCAGTACCATTAAGTTATAAGTGGAAAAAAAAAAAAAACCTCTTAAAGGGTCTCTTTATTTATTTATTTTTTGCCTAAAAACTGAATAGTATTGAAATTTATTAAAGACTAAATAGTGACTGAATATGAAATTTGAACATTTTTTTTTCCTTATTTTTGGATATATTATAAAGTTGTTTATTTTTTAAAGTTAAAATTACCTAAAAACTAGTAATTTAACATTTATACTCTTTTTACTATTTGTTGTTATGTAATTTTAATTAATTTAATACAAATAATTGAAAATAAATAATTTAATAAATTTTAAAATATTTTTATGCATATATTAATAATATTTTATTCATAATTAAAATATGATTAAAATTATAGTAGCATTAATCATACCTATTTAGATATTAAGATATTTAAGAACACAAGTAGAAAAATGAATGTTTAAATTATAAATTAAAATATAATAATTTAATTCCAAGATAATTTGAGATAACATGTATTTAAAATTTTCTTTTCAAATATGTTTCTTGTAAGTATCATGGTAAGAAAATAAAAAAGAAATTGAGTAGTATAAAATTGGAGCACCAATAAGCTCCATAAGTATATTCCCTAATATTAAAATATCTCTTTTAGCTCACCATATACAATAAAAGTCGAAAAAATCTTATCATGTGACATTTTCATCTAAGAGTACTCATATTTTTAGGATAAAATTAATTTTCATTCCCATATTTAAAAAAATACTTAAAAAAATAAAAAAATGGCGTTTTTGAAAATTTAGAAACTGGACGTGCAATTTTGTAATTTCAGATTTTATTATAGAGGGCGCTTTTTAGGTAGGAAGCGCCCTCTATAATAAAATCAAAAATTACGAAACAACCCCATAAAATTTTTAAATTACGAAATATCTTTATTATTTTAGTTTTAACACGTAATGCCACTCTGATCTTAGCTCAATCTTTTTTTCATATAAGACTAGGAATTGTGCTTGAACAATGTCTGTTTTACATAATAGTACAATATTTTTTTAGATGCTCGGTCACATGTAATAATTTCAAGGGCAGTTTTGTTAAAAAAAAAATAATAAGGGCGTTTTTGAAAATTTAGCAACCTGGACGTGCAATTCTGTAATTTTAGATTTTAGTATAGAGAGCGCTTTTTGGGTAGGAAGCGCCCTCTATAATAAAATCTAAATTTACGAACCAACCCCTAAACTTTTTTTAATTACGAAATATCTGTACCTTTTGATTTTTACAACATACTTGTTGTGTGTCTATGGAGAATAAAATCTAAGGGGGGTATAAAATCTAGATTTCATTTGAATTTGTTGAAGTTTCTTTTAATGATAGATTTTGATATATTTTATAGATTTCATAGATTCCATTAGATTTTGTTAGAATTCTATTTAAGAGTTTGTTGAATTATTTAATGGATTACATCAAATTTTATTAGAATTATATTTAGAGTTTGTTGGATTTTTTACATAGATTTAAATGAAATTGAATATATTTAAATGGAATTGGTAATGATTTTATCTTTAAAAAAAAAAAAAAAATCATATGATGAGTAGTTTGTTGTATTTGGCCCAATACTTTCTCTACCAAATTATATAAATTATGACTAAGTTTATATGATTATTTTATTTTTATAAATCACATTAATGAAAATTTTGATATTATAAAATGATATTTGTTTCTCCACCAAATGATCTTGGTGAGGAATTCCAACCTCGAGGTTGGGAATCCAAACTTTGATTGAACATCCAAGGTTGAGATTCTCAACCTGGAGGTTGAAATTCTCAACCTCCAGGTTGAGAATCCAAACCTCAAGGTTGGGATTCTTTGGGAATCCCAACCCCGAAGGGAATTCTAACCTTAATTGAATAGCTAAGGTTGGAATTCTCAACCATTACGTTGGGATTCTCAACCTATAGGTTGGGAATCCCAACTTTCAAGTTGAAAATCTCAACTTGAATTTTCAATCCCAGCTCGGAAGTCCGTTGTCGAAAATAGGATTTTCAACCTCCGGGTTGGGATTGATGGGGAATCCCAACCTCGAGATTGGGATTCTCAACCTGGAGGTTGGGAATCCAAACCTCAGGGTTAGGATTCCCAACCTACAAGTTGGGAAGAGAATTCTAATCTTAATTGAATAGCCAAGGTTGGAATTCTCAACCATTACATTGGGATTCTCAATCTGTAGGTTGAGAATCCCAACTTTCAAGTGGAAAATCTCAACCTGAATTTTCAATCACAGCTCGAAAGTCCGTTGTCGAAAATAAGATTTCTAACATGGATTCCCAACCTTCATTTAGCATCCATGTTTTTAGTTTTAATCCGGAGGTTGGGATTCCTAGCCTCCAGGTTGGGATCCCAACCTTCAGGTTAGGAATCCCAACCTCCAGGTTGAGATTTCTAACATGGATTCCTAACCTTCATTTAACATCCATGTTTCGAGTTTTAACTTTCCCAACCTCGAGGCTGGGATTCCCAACTTCCAGGTTGGGATCCCAACCTCGAGGTTGAGATTTCTAACATGGATTCCCAACCTATATTTAACATCCATATTTCGAGTTTTAACCCGGAGGTTGTGAATCTCAACCTTGAGGTTGGGATCCCAACCTCTAGGTTGGGAATCCCAGCCTCCAGGTTGAGATTTCTAATATGGATTCCCAACCTTCATTTAACATCCTTATTTCAAGTTTTAACCCAGGGGTTGGGATTCCCAACCTCGATGTTATGATCCCAACCTCTAGGTTGAGATTTCTAACATGGATTGCCAACCTTCATTTAACATCCATATTTCGAGTTTTAACCCGGAGATTGTGAATCCCAACCTTGAGGTTGGGATCCCAACCTCTAGGTTGGGAATCCCAACCTCCAGGTTGAGATTTCTAACATGGATTCCCAACCTTCATTTAACATCCTTATTTCAAGTTTTAACCCAGCGGTTGGGATTCCCAACCTCGAGGTTGTGATCCCCAACCTCGAGGTTGTGATCCCAACCTCCAAGTTGAGATTTCTAACATGGATTGCCAACTTTCATTTAACATCCATATTTCAAGTTTTAACCCGAAGGTTGGGTCCCAACCTCCAGGTTGAGATTTCTAACATAGATTCCCAACCTTCATTTAACATCCATATTTCGAGTTGTAACCTTCCCAACTTCCGGGTTTTAACATTAAGACTTCACCTCTAAACTTGTTTCAGCCTCTTACAAATCGTACCCTCAAAGTACATGTTCACATTACAACCAACAATTGTCAATCTAACTTTTACATTATAATCATACCCACAAAGCCACACACAATTAGAACAAAACAGTCAGAACACGTTTTTAATATCTCATCCTTAGTTCATATCATCATATTCACATACCCAAACCAACCATAACTAGTCAAATATACTACCCACCCTAGAGAAACAGAGCAGCGCAGTTCTTCGTCAGTCCAAAATATCACAATCTTTCCTTTCTTAGGCACGGGAAGACAGAAGAAGGGTGATTGTGGGAAGTGAAAAGAGAGGTTGGCCATGGGAAGTGAGAAGAGATGTTAGCCGTTAGAAGTGACAAAATGGAAGGCCGGTGGTGGAGACTGCAGCACTACTGCTTCGCCTGAGAGGTTACGAAGTGAGAAGAGAGATTGGTCGTAGGAAGTGAGAAGATAGGGAGTACCATCAAAACTGACATAATGGAACGCTAGTAGACGAGAGGACATTGCTATACTGCTAGCTGGGTGGAGAGGGTGATTGCCGAGAGAGGGAGAAGTTGCGAAGGCTGCACTGCTAGCTGGGTGGAGAGGGTGATTGCCGAGAGAGGGAGAAGTTGCGAGCTGGGTGGAGAGGGTGATTGCCGAGAGAGGGAGAAGTTGTGAAAGGGTGAGGAGCTTCTATCAAATTTGCTCTGCCTTTTTGCCTCTCATTTCATTAAGGGCATTTTTGTCCATTATTGTTCTTTTTTCTATTATCAAAACCAAAAGGGTTAGTGTTGCAATCCACCTCCTCAAACGGGTTATTTTTGCAATTATTTCTTCTTCTAATTGCAACTTAGCTCGCTAAGAACTTCAAGCATGGGTTGCACAAATTTGGGCTTAATAAATTATTTAATGGGCTGGTCTTAATCAACTCATAATAAGAATATATTAATTAATTTGGCTCATGTAATTGTTTATTGCTTGGATTCGCTTCGAAAATTCACAATTTAATTCATAAATTTCTTCTACAACTCACTTGTAAAAGCAAATAAAAAAAACATTAAATAATTAACGAGATTTAGTCAAATATTCATCATAAACATTAGATAAATGGATACAAAATAACAGTATATTTTAATGTTATCAATTTTTTTCCCCTAAAGGTTCAAACCAATACTAAGTTTAATCGTAATGATCAGCTAAGAAGTACTGGTTGACTAATGTGACTTGCAGGATGCTAGCATATATCTGTTATTCTAAATGTCCAACTTCTATAAAATGGCTTTATTGTTTTGAAGGGAATGGACGGTGCAGATTTTGTTGGGAATTAAAATGATGGACGGTTAAGATGAGGGGAATTATCTTCAGATTATCAAGAAATAATGGCCACTTATATGTGGAGCATATGAGTGGCCGACACGTGGATGGCAGTTGGACAAGTCTAATCTCTTCGTTTAGGTCAAGGTCAACTACATGTTTCTCATATGGGATTTTCTTCCCCAAACACAAGGAAAAGAACGAATTTGAAAAGTAGCTTTAGAAAACTGAATTAATTTTTTTGGTACCCGCTAACTATTGGTACTTGACGGCGAACTATTGTATAATAAAATTCAGCACTATTAGTCAACCTAGGCAGCGTTGGATTTAAAAATTCTTATAAAAAATGACACTTATATAAAATAATAATAATAATAATGAAAACTTAAAAACATTATCAATATAAATTTTTGAAAAATTAAAATTTGATAACATGAAGAAATTTAGATAAAAAAAATAAATAATCCACTTAATTTAGATAAATTAAGTATTTTAACACTCCAAAAATTCTAGTCCAAATATTAAAAAAATAAAAACAATATAAATTATATATTGTTATAATTTTTTTAAACTAGATTTCTTATTTTGAACCATTATAATCTCATTATCAATTTCATTAAAAATATGTCTCTAGATAAATAAGTAAGATACTATTCAACCATATATTCATCATTAAATTAAATAAAACTAAAATTATTAAATATAACAAAAATTGAGATTTTTGGGTTTTTTTGATTAAATGTAGCAAATTAAAGTTTGATATTTTAAATTTATTGATAGGATATATATTAAACTAAAATTATTAAATATTAAAAAATTATAATATAACGAAAAAACAATATAACTTTTTTAATAAATCCATTTTTTAATGTTAAAGACAAAGCATTAATAAGTAATGAATATCATATCATTTTCAAGGTAAAACTTACGCGGAAAATGGTCGACCTGTGGACCCAACAATAAATGTCAATTGTAGACCCACCGAACTGTCCCATCACGCCGTGTGGAGCGGTGTTTTACCAAGCTGTCATCATTTATTGAGGAGAGTCTTCTCTAACTTTAGTAAAGGTCATTCTTTCTTCTCAAAAAAAAAAAAAAAAAAAGAAGGGCCATTGAAAAAAGAAAAAAAAAAAAGGTAATTCTTTATACCATAAATAAATAAAAATTAAGGTGTTATTTTAATTTTTATTTTGAAAAAATTATATATATAATCTTCAATTAGAACATTTTTAAATTTTTATTTCATAACTACAAATTATAATCACTTATTTTTAAGTAGAACTCTTTACAATGATAAGATCTGCGTAAAATATGTAGTTCTAATTATTAGTCCTTAAAAAATACTTCAGGGTTTCCTAATTATAGAATGATGATATTATTATTATTATTATGATTATTGTTATTATTATTAGGGGTGGGCATCTCTAACCCAATCCGATAAACTCAACCCAACCTGATCATTTTTTATTGGGTTGGGTTGGGTTATATCTTAAAAAAAATTGAATGAATTGGATTGGGTTGGGTTAAAAAATTTTCAACCCAACCCAATCCGAACCCAACAAACCTCTATCCTCAATTCTAAATCCAAGATTTTCTCCTTTCTCTAGAAGAACATTTGTTAGGATAAAGATTAAAAACAACCTTTATGTCGAATTTACTCTTTTATTTACAATAATTAGATATTTATTTATATTCATTTTATTTATAATCAAATTATTAACACTAAGAAACTTATCAACTAGACCATTTGTGCATTTGTAGTAAATTAAATATAATTCAATCAACCCAACCCAACCCAACTATTATTGGATTGGGTTGGGTTGGGTTGAAAAATTTATTGGGTTGAGTTGAGTTGAAAATTTTTCAACCCAACCCACGTTGGGTTGGAAGATTTTCAACTCAACCCAACCCGAACTCGAAAATACCCACCCCTAATTATTATTATATATGTGTAGACACATTCTTCAATATACATTGGGTATCGATATATTTGATAAAAAAAAATAAATAATTACATGTTAAAATTGCTTATTGTAATTTATTATATTTTTATTATATCTTATTATAATTAAACATGTGTGATTATAATTAGTAAATATGATTCTGCATGTCGGTTATTACAAGTGTGATATGACTTGTTTAATTATAATCAAATATAATAAAAATATAATAAATTACAATCAATAAGTTAATAATACAATTTTTTTTTTTATCAAGTCTATTAGTATCTCAAGTGCATCTAAAGAGACCCGACATGTGTGTGTGTGTGGGGGGGGGGGGGGGGGGGGGGGGGGGGGGGGGGGGGCGCATGCATGTGCTAAAAATAAATTTGTAATGTTACAAGTTTGCTATTAAAAGATTCCCTCCTTTGATGCATAGAATTAGATTGAATTACTTTTAAGAGATTTGATTGGATATAATAGACTAATTAGTATTATGATATGTTTGGTACAGTTAAAAATTGATTTAAAATAACATTATCGTAATTGGGATTTGATTTAAAATAACACCATCTCTTGTTTGGTATAACATGAGATTAGATAACAAAAATTATATTTTATATTTGATATGGGTTAGAATAAAATTATATTAAATTCATTTTTTAAATAAAATAAATTATTTTAAATTAATTTCATAAAAATAAAATCATATTAAATTAAATTTTGAATAATATAAAAATTTAATTATTTTTTAAAAAATAAATAAAATCATGAATACTAAATTTTAAATAAAATATTTAATTAATATTGACAATATTACAATAAAATTTATTAATTAAATTTAAATATATTTAATATTTAAATATAAATAACATTTTAAATAAAAAGGTTTTTTTTAATAAATGACATTTTCTTGTGTTCAAGTTGAACACTAACAAGTTTTTCAAAATTTTGAAATAATAACTGTTTTTTGAAAAAAATACACTCGTTAAAAATAAGGAATATCAAAAAATAGTTACTTTTCAACTTCAGAAAAAAAAAAACCAAAAATTTTTTTTTTCGTAATTTTATCAAAATAATAAAAGTTCCTCGTTGTGGGACTAATTATAATACCACAACTAACTATGACTTTAATTAGCCCCACAACTGCGGAATTAAAGGAGATGTGAGATTGGATTTCATGTTTCCATCAACTGCAGGATTAGATTGAAATTAAGTGAATCCTAATCCAATTTGGTGCTCCAAACACGCCCTTAATGTTAAGAATTTACTTCACAAAATCCCAAATCTGAAAACTGAAACACACATCTCTTTATTAATGAAGTCGTTTCAAGTCAACACACAAATGAGGTAGGTAATTAATTACTACTCACTTTCACTAGTGACGTCGTCAAATTTGGCACTATAAATTGTCTGATGATTAATGCTTGCAATTCGACCGAGAAGCAGGAACGGCAATGGAGATTCTCAAGCTGTTAATATTTGCATTTCTGTTTATAGTAGCTCTCACAGTTCTCGTCCATGCCCAGAGTCAAACAGGTTAGACTGCTTGGAGTAATTCAGCATTTTGAATATTAGTTTTTGTTGTAGTTCATGTATTCTAATTATGTATTAACTTTGTTCTTAATTAACGTCTCTTCATCTTTGTAGCTCTGATAGGCTTTGTTAGCATCGATTGTGGATTGGCCGCAAATTCTGCATATACCGATAAGAAAACTGGTATAAAGTATAATTCAGATGTAAACTTCACAGAGACTGGTGTAAGCTGCAATATATCAAGTGAATACAAGAAGGATACCCTGGAACAACAATTCCTGACAGTCAGAAGCTTCCCTGAAGGAAGGAAAAATTGTTACACTCTAAAACCTTCTCATGGAGATATTAAGTTTCTTATTAGAGCAAGTTTCATGTATGGTAACTATGACGGCCTAAATAAACCACCAAGTTTTGATCTCCTTCTTGGAGCTGAAGTCTGGGATTCAGTGGAATTGGCAGATGCATCCACCACTGTTTCCAAGGAAATCATTCACGTCCCTCAGAAAAATTATGTACACGTCTGTCTTGTAAACAATCGGTCAGGCACACCTTTCATATCTTCATTAGAATTAAGACCCATAGCAAATGACAGTTATCCTACTAATTTAGAAACATCATTGCTCCTTCATTCACGATGGGATATTGGTTCAAGAGCGAATAAAACATACAGGTAAGTTGTTCTGTACTATAACAATAGCTTTTTTTATGATTGATGGTTGGTTACTAATTTAATTAAAACTGTAATACGTAGGTTCAAAGATGATGCTTTTGATCGCATATGGTCACCTTACACAAAATCCAATTGGTTAACAATAAATAGCACATTGAAACTCTTCGATGCTTTTGTGACTGAGTACCAGCCCCCGACTGCCGTTATGCAGACAGCCGCCATCCCAGCAAATGGTAGCGATCCATTGGTGATCGAATGGAATTTTAGTGATCCCACAGCAAAGTTCTTTGCCTACATGCACTTTGCAGAGCTTAACGAGAGCGCAGCCAACACCGAGACAAGAGAACAGAGCATCTATTTGGATGGGGAATACTTATGGAGAAAACCTTTCACTCCGCCTTACTTATCTCCACATACTGTATACAGCATTCATCCCATTATTGGTGGAGAAAAACTTGAGTTTTCAATCAAGGAAACTGAGAATTCAGACCTGCCGCCCATCCTTAACGCCATTGAGTTATATCAACTAAAACAATTCCAAAAATTGTTAACCAACCAAGATGATGGTATGTTTCTTCTAAGCAGTTACCTTGTACATGAAAAATTTTATTAAAGATGCAGGCTTCAAATCTCTCTGTGAAGGTTCAGATCAAGACAAAATAAACACAAAAGAATAACTCATTTTTCATATCAAGTGTAGAGGACATCAGTTTTTATTTCTCTTTTTCTTATGGATTTTGCTTCACTCTTCTGTATGCATGTAAAACTTTTAGTTGATGCTATCATGAATATCAAGGCAACCTATGGAGTGAAAAGAAATTGGCAAGGAGATCCATGTGTCCCTGTAACATACTTGTGGCAAGGCCTCAATTGCAGCTACATTGAATCTGATGCCCCAAGGATCAAATCTCTGTGAGTTTTATTAAGGATTTAAAATGTGCATCCTATTTTTACTTTGTGCTATTTCTTTTGTACTGTTACTAAATTTATTGTGCAATCATGCAGAAACTTGTCTTCAAGTGGAATATCTAGGGAGATATCTCCTCATATATCTGGTCTCACGTTGATAGAATCTTTGTGAGCATTTTTTTTTTAATACAAAATCTTTGTGAGTATTTAATCTGTCATGAATCAAGATTAAAATTACTGTTAATCTTGTTTCAAAAAAAAAAAAAAAAAATTACTGTTAACCTACAATATATTGATAATGAGGTATTAGATAGTCTCACCTTCACTCATGAACTAATTTTTATGGTGAAGTTAGACTCAAGACTCTTTTCTGACATGAGGGACTTAAGCCAATTTAACTAATATTTTCAATCATCATTTTAGGAACTTATCGTACAATAATCTGACTGGACCAATACCTGATTTTCTTTCCAAGCTACCATTCTTGACGGTGCTGTAAGTTCGCCTGAGTTTGATCCATATTAAAATTGCTTTGTAATTAAATGAAAAGAAAAAATAAGTTGAGATCATATACTATCCTGTTGCAGAGATTTGAGAGGAAACAATCTCCAAGGTTCAATTCCAGCTGAACTTAGGGAAAATGGGAAGTATGGTCGGCTGTCATTAAGGTTCGCTTTTGATCTTTTGAAGTCCCTGATCAATATGCATAAGTAGTTTACAATTTTTAATCCATGCCAGTCATTGAACAGGTTTTTCGACCTATTTAAGCACAAGAAGGATAAAATTATCAGAGTTACCTCAACAAAAAATAAATTTATAATATATGTAACAATAACCAGTAATAATACCAACACAATGTACTTAGTAAGTCTTATCTCTGTTGTTTATAGGGTGGAAGGAAATCCGGATCTTTGTCTTTCAACATCTTGCACGAGAAACATTGTTGTTCCAGTTCTAGCATCATTTCTTGCAGTTTCAGTTCTCATAGCTGCATTATCCATTATGTGGATCCTCAAAACAAGAAGCCAAGGTACCTGAAGACTGCAGCACAGAATTTTTCCAAAATAGTATTCTATGAATCATGCTTGTGAGACTTGATAATTTATTTTCCAGGCATCACTGGGAGCAAAAATAGGAGGTCATTAGAGCTAAATCGAAGATTCTCTTACTCTGATGTTGTGAGAATTACTGATGATTTTAAGAGGATTATTGGAAAAGGTGGTTTTGGAACAGTTTATCATGGAAACTTAAATGATACACAAGTTGCTGTGAAGATGCTCTCTTTATCATCAATTCAAGGTGATAAGGAATTTCAAACTGAGGTATATGTGTTTGCAACTTGTACACAAAACTTTTAGCGATTTTATAGATATATGACTAGCACGAGATTTTATTTGTAGGTTGAACTTCTTCTGAGAGTTCACCATAAGAACTTGACAACTCTAGTTGGGTATTGTGATGATGGCACACAGAGGGGACTAATCTATGAGTTCATGGCAAATGGAAATTTAGAATCACATCTCCAAGGTTTGTTTGTTAGATTGTTAAATTTTTTTCTTGCTAACAGTACAATAGAACCGGTAATGCTGAAATTTCAGTTGATCTACAGTTTTCTTACAGATTTTTACATAAGTCTGTGCTGCTTTTTATCTTTGGCAATTTACATTTTATGAATAGATTAAAGTTCTTTAATTAATAAATAAACGAATAGTTTTACATTTTTCTATTACAGATGAAGGCAGCAGTACTGCAGCCATCCTAAGTTGGGAAGGGAGGCTTCAGATAGCAACAGAAGCAGCACAAGGTTAGGAAATATAATTGTTTAATTTTCAATTTAATTTCCACTTCTCTTTTAATTTAGATGGCTGGCTGCTAAATATTGAAATTTTTATTGAATTTGAATTATAGGATTGGATTATCTCCACAGCGGTTGTAAGCCACCCATAGTCCACAGAGATGTGAAACCTGCAAACATCTTATTAAATGAAAAATTCCAAGCCAAGATATCCGATTTTGGCCTTTCACGAATTTTTCTAGTTGAAGGTGACACTCATTTGTCAACGATTGTTGCGGGCACTCCTGGATACCTAGACCCTGAGTAAGCATTTTTATAGAATGAAAGTAACTTAATTTCATTTGTTTGAAGTTAAAATAGATTGAGTCATGCTAATGGCCTTGCAGGTACTATACATCAAATAGATTGACTGAGAAAAGTGATATATATAGTTTTGGAGTGGTTCTTTTACAACTGATCACAAGTAAACCTGCAATAGAAAAATCCAAAGATAGGACTCATATAATTCAATGGGTGAGTTTCATGCTTGCAAAAGGGGATATTGAAAATGTTGTTGATCCAAGATTACAAGGAGATTTCAACATGGACTCTGTTTCGAAAGCTGTAAAAGTGGCCATGGCTTGTGTTTCTCAAAATTCAGCTGAAAGGCCAACAATGAATCAAGTCGTGATCAATTTGAATGAGTCCTTGGCAATTGAGATTGCTCGTACAAAGGTCAGACATGAGACTGAATCTAAAAGTTCTATTGAAAATATTAGTTTGAGTATGGATTCTGAACTACTTCCCATTGCTAGGTAGGGCGTTTTCACTTTATCCTACTTCAGTATATGTATAAATATTTGTCAAATCTAGTTTTTGTGTACTGGTAATCACACATAATGACTTCAAAATCATATTATTAATGAACAGCTCGTGGCAATTAAGAACATTTCTTGTTCAAGTGCATGAAAAACATATTTTAAAGTTTTTGTATATTTTGCCTTGTCTTGGAAAGAAACTTACTTTGTACACGTGTTCCTTGTTTTTTTTTTTTTTTTAATTATTATCATGATCTATCACTTATTAAACCGTTTGAATTACAAGAAAGTAGAATAGTCTCAATTGATGAATTTGCTTAAGATGGGTTAGATATGTTATTTCCTTGCTATATATGCATCTCATATTTGTTGAATGATAATGGGAATATACAACTTATGAGGCATGCCTTTTTATATATATTGCACATTTAGCATAACAAATTTGTGCTAGAATGCTGTAAATCACATTTGCCAAGCAGTATTTCTCAGCTGATCATTACAATTAAACCTACTCAGATTTAGTTTCAACCTATAGGGAAAAAAATTCATTTCCATCATTTGGGCCACTTCAAATGCTGACAAATATAAGAACAATGAAAAGTATGGGGCAAAGCAGATATGTTTTGAACTACCTTATTAGTTCAAATTGATCTTACATATTATTGTAAGTCAATTGGTATAGCACTAAATTGATGATGTCTCTTTTAAATCCAATAGTTGGTAATTCATTACCTTCATACACTAATATAATCGATTACGGTAGTGTTGTCTTTTTTATTGGTGTTTGATATTAAAATTGTCATGGCCAACATTTTAATGATGAAGCATTGAATCTCTTAAACTATTAATATACCAATAAAAAATTTCAATGTGTTGGTTTGAATTAGTACTCAAATTTCACTCTAACTTTGACAAGTTCACAAGGAACAAAAATTGTTATATGTAAACACATGAAAGCAACTTCCAAACAAGTTGTCATTGTTCGAATACTCTGTATTAGATTTACTAAGCACCTTACTCTATATAAAGTACATAAACAAATAAACCAGCAGTGTTTTTGTGAAATGCAGACTAGTTCAAATTTTGCAAAACTTATTAGTTCAATTTACAATTACATAGTATCTCTGTTTAAATGTAGTGAAGACATTTATTATTACTCTTTACTTGTTCACTCTTTATGAATCTAATATTGATTCACATAAATAATCCTCTAAATCATGCTTGTAAATTAATGCAGAACATAGTAAGATGATAGCTTTAATACAAGAAAACAGAGTTGCAAATAGAGAAGAATGCAGGGGATAGACAGGGCAGCACAGATTAAAATTTTGAACAGATCCTGCAATTAATACGAAGGACTTGACATTCCACCAAAACAAGGATAACAATCTAATTTGTCAACTGTTTGGGATAAGTAACATGACATAAAAACCCCATCTATTATATATTTTTAGCACATTAAGACATTAATGAACAACAAGCGAACCAGGTTAGTACCTACGAAGAAATTGAGAAAAAAAAAATTATGCTGAAAATTTGATTGTTTAAAATTGGTATAGATACCACTACCTAATATGACTTGGTGGTAAGAAAACAATCATTCAATTTGATAATGTTTCAAATTCGAATGAATTAGAAGATATTAATAAATTGATTGGTTTGAAATTACATAATGAGTTAACTCTTCTAGCAAGATAGTATTTACTAGTATGCATCTTTCAGTATGTATGTTTGTTTGTTCGTGTGCCAGCTTTTGGAGATATGTATTTTTGTTTTTTGTATCAAGAAGAAAATAAATAAATATTCCAACGATGTTTATGTGAAATGGTACTCCTTATGTCGCAAAAATTATGTAAGAAAAAAATTATGGACAGAATATTGTTTTTAGTTTATAGTTACATAATAACTCTATTTAATAGAAGTGAAGAAATTTATTATCATTTTTAACTTTAATTTGCGTGCATAGTACTCTAATTTATGTTGGTAAAAAAATAATAAGAGTCAGACGGTAGCTTTAATACAAGAAAACAGAGTTGCATACAGAGAAGAGTGCAGGGGAGAAACAGGGCAGCATCTGCATAGACTGAAAATCTTGAACAATTCCAGCAATTGATTCCAACTACTTGACATTTAAATACTTGCAGAAGAGAACGATACGAAACATATTTGTTGAAAATGACATCAGAAAGTTATAAATCTAATTTAAAATCAAAATGAACTATTTTCTTGTCATGACTATCCATTCCGACTTAAATAATGTAATAGTTAGAAAATTTTCTTTACCTCTAAATCTAGGAGTCTAATGAAGAGAAAAAAGATTTAGAATCTAATTAAGGCTTTAATGTTAAGACAATGTTGACACTATTTTTTCTTGAATGACATGAGTGCCAAAGAATTATTCAAAGAATTTTCAAAAAAAAAAAAAAAAAGAATTATTCAAAGAAGAAGTAATAGCAGAAGTTCCGATAGGTCCCTTTCTATATGTTGTTCAAGTACTAAATTCTGCTAGTGTGTCAGTCTGTGACAAGTAGCCTTGAAGTCAGATATAATAAAGAGTAGTTTATAATACAATTTGGCTCCCCAAGAATTAGTAGTCAAATTGAGGGACATATAGATATTTTGGAGGAACATTTTTTGCCCTGGCTATCCTCCCACAGCTCCATCACGTTCCCCATCCACTTCAGTAATAGGGTTTTAAGCCCCATCATGCACTTACAAGCATATGGGAGAGTTGATATCTCCACTTATAAAAGTAGATATCTAAATCATATAAATAGTAATTGATATCAACGAGTCCCGACAATCATCATTTTCGGCTCCAAGGCATTATGGGCACCATTGAAAGCATGGCCATTAGGTTGGTAAGCATGATGCCAATGTTTCCCAAGTCTTCCAACAAAGAAGCTTGGTAATTGATTACGTTCTTTTCTGATAGGTTAATGTGATAAAATGGGGCAAGTTGTGCAGTGGCACCACTCTCCTTATCTTTGCCTTCGTGAGACAGGTTCATGTCCTACTCCCACAATTGTATTTGCAGGCATTGTGTGTGGGTCACTCCTCCTAGTTTCTAGGAGCTATATTTCAAGTCGGGCCTTAAAGTAGTACATCAGGAAGTTCCTGTTTTGATAACTTTAGTTATACTTGTAATATGTCAAAAAAAAAAAAAAAAAGTTAATGTGATAAAACAAATTGAGCTAATTTCAAACTTTGATTTTTCATTATTATGAATTATTGTTTTACTTACAAAAAATTATATGATTTAATACGTTGAAAATATTATCTAAAATCACTGAAGAAGGCAAACAAAAACTAAAAAGAAGAATGTCTACAAAATTAAAATTGGGATTAAATTGATGCACATGAAGTCTCAAGTGAGAATTGCTTTAGTGCGGTGCATATATATATTCAATCCACTTAAATTATACAAGGGAGCATAATCATGCCAAATAATATATAATATATATAGTTTAGCACCAATCCATGAATATATTATATGTTGTCGGTAAATTTTGGTCTGCATAAATGGACTGGTAAAAACCCAATAAACTGATCCAGAAGGTTGATCCAATAGATAAAACTTAGGATCCAAGAAGCGGACCCAGCTCTCAGTTAGTTAAGCATCCAACTTACAGGTCGCAACTTTCAGACAGATCTTAGCTCTCAGCAGCTCAGATCTCAGCTCCCAACTCTCAGCTAGCTAAGCATCCAGCTCGCAAGTCACAGCTCTCAGATAGGTCTCAACTCTCAACAACTCAGATCTTAGCTTGCTACATCCAGCTTGCAGGATGGAGCTCTCAAGTCTCAAATCTAAGCTCTCAATTCTTAGCTCGCAACTCTCAACTCTCAGTTCTCAGATGCTGGCAAGAATCAAATCCGAGACGAATTCGAGCTCCTTAATTTCATGTCAAACTCAATCTCTCAGATTAAAATTTTTCGATCTTATGCTTGTGAGATCTATGCAATCTCGAATCCCGAGGAGTAATTAATGACTATGTCAGAGTCATTAATGCAGTATGGTTATGACAGAGTAGTTAGTGTAATTATTATTTCTTAACGTGTATTACACTCAATTGTAAATCTATCCCTATAAATAGAGGTGAAATTCTTTGTAAAAGAGAGAGAGAGCTCATTTTTAGTGATATGGTCACTCTGTCGAAATCAATTCAGTGTGACCCATGGATGTAAGCGCATTCATCGAACCACATAAAAATCTCTGTGTCTCCATATTGTTTTTCCTCTTGCTCTTTTAATTCTATTCGTTGAACCACATAAAAATCTCTGTGTCTCCATATTGTTTTTCCTCTTGCTCTTTTAATTCTATTGTTTGTTGTTGTTTTCTGCTTTGTTTCTCTTTGATTGCAGGTATTGGACCTAGGATCTTCAGTAGACTATTTCCATGTGGTCGATATTTTTAGCGCTAGAAGGAGGACCCATATTGCAATCTTGAGTTTTCAACAACTATAGCAAAAGGAAGAGCAACCAGAAGTTTAGACCCGGCAACTGATCCATGTGAAAGGCAAACAGATCAGCAGAAGCATGATTTCCAACCAACAGAGACCTCTCACCAGCCAGCACCATTGGACTCTATGGCCGGGGGGCTGCATGTATGACACTAGCGACAGGAAGCATTAGAGAGCATGGTGCAGCAACTCATTGAGGCAATCAAGGCACTGGTACAAGCCCAAGCACCAACTCCTAAAAGACTACACAGAGATCAGTCACGATTTGTCAACTCAGTTCGTTCCTCCAACTCGCATTCGAGAATTAAAGGTCCTTAAGCTCGTGGAGCTGAGAGCTTACAAAGGTCTCGTCTAGAATATATGCCAGGTCGCAGCTCCCCAGGTCATGAGCTTGAAGGAGGATATAACACTCAGAACCCAATAATAGAAGAGCTCATTCAAAGGGTTCAGTAGCTGGAGGCACGACTTGAACCCTAGATTCTGAAAGAGCAGCATGAGGAGAGAACCCCCCTCACTGGGGAGATCAAGATGCAACCTCTCCCCCTAAGGTTCAAACTTCGTAACGTTCCACCTTATAATAGAGATAGTGACCCCTACAACCATCTGGATATTTTTAATATACAGATGGACCTTCAGACATCCAATCTCTTGGTGAAGTGCCGCGTTTTCCCAGCCACCTTGCGTGACATTCCATGGACCTAGTTCAAAAGTCTCCCAACTCGCAACATAGGTAGTTGGGAGGAATGTCAGCAAAAATTCATCAATCAGTATCGAGCTCTGAAGAGACAGCTTGTACCCCCCTGCCACCTCGTTACAATCTTTCAACAGCAGAATGAGTCCTTAAAAGATTACATTGCCAGGTTCAGACATAAGGTCACTAACGTGGAAAACCCTTCAGATGACAACATCTTAACTGTGATCTCAGCCGGGCTTCGTAAGGATGGGAAGCTCTATGAGAGCATTTACAAATCTCCAATGAGGGACTTGGGCGAATTCTATGAGCGAGCTGCCAAGAAGATTAGGTGGAAAGAAACTTTCGGCCCCAAGAAGTTTAACCAAACAGGTGAATCGGGCAATCCCAACCAGTTGAAGAAAAGAGGTAATGATGGGGACGGAGGTGAAGGTCAGAATAAGAGCTCAAGGCATCAGGTTGCTGAAAAGGCTAGGAACGAGCTAAAAAACGAGCGACCTCAGCATCAAGGTAGCCATGATAGCTACAACGTCTTGTCTGATGCGCAAGACAGTATCTTTGCAACAAAAAGGGGCAAAGAGAACTTCGGGAAACCCACTCCTATGAAGATCTTCGCCAAGTTCAGAAACAAGAACAAGTTTTGTGCTTATCACGGTGAAGTTGGACATAATACTTCGCAATGCTGGGATTTAAAAGATGTCATTGAAGATCTAGTCAAGAAAGGTCGTTTGAGAGACTATGTGGTGCGTCCAGCGAACCTATGACCTCAGCAGTCTCTAAAGCAAATATGATAGCAGCCTCAGCGGGCTCCCAAGTAAGACATGAATTCGTAGTATATTCACATCCAACAGGTCATGTCTGTAACTTGTAACCTATTTTTTGAAATCAATAAAAGTTTTGAATCTCTTTATTGCTTTATTATTACTTTACGGTGCTATATTAACTGAGGTTACGACCTACTGGATATAGCCTAGCTCAATATTTTTACTATTAGATGAGGTTTCAATCCTCAGGACAACTCAATATTTTTTACTGTAAGCTGAGGTTTCAGCTATCTGGACAGTTTAATATTTCAGCTCGTTAATTTTGTTGTTAGCTGAGGTCTCAGTCCTCTGGACAACTCAATATTTTTTGCTATTAGCTGAGGTTTCAGCCCTCTGGATAGCTCAATATTTCAGCTCGTTAGTTTTGCTGTTAGCTGAGGTCTCAGTTCTTCGGATAGTTCAATATTTTTTTATTGTTAGCTAAAGTTTCAGCCTTCTGGACAACTCAATATTTTAGCTCGTTAATTTGCTGTTAGCTGAGGTCTTAGTCCTCTGGACAGCTCAATATTTTTGCTATTAGTTGAGGTCTCAGTCCTTTGGATAACTCAATATTTTTACTGTTAGCTGAGGTTTCAGTCCTCTAAACAATTCAATATTTTTGCTGTTAGCTAAGGTTCCAACCCTTTGGATGACTCAATCATGTCATGTCAGCTGAGGAAATCTAAAGATTCAGAAAGCAGAGCAGAAGCACCAAACTAGTGAATGATCTTGTAGAGTTGCCACAAGAATGGATAAAATCTAAAGAGGCAGCACAATAGATAGTAACGCATCGGCTCTTACCAACGGGTTTTAGCTCCCAGTCCAAAGATTGCACTGAGAGCTGGGGGGCTAGTGTTATGGGTAATTTTTTTATCTGCATAAATGGGTTGGTAAAAACTTAATAAACTGACTCTAGAAAGTTGATCAAATAGATAAAGCTTAGGATCTAAGGAGTAGACCTAGCTCTCAGCTAGCTAAGCATCTAGCTCGTAGGTTGTAGCTCTCAAATAGGTCTCAGCTCTCAGCAGCTCATATCTCAACTCCCAACTCTCAACTAGATAAGCATCCAGCTCGCAGATTGCAGCTCTTAGATAGGTCTCAGCTCTCAGCAGCTCAGATCTCAGCTTGCTACGTCCAGCTCGTAGCTCACTATATCTAGCTTGTAGGATGGAACTCTCAGGTCTCAGGTCTCATATTTAAGCTCTCAGCTCTCAGTTCTCAAATGCTGGCAAGAATCAAATCCGAGACGAATTTCAGCTCCCTAATTTCATGCCAAACTCAATCTCTCATATTAAAATTTCCCAATCTTATGCTTGTGAGATCTATGCAATCTTGAATCTCGATGAGTAATTAATGACCATGTCAAAGTCGTTAATGCAGTATGACTATGACAGAGTAGTTAGTGTAATTATTATTTCTTAACGTGTACTACACTCAATTGTAAATCTCTCCCTATAAATAGAGGTGAAATTCTTTGTAAAAATGAGAGTGAGCTCATTTTTAGTGATATGATCACTCTGGCGAAATCAATTCAGAGTGACTCGTGGACGTAAACACATTTATCGAACCACGTAAAAATCTCTGTGTCTCCACGTTGTTCTTCCTCTTGCTCTTTTAATTCTATTGTTTGTTGTTGTTTGCTGTTTTGTTTCTCTTTTATTGTAGATATTGAGTTTAGGATCTTCGGTCGACCATTTTCATGCGTCGACATTATAGTTTTTATTTTCATGTGTAATTCTATATTTATCAATATAATCTACAAAATCCCCTATCATTAGTGAGAAGGTGGTTTCATATAAAAGTAAGCAGTTTGACCGTAAACTTGAAAATACAAAAATATCCTTACATATTAAGAGTAATATTATAAAATATTATTCAACATTTAAAAATAAAAAAATTAAATTAATTACCAAACGACTCTTACATTACACATCCATCATCACACCTTTCATCACCCACATTAGTGTTAAGATTCACTTACTACAACTAATACTTGCTAACCAATATAAACATAGAAAACTTGACTAATGACTTTTAAACAAAAAATGAAAGCTTGACTAATGAATTTTAAACACAAATTAAAAAAAAAAAAAAAAAAAAAAAAAAAACCTAAGTGAACCAAATAATTAACAGTAGTTCTTAGCAAAAGTAACCACTTCCCTATGGTCGAAGTTATATTCAAAGTTATAGTCAAAGTTGGTGAATATTGACACTAATGTGGTTATGGGTAGTCTTTTCTTCTGTTGATTGTGATCTTGGTAGTTTCAGCACGAGGTTGGGGTTTCAATCCCTCCTACTAGTATGGCTATGGGTATCTCTTTCTTCTATCGATTATAATTAATATTTTGGCGGTTTCAACAAAATAAATAAATAAATAAATTTGAGAGGTAGTTAGAAGAAAAAAAAAATGGAAAAGCATTTGTTATAAAATTAAGCATACACAAATTTGACTGCAACTAATACTTGCTAACCAATATAAACATAGAAAGCTAGACTAATTAATGACTTTTAGACAAAAAATGAAAGCTTGACTTATGACTTTTAAATGAAAAAATGAAGAATTAAGTGAACTAAATGAAAACTTTACAAATGCAATTTGTGGGTTTGATGTAATTCTATACCGAAGTTAAAATCGTAATTTGACGTTAGTATTTAACTATTAAAGATGGTGTATTTTACTTATAAATTAGGTTAGAACTGTTCCGCACATATATTCAATTAATTAATGTTTAAATTATATTAAACTTAATTGTATAATTTATATAATATAAGTAATTTTTTTAAAAAAAAATTACTGTTGCATTTAATTATGTTTAACTGCTGTAACAAATCAATTTTAAATATAGATGTGAATTAGACTACATGAGTGTGAAAATTTTAGGTTTTATAAGGAGTTGGGAGTTTCTAATTTATCCTTCAAGGTAGGTGACGATGCCTGCCGGTGTTGCCTTTTCAAGGGTAACACAATGGAGGTCTATCCTCAGTAATTACGCCTCCCCTCTATCCTCCATGGTGCAAGAATGCAAGTCAACCCTTTCTTTCTTTATTCACTCTATTTTATTATGATTTACTTTTATACTTTTTAAAGTCATTTATTTTGTGTTATTAATTTCTATTTAATTTTTTGTTTTCATTTCAATGAAAGTCTTTTTGGTCTTTACAAAAGTCTAAGGATGTCTATTCTAACCAAAGTTTAAGTTTGAAGGAGTTTTGGGTAGAAAATTCAAATTTGTCTATATAGTCTAAAATCCAAACATCAAATGTAATTTCCCCTTCACAAATAGGACGTTTTTATTATGATTTACTTTTATACTTTTTAAAGTCATTTATTCTATGTTATTAATTTCTATTTAATTTTTTGTTTTCATTTCAATGAAAGTCTTTTTGGTCTTTACAAAAGTCTGAGGATGTCTATTCTAACCAAAGTTTAAGTTTGAAGGAGTTTTGGGTAGAACATTCAAATTTGTCTATTTAGTCTAAAATCCAAACATCAAATGTAATTTCCCCTTCACAAATAGGACGTTTATATTATGATTTACTTTTATACTTTTTAAAGTCATTTATTTTATGTTATTAATTTCTATTTAATTTTTTGTTTTTGTTTCAATGAAAGTCTTTTTGGTCTTTACAAAAGTCTGAGGATGTCTATTCTAACCAAAGTTTAAGTTTGAAGGAGTTTTGGGTAGAACATTCAAATTTGTCTATTTAGTCTAAAATCCAAACATCAAATGTAATTTCCCCTTCACAAATAGGACGTTTTTATTATGATTTACTTTTATACTTTTTAAAGTCATTTATTTTATGTTATTAATTTCTATTTAATTTTTTGTTTTCATTTCAATGAAAGTCTTTTTGGTCTTTACAAAAGTCTGAGGATGTCTATTCTAACCAAAGTTTAAGTTTGAAGGAGTTTTGGGTAGAACATTCAAATTTGTCTATTTAGTCTAAAATCCAAATATCAAATGTAATTTCCCCTCCACAAATAGGATGTTTTTATTATAATTTACTTTTATACTTTTTAAAGTCATTTATTTTATATTATTAATTTCTATTTAATTTTTTGTTTTCATTTCAATGAAAGTCTTTTTGGTCTTTACAAAAGTCTGAGGATGTCTATTCTAACCAAAGTTTAAGTTTGAAGGAGTTTTGGGTAGAACATTCAAATTTGTCTATTTAGTCTAAAATCCAAACATCAAATGTAATTTCCCCTTCACAAATAGGACGTTTATATTATGATTTACTTTTATACTTTTTAAAGTCATTTATTTTATGTTATTAATTTCTATTTAATTTTTTGTTTTTGTTTCAATGAAAGTCTTTTTGGTCTTTACAAAAGTCTGAGGATGTCTATTCTAACCAAAGTTTAAGTTTGAAGGAGTTTTGGGTAGAACATTCAAATTTGTCTATTTAGTCTAAAATCCAAACATCAAATGTAATTTCCCCTTCACAAATAGGACTTTTACGTGCATTGGTCCACAGCCACCTATTGACCCAATCCTCAATTGTAGACCCAGCCAACTATCCTGTGACACCGTACGTGGAGTCGTGTTTTAGCAAGCTGGACTTTTATGTGCATTGGTCCAACTATCGACCCAATCGTCAATTGTATACCCAACCATCCTGTGAGACCTTGGAGTCTTTGTATTCCAGAAACAAATATAAATTAAGGTGTTATGATGATTTTTATTTGGAAAAATAAATTCGTGTAACAAAAATATTTTTCTTTTGTAATATATGATCATTTTATAGTAAGGATGTCCTAAAATTTTTATTTTGGGATCACTAACTATAAATACATGTTTTCAATGTGTCCATCATATATACAAAAATGATCATTTTATGATAATGACATCCTAAAATTTTTATTTTAAGATCATTAATTATAAATGAATATGTTCAACCAGTCCATCATTATGATGACCATTAGAAATGAGTAGTTATAATTGATGGTCTGTAGTTGAAATTGTCATCCCTAGACATAATTACTTTAAAGGTTTCTTAATTTTTTTTTTTTTTTTAAATAAAGGAAAAGAATTTGTTAGGAGAAAAAAATCCCAAATCTGAAAACTGAAATGCACACATGTCTCTTGATTGACAAAGTCGTTCCAAGTATACCCACCAATGAGGTAGATAATTAGTTACTTTCATTTGTGATCAACTACACTTGTCCAGGTCTAAGACTCTTATTGTGAAGTTTTATCACAAGATGAAGTTGGAAATTTGCTCCATTGTTATACAACTATAAATTGAAAATTTTTCTGAAGAATGGGAACCTTTCAATTAACAATGAGTATGACTCAAGGGAGAAAATAATTCAATTGATCGCATTGATCGGCATACTTTTCAAATCAATTTAAAGAGTTACTAATGAAAAAGACTATCCAAGTTAAGCCTATTAAATGAATGCAGTACAATTAGAACGAATTGCACAAAATCCTAGAAAAGGTATGCTTTTAATCAAATGGAAATAAATTTGCCATTTTCTTACAACATGCCTTCACTCTATTAGTTAAACTATGTTAAATGTAATCTGTAATTATTGATCATATTTTTTGGTTAAATAACGAAAATACCCTCAATCTCAGATTTATTTTTTTTTTTAATTTTTAATAATTTCAAAAAATAAAAAAAAATTTAAAAAAAATAATCTCCATAAAGATGTACGACATAGATTAATCTTCAAAAATTTGTAAAGAAAAATGAAATTTATGAATAACTAAAGAAAAATGAACTACTATTGTTTTTATCTTTAATTTTTATTTTATTATAAAGTGCCACCTCTCATGTAAATGTCTGAATCCATCATTGATCGTCGAAAATCAGACTGAGTTAAAAGATACTAGCAAATTGATCAGTTTGAATCTACATACTGAGTTAACAACCCTAGCAAGATAGTATTTACTAGTGTGTATCTTTTCAATATGTATGCATTTTTGTTCATGTGCCGGCTTTTAAAGATACCTATTTTTGTTTTTTATATCAAGTAAAATATAAATAAAATTCCAACAATGTTTATGTGAAATGGTACTACTTCTTATGTTGCAAAAATTATCTAAGAAAAAAAAATGGACAGAAGATTGTTTTCAGTTTATAGTTACATAATAACTCTATTTGCTAGAATTGAAGAAATCCATTATCATTTTTTACTTTAATTTGCATACATAGTACTCTAATTTATGTTGGTAAAAAAATAAACAGAGTCGGATGGCAGCTTTAATACAAGAAAACAGAGTTGCATACAGAGAAGAATGCAGGGGAGAAACAGTGCTGCATAGACTAAAAATCTTGAACAATTCCAGCAATTGATTCCAACTACTTGACATTCAAATACTTGCAGAAGAGGACGATGCAAAACATATTTGTTGAAAATGACATAACAAAGTTATAAATCTAATTTAAAATCAAAATGAACAATTTTCTTGTCATGACTATCTATTACGAATTAAATAATGTAATAGTTAGAAAATTTTCTTTACCTCTAAATCTAGGAGTCTAATGAAGAGAAAAAGATTTAGAATCTAATTAAGGCTTTAATGTGAAGACAATGTTTACACTATTTTTTCTTGAATGACATGAGTGCCAAAGAATTATTCAAAGAAGAAGTAATAGCAGAAGTTTTGATAGGTCCCTTTCTATATGTTGCCCAAGTACTAAATTCTGCTAGGGGGTCAGTCTGTGACAAGTAGCCTTGAAGTCCAATAAAATAAAGAGTAGTTTATAATATAATTTGGCTCCCCAAGAATTAGTAGTCAAATTGAGGGACATATAGATATTTTGGAGGAACGGATTTTGCCCCGGCTATCCTCCCACCGCTCCGTCATGTTCCCCATCCACTTCAGTGGTAGGGGTTTAAGGCCCATCATGCACTTACAAGCATATAGGAGAGTTGATATCTCCACTTATGAGAGTAGATATCTGAGTTATATAAATAATGATTGATATCGAGTCCCCGCAATCATCATTTTTGACTCCAAGACATTGTGGGCACCATTGAAAGCATGGTCATCAGATTGGTAAGCATGATGTCAATGTTGTCCATCCAAAACGATGTAATCGATATATAATTGTGCAAGTGCGGCATCTTCTAATTTTTCAAGACTGTAGTCTTTAAGTTTTGGTATTCTCGTTGAAAGAATAGAAGTGGACAGGTCCCACTCCTCAACTTCTCCAATCATCAGGTCAATTGTTTGTTGGACAAGTCAAGGTCGTTGCATGCAACAATATTACTTCTTTGGAAAAGGTCTGTTAGTGTCATTTTATAAATTATTTATTTAATTTCATGCTTATTGAACAATGAAGATCATGTGAACTCCAAAGTTTCAAGTCAATCAATTTATATTATTTTTGTATTAAGTTCTTTTACTTTCAGATTTTCCGAGAAGTTGATCGAAATTTGAAAGATGTACCCTCGCTTTCATGAAGGTTTCTCAAGTCTTCCAATAGATAAGCCTGGTAATTTATTACGTTCTTTTCTGATGGATTAAAAGTTAATGCGATAAAATGGGGCAAAAGAGGCAGTGGCCCCACTCCCCTGGTCTTTGTCTTCTTGAGATGGGTTCAAGCGTTATTTCCACAATTATATTTGTGGGCATTGTACGTGGACCACTCCTTCTAGTTTTTAAGAGTTATGTTTTAGACCGTGCCTTAAAGTAATATATAATATCTCAAAAATAATATAATAATAATAATAATAATAAAAGTTAATGTGATAAAACAAATTGAGCTAATTTCAAACTTTGATTTTTCATTATTATGAATTATTGTTTTACTTACAAAAAATTATATGATTTAGTATGTTGAAAATATTATCTAAAATCATTGAAGAAGGCAAACAAAAACTAAAACAAAGAATGTCTACAAAATTAATATTGGTATTAGATTGATGCACGTGTAGTCTCAAGTGAGAAATGCTTTAGTGTGGTGCATGTGTATATTCAATCTACTTAAATTATACGAGGGAGCATAATCATCCAAATAATATATAATATATATAGTTCAGCACAAATCCTTGAATATATTAAAGTTTTTATTTTCATGTGCAGTTCTATATTTCTCAATATTCCTTCTAATTTTTTTAATAGGAGAATATGATTACCTAAAAAATTGTAGTTAATGACATATCAATAATTCAAGAGTGCTGGGATGGTTTTCCCATCTGCGGGTCCTTGTCCCAGGTTCCAGAGGCTCTCCTTCAACGGTTGTTTTTGGATTAATGAGGGTGCATTTGTATAGCTTATATTGGAGGCTACTGGTGTTCAATTTGTTATTTCTTTTGTTTTATTGTAGTTGATCCATGGTGGGTGGTCGGATTCATTGTCACCTGGTCATTCCCTTGTGTAGGACTCGCCTACTGTTTCTTTTGGCCTTCCTATCTTGTTCCTTTGTGAAGGATTGAATTGGTGTATGTGCTTTATCAGTTGCCCCAAATTTGGTTAGTCTTTAGGGCTGTATGTTTGTGATTCCCAAATTTGGGATTGTTAGTAATGAAGTATCCGGTATTTAAAAAAAATATATTTAATAATAATTCAGGAGTGCTGAAATCCCTGATCCCCCAAACCGCGGCCCGCTTCATTTGGGGTGTGGCGTAGTAAAACCAAGTTTCTCGTCAAGTTTGGATAAAATTTTGTTGACCTCATTAGTTTTTAGGTTGAGTTTGGGTCATTAAACTTTTGACTCGCTCCAATTTGACCCACTTTGTTTTATTATTATTGTTGCTTATATTTAAGTGTTGGTTTTTTTTATTATAAAACATTTTCAAACTAACTAAACTTGTGAATAATTGATATGTTTTATTGAAAGTTTGGATGATATTTTCACTATATTGACATTGTTATAAAAAGCTTTATGAATGTTATATCATTTAAGTTATTATTGTATTATTTTTTTAATTTAAATTTAAGATTTATTAGTTTTAGATGATGTTCAATTAACTTAAAGTTTATGTAAGAATTTTTTTTATAAGTACATGTTAAACTTTATATGTATTTCGAAATTAAATGTATATTTAAATTTAGGAAAATTGTCAAAATATCCTTAAAACAAAAAATAATATTAAACTACCTCTGGTTTTCAAAATATTATCCACAAAAACCCCTATCATTAGTGGGAAGGTGGTTTCATATAAAAGTAAGCGGTATTTGACCATAATCTTGAAATACAAAAATATCCTTACATATTAAGAGTAATATTATAAAATATTATTAAACATTTAAAAATTAAACAAATTAAGTTAATTACCAAACTCTTACATTACACATCCATCATCACACCTTTCATCACCCACATTAGTGTTAAGATTCACAATCAATGGAAGAAAGGGCTACCCATAGTCACATTAGTGTTAAGATTCACTTACTACAACTAATACTTGCTAACCAATATAAACATAGAAAACTTGACTAATGACTTTTAAACAAAAAATGAAAGCTTTACTAATTATTTTTAAACCAAAAAAAAAAAAAAAAAAAGAATTAAGTGAACCAAATAATTAACAGTAGTTCTTAGAAAAAGTAACCGCTTCCCTATAGTCGAAGTTATATTCAAATTTATAGTCAAAGTTGGTGAATATTAACACTAATGTGATTATGGGTAGTCTTTTCTTTTGCTGATTGTGATCTTGGTGGTCTCAACATGAGGTTGGGGGTTCAATCCCTCCTACCAGTATGGCTATGGGTATCCATTTCTTCTATTGATTGTGATTATGATCTTGGCAGTTCCTAGCAAATAAATAAATTTTAGAGGTAGTTGGAAGGAAAGAAATAAAAAAAAAAAAAAAGGAAAAGCATTTGTTATAAAAATTAAACATGCACAAATTTGACTACAACTAATACTTGCTAACCAATATAAACATAGAAAGCTAGACTAATTAATGACTTTTAAACAAAAAATGAAAGCTTGACTTATGACTTTTAAATGAAAAAAATGAAGAATTAAGTGAACTAATTGACTAATGCAATTTGTGGGTTTGACGTAATTCTATACGGAAGTTAAAATCGTAATTTGACGTTAGTATTTAACCATTAAAAATGGTGTATTTTACTTAAAAATTAGGCTAGAACTGTTCTGCACGTATATTCAATTAATTAATGTTTAAATTATATTACACTTAATTGTATACTTTATATAATATAAGTAAAAAGAAAATTACTGTTACATTTTATTATGTTTAACTACTATACAAATCAATTTTAAATATAGATGTGAATTAGACTACATGAGTGTGAAAATTTTAGGTTTTATAAGGACTTGGGAGTTGCTAATTTATCCTTCAAAGTAGGTGACGATGCCTGTCGGTGTTGCCTTTTCAAGGGTAACACAATGGAGGTCTATCCTCAGTAATTACGCCTCCCCTCTATCCTCCATGGTGCAAGAATGCAAGTCAACCTCTCTTTCTTTATTCACTCTATTTTATTATGATTTAGTTTTATACTTTTTAAAGCCATTTATTTTATGTTGTTAATTTTTATTTAATTTTTTTTCATTTCAATGAAAGTCTTTTTGGTCTTTACAAAAGTCTGAGGAAGTCTGTTCTAACCAAAGTTGAAGTTTGAAGGAGTTTTGGGTAGAACATTCAAATTTATCTATTTAGTCTAAAATCCAAACATCAAATGTAACTTCCCCTTCACAAATAGGACTTTTACGTGCATTGGTCCACAACCACTTATTGACCCAATCCTCAATTGTAGACCCAGCCAACTATCCTGTGACACCGTACGTGGAATGGTGTTTTAGCAAGCTGGACTTTCATGTGCATTGGTCCACCTATCGACCCAATCGTCAATTGTATACCCAACTAACCTGGGACACCGTGGAGCCTTTGTATCTGAGAAACAAATATAAATTAAGGAGTTATGATGATTTTTATTTGGAAAAATAAATTCGTTCAACAAAAATAATTTTCTTCTAATACATATAACCATTTTATACTAAGAACATCATAAAATTTTTATTTTAGGATCACTAATTGTAAATACATATTTTTAATGGGTCCATTATATTATATAAATGATCGTTTTATGCTAAAGATGTTCTAAAATTTTTATTTTAGGATCATTGATTATAAATAAATGTTTTCAACTGATCCATCACTATGATGGGTTCTATTAGAAGTGAGTAGTTATAATTGATGGTTCATAGTTAAAATTGTCATCCCTAGACATTATTACATTAGAGGTTTCTTAATTTTTTTTTTTTAAAAAGAAAAGAAGTTAAAAAAAGGAAAAGAATTTGTTAGAAAAATAAAATCCCAAATTTGAAACCTAAAACACACACACATCTCTCGATTGATGAAGTCATTCCAAGTATACCCACAAATGAGGTAGGTAATTAGTTATTTTCATTTGTGACCAACTACATTGTGTCTAGGTCTGAGATTCTTATTGTGAAGTCTTATCACGAGACGAAGTTGGAAATTTGCTCCATTGTCATACAACTATAAGTTGAAAATTTTTCTGAAGGATAGGAAACTTTCAATTAACAATAGGTAAGACTAAAGAGAGAAAATAATTTAATTGATTATATTGATTGGCATACTTTTCAAATCAATCTAAAAAGTTACTAATGAAAAAGACTATCCAAGTAAATCCTGATAAATGGATACAATACAATTAGAATGAATTGCATGAAATCCTGCCAAGAGATGCTTTTAATCAAATGGAAATAAATTTTCCATTTTAGTCAAACTATGTTAAATGTAATATGTAATCATCGATCATAATTTTTGGTTAAATAACGAAAATACCCTCAATCTCAGATTTATTTATTTATTTATTTTTAATAACTTCAAAAATCAACAAACAAATTAAAAAAAATTGAAATAATCTCCATAGAGATGGACGACAAAGATTAATCTTCAAAATAAGTATTTTTTTTTAAGAGAAAAAACTTAAAATGAAAAAAAAAAAAACACCTTAGATTGGAAAAAAAAAAGTAGGATGAAGATCCCATTATAGAGATTTGATCTCCATAGGAGATGGAACCTATAATTTCTCCACATCTTGCATGAAACCACTCCAAACCACTCAAACACATAACACATCACCAAATTAACCAGATTTATTTCGTCTCTCTCTTCTTTGAACTCATTGCCAAACCACTAAAAAAAGAGAATATCACCAACGTCCATTGTCGTCAATGGAGACCCATCTTCGTTGTCTCCATTGCACGATAAAGATGATAGAAGGTCTTTATGCATGATGGAGATCGGAACTAATCTCCATCGTATGGATACCAGGGGTTTCTACGAAAAAGACCTAAGCGTCTCCATCATTAAAGACCTGAACTAGTCTCCATAGTGATGGAGACTAGAATTGATCTCCATTACATAGAAACCAATTCGTGTCTTCGGCGAAGAAGACTGTAGGGATTATTCGAGCTAGCTCCATCGCTAACTTCGATGATGGAGAAATGAGTTCCAGAGTCCATCTTTGAATGGTTTTTGTTTTAACTTTTTTTTTTTCTTGTTTTGTTTTTTTTTTTTGTTTTTTATCAGTTCATCTTTAAATTAATTTGCACCGTCCATCATGTGATGGATGACAAAGATCCTTTTTTTTTTTGTCAATTTGTAATTATTTTGTTAATTCTTTTTTATTTTCTATAATTTTAAATTTTAAGAGAAAATTAAAAAAGTTAAAAGATGAAATTGCCATTAAGTCAGATAAGTTTGACTAACTTTAATAGAATTTAACTAACGTAGTAGGGATGTTGTATAAAAAATAGGTAAACCTATTTCCATGTATTCAAAAACATATCTCAAGAAGGGTGTTGTGCAATTCGTTCATGCAATTAATTATTCTATCTATAACAATTGGAAAAATAACAGCAACCAATTTTAATCAAGAGCACATTCACTTATATTTTAAAAATAAGTTATTTTCATTTTCTCCTTGACGATTGATGAGTCATCATTTTCCTTTCTAATGATTGAAGAAACATCATTTACCATTTCTTTCAACTCGAGTTAATAGTAATTTAGAGTTTTTTTTTTTTTTTGACATTTTTCATAGTATCAAGGAGAAAATGAAAATAATTTTAATTTTGAGAAAATTCTCTTTGATGTCTCAAGTCAATCATGAAAAGGCTACTACAACTGTTTGTCGACTCCTTAGACAACCTTGTATATACACACTTATGTGAGTAGTAACATCAAAATCTATTCACCAAGTGTGTTTAGATACAAAAGTTAAATTAACTTCAGAACAAACCAAATTAAAAAACATACTTTTCTTGACATGCCAGTTGGCATGCTTGGGATATTCTTTCTTTATATGTCTAACTTTCTTGCAAAAGTAACAAAATAAACTTCTCATCCTGTTTCTTTTGCATCTTATGTTATGATGTCCCAATTGTAGTTTTTTTTTTCTCTTTTCCTTTTCTTGTCCTTAGAGATGATTGCTAAATTAACATTTTTAAATCCTTCTCACTTTAATCTTTCCTTTTCTTGCACACAGTGGGATACGAGCTCATTAAGAGTCCATTCGTCTTTTTAAGTGTTGTAACTCACTTTAAACTAACTGTATTGTCCAGAAAGAGAAATAAAAACTAAGTGCACCAGCAAGTCCTCAGATAGCTATAATTTCAGTGTCTTTAGTTTGAAAGCGACATTAGACATTTTCATAATATACTCCTTTATGTTTCTTTTTTCTTTGTACTTCACTGAAACAAGGTTAGCCAAAGAGGTATTTGTTTAAGTCTTTTTGTTTTTTGCAAAACATTATTCTATTTGCTCAAGGCACTTAATTTTTAGCATATTTCTTTTCGAACATAGAGCCCTTAAAAGTTTTCGAAATAGAATATTTTATGATCATAAGACTCATATGATTACAATAGTCCCGCTTCTCCGTGCCCACTTTTTCATCAGCAAAACTGTTCTCGTTGAGAGATATAGGCTGTTCTTTCCCGAAGCGTAAGGTCAAGATCCATGTAACCAAGAACATTCATAATATTCTGTTTCCAATTTTTGAAGTTTGTGACATTAAGCACAAGAATGGAATTGATATTAACAGACATTATTTAAATAGATGCATTAACTGAATTAAGAATAAAACCAAACACAAGCTCACAATCAATAATCATGTCATAAAAAAAAAAAAATACTTGTTTAAAAAATTCATACATGACATGATTAAATACCTAGCACAATATTAACACTTAGTCTTTGGACAAAAATATCAACTATAAGTGGTACTCTCCACGTAGTAATTAAATATTAACAATTAATCTATCAAATAATAAGCATTTTTTTAAACCGACTTATTGTTTGCATGGAAAACCTAATAATAATCACACATTTATTACTATAGGTATACCCATTATTTGGCCAAACAACAACTTCCTTTGAGTCGGTCATTATTCACATAAATAATACATATACATATCTTAATATTCCAAAATAAACAAACTTACATTATAAAGGTTACTTTAGCAACATATAATTTCAATCAATTTATTTTGAAATATCACACTATCTTTTTTTTTAAAAAAAATTTTCAAAAAAAAAAAAGTAACTCCTAAATTCCTTTTCCAAAAAAAAAAAGAAAGGGAGCCCTAATATTTTATAATTATAAGTGTCACTTGACGGCACGACGACTAATATATATGTATGTTTTTATATTGCTGCCTTTCTTTTTCCCCAAAAGCAAACCTCTAAGGTTTTCATTATATATATACATATATATATTTATAAATTCTTGCATTAACAATCCAACTTGGAGTGTTATTAGTTAAAACATATATATATAGATATAAATAAATATATAGGCGCATTCTAAGTGTTACTCCGTGTACACATACACTTGACAAAAAAATACGTGATTACATTCTAAAATGTGTAATTATAATTTATTATATATGATTACAACTAAATATATGTGATTATATTAGTAATGTCATCACATTTTTTTATTGTAATCACATATATTTAGTTTTACTCATATATAATAGATTACAATCATATTTTTTAAAATGCAATCATAAATTTTTTTTTTTTTTTATTAAGTATATGCATACACCCGATGCACACAATGCGATCCCATATATATACAAATATATATCTGACATCAATTAAGATGCAACTATAAACTTTTTTTTTTTTTTTTAAAACAAAAGATGTATTGATGATTTGCTACAAATTTGACCCCAATAATCGACAAATACGTGTCATTACCTAGTTATATATATTTGGTGGCATTAACATAAATGTAATATTCTTCAATTGTTTTCTAAAAGCACTCATAGAAAACACGAAAGACACCATAATTAATTTTTCTTCATGCTTCAATTATGTCGACGTTCGGGATCGGTCGATGGGGAGATCTAAAGGCCCAGACTGTGATTGTGGTAATAAATGACAATAAATATAGTTTAAAGTTGATGAATGACAATAAAGAGAGTTAAATGCTGGTTATTGTAGATGGACAGTAATAATAAAATAGTTAGTAATGGAAGAAAGAGGGGGAGAAGAATGCAAAGACAACGATTTTTTCGTGGTTTGGCGAGTGTGCCTATGTCCACGGGTCACTCTGGATTAATTCCGGTAGAGTGACGGTAATACTAGAGTTCAACCCGTTTTTACAATGAAAATCTCCCCTATTTATAGAGGAGGGGAGATATAAAGAGTATTACACATGTTACTGATCATGATTATTCTCAATTAATCTGATATAAACCATATTGCATTTATTATTACAACAATGATTATTCTTCACACGTCCACGTCTTTATTAAATGCTTCAGATAAAGTCTTCTCTTCATTAAATGAGCAGCTGCAGCATTAAATGCTCCTCGGAGACTATTGAGGTGGTGCCGACGTGAAATTTGGGGAGTAGGTCGACCTGCTAGCCGACTTTACAAGTTACCTCCTGGCACGAGCTCTTTGACCTAGCGGATTGTGCGAGCTGGAGAGATGCTAAAGTGGGCTTTAACATAAACATGGGCTGGAAATATTCTGATGCAGATCTGGTGTGGCACAAGCTTGGGAGTCCGTCGAGCTCGTTATAGTGAGCTGAGGGCTAGGCTTCTTGGGCTTCTTGGTACTGTGTTTGTCTTTTGGGATTTTGGCGGTCTTTTTATCCATGTCGAGAAAACAGGCATAATAAATTACAACAACAATAAATCAATAAAGAATAAGAAAAATTTCTCAATGATTCAATATGAACGGGTCTAATACCATTTGTTGGAAAAACTTTAATATACGAAAACCAACACTAAAGTCCAAAATATCAAATCAAATCATCAATAATTATTACAGAGAAGACATACATGAATTCATATTGATAAATTAGAGAAGGATAGTGTATTCGACAGTCAAATTACCTTAAGATACTCCATATTTTTCTTCTTGAATGGGTAAAGAGAAGGAGAACAAAATTTTATGTGTGTTGATTTAACCTGGGGACCATAAACTTTATAATATCCTTCCTATACTAACTCAAATTAAATTCTCATTAACTTTGATTTATTTAGTATTGGGTCTCTATACATTAAAGTCCATATCCAATGGATATTTCTAGAGCCAAATTAATAAATCACTTATTAACTGGCCCTATTAGAATAGACACCTTATGATATAATTGTCATTTAATATGTAAGCCCGCATAATAAGAAATTATAAAAAATCTCAACATATTATGCTTGCATAAATTCTTTACCTTAGTAAGATCCTTGAGTAAATGATGGAAATACAAATGATATCCTTGCTTATAAAGTCTTCCCCCAACAGATTATCTTGGCCATAGATTAGTTTCTAGTACAATTTAACAACAAAATTCGAGAAAATTCTCTTCCATATCTCAAGTCAATCATGAAGTAGTTTTGGTGCAACAAAATTCAACTAAAAATTATGTAATTTCTAAAACCAAATAAAGTCAACATATAGATACGATTTCTAATAAATATATAAAAATTCATGTGTACAAAATTTTCGCAGCAATTTGTGAGTTTTCAATTATTGTGAAGTCTTTTGAATTCCTTCGAGAAATAAGGTTTGAAATTAATTTCTTTTGCTTCTAACAGTCTATCACTTTCTCAATTATTTTACAGCTACAAATTGAGATTCATTATGCAAACTAGCTATTTTCCCAACGATATCCTTTTTTAAAAAGCAAATCCACTAGCCATTAATCCGATTAGAATATTAAATTACGAAAGAGGAGACTCTTTCTCTTTCATCTATTCAGATCAGACTACCAAATCCGATGAAAGTTGCATCTGTAGGCTTGAAATCTGAAAACAATGACATATAAGCTGGCCAGCCTGATTTTTTGATGATTAAAAGAAATTTGACCGAACAATCACTCGTTGAAATGATAGTGTTCAATATAATATGTGTGGAATAGATTTTCAAACTCCTGACAATCAGTTGCAACTTACCTTTATATTTATTAAAAAAATAAAAAATAAAAACAGGGAGAGAGAAATTTGACTGAAATTTACGCAATATACTGGTCAATGTTATGTCATTAAACGAAGTATAAATTGTCTCATGGTTAATGCTTGCAATTCTATATATAAAGGAAGTATAGATTGTCTCATGGTTAATGCTTGCAATTCTATATATCCTGAGCAATCGTCCAAGAACGGGAACAGCGATGGAGATTCTCAAGCTGTTGATATTTGCATTTCTTGGTATAGTTGCTCTCACAGTTCTCGTCCATGCCCAGAGTCAAAGAGGTTAGACTGCTTGAGTGATTCAGCGTTTTGAATATTAGGTTTGCTTGTAGTTTTATTCACTAACTATTATTAATTTCTCTTCATCTTTGTATTTCTGCAGGTTTCATTAGTATCGATTGTGGATTGCCTGAAAATTTTGTGTATACTGAAAAGAAAACAGGGATCAATTACACTTCAGATGTAACCTTCACAGATGCTGGTGTAAATTACAATATATCAAGTGAATACTATAGTGATGCCCTCGAACAACCATTCCTAACTGTCAGAAGCTTCCCTGAAGGAACGAAAAATTGTTATACTCTTAATCCTGCTCGTGGAGACATTAAGTTTCTGATTAGAGCAAGTTTCATGTATGGTAATTATGATGGCCTAAATAAACCACCAAGTTTTGATCTGCTTCTTGGAGCTGATGTGTGGGATTCAGTGGAACTGGCAAATGCATCCACCATTGTTTTCAAGGAAATCATCCATGCGTCTCAGAAAAAATATTTGGATGTCTGTCTTGGAAACAAAGGGTCAGGCACGCCTTTCATATCTTCGTTAGAATTAAGAACCTTAATAAATTCCAGTTATCCAACTGATTTGGGAATATCGTTACTCCTCTATCAACGATTAGACTTTGGTTCGACGGCCAATGCTAATGAAACATACAGGCAAGTTGTTTGGTATTGATTGAAAGTGTTATTATTGATATTTGTCACTAATTTGATTAATTTGAAATATACAGGTTTAAAGATGATGTTTATGATCGCATATGGTCACCCTACACAACATCTAACTGGGTGACATTAAGTAGCCCATTCAAAGTTGCCTCAACCTCCGGGAGGAGTTACTATGTTCCACCATCTATGGTTATGCAGACAGCTGCCATGCCAGCAAATGGTAGCGATTCATTGGTATTCAACTGGAAACCTAGTGATCCCACATTACGGTTCTTTGTATGCTTTTACACTGCAGAACTTGACCAGAGCCAAGCAAATAACCAGACTAGAAAACAGAATATCTATTTGAATGGACAAATGTGGGATCAAAATACTAAACTGTCTTACTTGAACCCCTATGTTACGTACAGCACCGAACCAATTAGTGGAGAAAAACTTGAGTTTCAAATTGAAAAAACTGCAGAATCGCCACTGCCTCCCATCCTCAATGCGTTTGAGTTATATCAACTAAAACAATTTCCGCAGTTGTCAACCAACCAACAAGATGGTATGTTCTTCTAGACATTTTATTTTATTTTTTAAATGAAATTTTTTAAATATAGGCATCATATATATTTTACTAAAGATACAGGCTTTCAGATTTCTTTGTAAGGTTTAAATAAAGACATAATAAACGATTAGTTGTTGCATTCAAATGCATTCAACAGCCAAAAATTAATATATGACTCACTTCCCTGTTGAAAAGTTTTTTTTTTACTCTCTCTCTTTGTTTAATGGATTTTACTTTTCTTCTATATTTATGTAAAACTATTAGTTGATGCTATGATGAATATCAAGACAAAGTATGGAGTGAAAAGAAATTGGCAAGGTGATCCATGTGCCCCCATAAAGTACTTGTGGCAAGGTCTTAATTGCAGCTATGTGGAGTATGATCCCCCAAGGATCATATCTTTGTAAGTAGTATTGTCATCATTAAACTCTCATCTAGTACTTATTAGCTTCAAATTTTGTACTTTCTAATAAATGATTGCGTGAACATTTAGGAACTTATCTTCAAGTGGAATATCTGGGGAGATAGCTTCTGATATATCTAGTCTCACGTCGATACAATCCCTGTGAGCATTTTAATTTGTACTGAATCTCAATTGAAGTTTATATTAATCTGCAATATATTGATGAGGACTAAGTCAATTTAATAACCTTTATTTTTTTCATTATTTCAGGGACTTATCCAACAATAATTTGACTGGGTCTGTGCCTGATTTTCTGTTACAGCTACCATTCTTAACAGTGCTGTAAGTTTGCTTGATTGTGATGCATAACAGAAGTTGCTTTGTCATTATATAAGAGGAAAAAAAATAATTATATACCATTCTTCTAATTTGCAGAAATTTGAGTCGAAACAATCTCCAGGGTTTAGTTCCCATTGGACTTAGTGAAAAATGGAAGGACGGTCTGCTATCATTAAGGTATGCTTAGAATCTTTTCAATATCTTGATCAATATAATTGTATACAATATAAGGGTAATGTTATTGCCACCCAAAAACTATTTTTCACACTTCTTTTTAATAAATAAGAATATTTATATATAAATTTACTTATAAAGACAAGATAATTTGAAGTAATAAAATAAAATCATTTTTTATACTCATTCATTCAACTAATTATCATAAACCCTAATTATCCTATCCATCTTAATATTTGAAAATTTCTACACTATTTCAATAGAAAATCTCAACTTCATAGAATTCTTTTAAAAACTCTTAGTAAATAATCAAAACTACTAAAGTGATGCAATTCACAAACCTAAACAATTGCATATGTTGGAACTCTTACAATTTAACACCTAGAACTTCAAAATTATCATAACAAACAATTTTAATTACTTGTCTTTTGACAACGAAATTGTTTTGGACAATAATATTGAGAAACCAAAAGAAGTTAAGGAAGTGATTCTCCCATATATTTTTTTTAAAGCAATTCTCCAATAATTTATTTTTTTTTTAAAAAAAGATCCAGATATAACAAAATCATTGTTGCATAATTATGTCATTAATTGGAAAGAAAGAAAAAAGATTGAATTAGATTAAGAATAACCAAAACTAACAAATTGCAAATGAAAGGAAGAACCCAACAATAGAAGATGAAGGAGAAGAATGAAGAAAGAAGAAGAAAACAAAAGCAAAAAGGCGGCTTTTTTGTTATAAGGATTTTTTTTTTTTAAACTACTTTCAGGAATAGACCTTTTATGATTGCAAATAGAGTTATATTACAAGTAAATTAGGTCAAGGTCATTTCTACCATTGCAAAGGGTGGATAAAGCAAAAATTGAAATTTTAAATCTAATATTGGGTGCAATAAGTAAATGAGTGTGAGGAGTAATTTTTTGGGTGACAATAGAACCACCCATAATATAATTTCTAATCACACTCAGGTGGATCGCAGTCCTCAAAGATGTTTTCCAAACTCATTTTATATAATGATTAGAGCAAATTGCAATTTACCTATCTGATGTTTCTTAATTGCACATGCATTGAATTTGACCCCTTAATTATCTCTCTCTCTCTCTCTCTCTCTTATTAGTCTTGGTCAATTTTGACAATATTAAAGGCATTTTGCTCTTTCTTTAATATTTGATTAAAAAAAAATTCGAACATATTTTTAAGAAAATAAAAAGATGAATATTCTCCATTATTCAAATCTGAGATAGAGATTACAAGAATTGAAAAAAAAAAATAAAGATTATAAAATTTGGAGGTATGAATCTTCATCATCTATTTTCAAGATTAGATCTCTGTTAAGAAGATCTAAATTTGATGAAAATCCAAGTGTGGGCTAGATCTCCATGGCGGTGGCCTTCCTCCACTATGAAAAGCCCTCGTAGTGGGAGAGGAGGTTGCTTGCTTCCCTAGTCAACATGACATGTTCATCAATTGATGAACATTTTCCAAATTGATATGTTGGAGAATTTTGGTGAATAATAAATATCTCATCACATTGAGGGAAGCAAGCCACCTCCTCCCCTACCTCCAAATGGCTGGGGAAGGCTCGATCCTTCCCTTGCTGATGGAGATCTAAATTTCAACATTTCAATCCGCATGTAAAGTTGCGAACCTCATTAAGTAAATTGCAATTTGTTCTAATAATTTTCACTGGATAGCTTGTTATATATTTTAGGAATTTGATCTTAAATGAAGAATGAAGCAACTATCCACTCACATAATAATAATGACAATAATGATGATGATGATGATTATTATTATTATTATTATAATACCCTCGAAATCATCAAGTACGAATGACTAGTTGATGATGATGATGATTATTATTATTATTATTATTATTATACCCTTGAAATCATCAAGTACGAATGACTAGCAGCATCAAAATAAAAGATTTCATAATTTAGGTAACATGGAGTCAGAATGAAAACATTGGTTAATTTAAAACGTTAAATTGATAATTTCAAATCACCAAAAAATTCTTCACGCTTATTATTATGTTCATTGTCAACTCATGGGGTGGGTTTGAGGACATGAACTGGCTAAATGCTTATGCTAAACTGGCCTTTGAACTGGCTAAATAGCAACAACAATACCAAAAAAAAAAAAAAAAAGCCTATTATGAGCTTTTATGATCAGTTAATCGTTATTGTTTCCTATTTTAGCAATTTTTATTCAACAACAAAAATTTGTTTTTCATATTCCTAAGATTTAAAAATAAGTTTAGCAATAACAACCGAAAATAATATCTTGAAAAACATATATTATTAAGTAATAGTATCATATGCATTTAGTTATAATTATGTTGCAAATATATATGCACAATGTAGGTGTGTAAAAGCAGTATTGTATCTAGTTAAATTAACTTAAATTAATATTTTTAATAAAAAATAAGAATATATAAATATTTATATGTTTATAATTGTTTTCAATTAATAAACTTCAATTAATTTAGAACTGATTTTTTCTTTTTCTTTTTTTTTAAATAATATTGTGATAAAAGATAATATAAATTTTATTGATTATATATATATATATATATATATCAGCTTGGATATACACGGGGTGTTAATACACTTGATAAAAAAATAAGTGATTGTATTCTAAAATTACTTATTATAATTTATTATATCTTTATAATATCATATTACAATTAAATGAGTCGAATTACATTTACAATAATCTATATACACAATCGACATGCAGAATCATTGTATATGTCGATTGTTGTAAATATAATCTAACTCATTTAATTGTAATATGATATAATAAAGATATAATAAATTACAATATATAATTTAATAATGTAATTGCTTGTTTTCTTTGTCAAATGTATCGATACCTTATATATATATATATATATACAAGCTGATATATATATATATATATAAAAGCTTTACTAATTTTGTTTTTAGTATTTAGAGTTTCATCTAGTTGATCTCATATGCTATGTATCCAACTGAAAAACAAAAGCAAAAAATGTCTTTTTTTTTTTTTTCTTGTTTTCACTAAAAAATGCATTGTTTTTCATTTTCAAAAACGAGAAAACGTGTTTATAAAAGGTTAATAACAGGCCCTAAGTGTTATCCTAATCTTCTTGTTTTCAAACGTGTTTGTAAAAGCGTTTCTTGTTTTCACTAATCTTCTTTTGTTCATAGCGTGGATGGAAACCGAGATCTTTGTCTTTCAATATCTTGCAAGAAAAAGAAAAACGTTGCTGTTCCCCTTCTAGCATCATTTCTTGCAGTTTCAGTACTCGTAGCTGCATTTTCTATTCTTTGGATCCTCAAAACAAGAAGCCAAGGTATGTGTAGACTTCGCAGCACAAAATTTATCCAAAAAAGTATTCTATGAATCTTGCTTGTGAGACTCATTAATGTATTTTCCAGGCATCAATGGGAACAAAATTAATACGTCACAGGAGCCCAAAAATCGAAGGTTCTCTTACTCTGATGTTGTCAAAATAACTAACAACTTTCAGAGGATAATTGGAGAAGGTGGTTTTGGAACCGTTTATTATGGAATCTTAGATGATATGGAAGTTGCTGTGAAGATGCTCTCATTATCGTCAATTCAAGGCCATAACCAATTTCAAGCTGAGGTATATACGCTCACATGCTGTATTGATAATATTTGTCAACTTATTAAATGTAAGACTAACACAGGGTTACATTTATAGGTAGAACTTCTTTTGAAAGTTTATCATAAGAACCTAACAAACCTGGCTGGATATTGCGACGATGGCATGAATAAGGGACTGATCTATGAATTCATGGCTAATGGAAACTTGGAATCACACCTCTTAGGTTTGTTGATTAGTTTGTTAAATTTTTTCTAGCCACCAAGACAATAGAATATGCAGTTCTTAAAATTTGGTTCATCTATTTTTTTTCTTTTTCTTAACAGATAGCTAATTACATAAGTTGATCTATTCTGCTTTTTATCTTTGCCAATCTACAATCTGTGAACAGGTCAAATTGATTGATTGTTTCTTCTTATAGATAAAGGAAGCAGTGCTGCAGATATCTTAAGTTGGGAAGGGAGGCTTCGAATAGCAACAGAGGCAGCACAAGGTTAAGAAAAATTTGTATGATTTTTAGTTGTTAATTTTCAGTTTAGTATTTTCCACTTATATTTTATATAACTTGTTGACACTGACATAACTAAAATTTATCACATTTGAAATGTAGGGTTGGAGTATCTTCATAGTGGCTGTAAGCCATCCATAGTTCACAGAGATATAAAGCCTACAAATATCTTATTAAATGAAAAATTTCAGGCAAAAATATCTGATTTTGGCCTTTCAAGAATATTTCCCATTGAAAGTGAAACTCATGTGTCCACAATCGTTGCAGGCACTCCTGGATACCTCGACCCTGAGTAAGTATATTTATGGAATGAAAGTAATTTTATTAATTTTATTTATTGAAAGTTAATATGGTCTAAGTCATCTATGCTAATGGCCTTGTAGGTATTATAAATCAAATAGATTGACTAGAAAAAGTGATGTGTATAGTTTTGGAGTAGTTCTCTTACAGCTAATCACAAGTAAACCTGCAATTGAAAAATCTGAAGAGAGGACTCATATAACTCAATGGGTGAGTTTCCAGCTTGCAAAAGGGGATATCAAAAATGTTATTGATCCTAGATTACTACGAGATTTTGACGTGAACTCTGTTTGGAGAGCTGTAGAAGTAGCTATGGCTTGTGTTTCTCAAAATTCATCCGAAAGGCCAACCATGAAACAGGTTGCAAGTGATTTGAACGAGTCCTTGGCAATTGAGATAGCTCGTACAAAGGTTGGCCATGAGACTGCTGAACATTCTAGCAGATCAATTAGTTTAAATCTACAATCTGAATCAGGTCCCGTTGCAAGGTAGTGTTTCCTCAATGTATCCTATTTCAGTATATGTAAATATGAACATGTGTCTTCCTTGTTGCTGATAACAGATGTGAAGACAGATAGTACCATATTATTAACATATAAGTGACCTATGGATTAGCAAGATGAATGTGTCTCTACATATTGAAAACGAAAATTTTCACTTAAAATTTGTGATCGCCCATCTATTCATTTGCTTATAATTCAACAGTGAGAAAGAACAAATAAATTCAAGGTGAATGACAACTCTTGGATTACAAAGAACAGATTGATGAATGTTTAAGTTATAATTTTAAATTGAAAATTTAAATTAATATTGTCCAACGTATAATAATTATGATGACCATCCAATGTAGTTTGTAAAGAACTATTTAGTCTAATAATAACTTAAATTCTAGTGGTTGCATCTTATATAATATTTTTTTAAAAAAAAAATTATAAAAAGTTAATACATCCAATGATCCACAAACTTAAGATTAAAATTATCAAAATTATTTCATCCTTCAAGTGAAAGAATATATATATATATATATATATATATATTTTGCTAGAATGTTGTAAGGTATATTTGCCAAGTAGTATTCAGCTGATCATTACAATTAAACCTAATCAGAATTGGTTTGAACCTTCAAGGGGCAAATATCAATTTTATCAATTTGGAATAGTAACAAAAGTATGAACGTAGAAAAGTATGAAGTAGAGAAGATAGGCCTCTAACAATCTTATCAATTTAAGTTGACCTTACATATTAGGATATGTCAATTGATATAGCTATTGATGTTCCTTTTAAATCCTCAAATTGGTAACTCATTACTTTCTTGTACTAATATAATCAATTATAGTAGTGTTGTCTGTTTCCATTGACGCTTGATATCATAATTGGCATGACCAACATTTCAATGGTAAGCATCGAATCAAAATCTCAGCAATTAAAGACATAGAATGAATAAAGTTTATTTAACTGTATCAGATATTAAAAAAAATCTCACTTGTTACATTCAAACCAAAAAAAGAAAAAAAAGAAATTACAATCAACATTCATCAAGTTCCAAAATCTATTGATTTATAAATATAAAAAAACTTTAACCCGAGATTTATTGCACTCAGACTACCTATAATATCGTGTCAAAGTAATATTAATGATAGTTTATAATCCTATGCCAAAACACGATGATCTTTACTGAATTTTAAAGTCAACAAAATTTTAAAACAAATTTCTTTGGGCATGTAATTGACACTCGCAATTACTGCTTATTCAATCTCTATTTATTATTGGGTTTCTTCTCTGTTTTTGTATATACGTTATTTTTCTTTTGCCAACTGTTGAGAGTACACATATATAGTTAATTAATTACACGTTAAAACTATGTCTAGAGGAATTCAGTGCATGCATTACAACAAACATGTTATTATCCTCAAAGTGTCCAAACTCCAAACACCATTTCATGTGTTGTTTATAATCTATTGGCACAATTTGTATACAGAGTAGGACTGAATTTATATTATAAAAAAACTGCAATGTTTGGTCTTAGTAATTACTCAATTTTTACTCTTACTTTGATGAGTTCATATCAAAAGTTGTTATATGTAATCACATGAAAGTAATGTCCCAAAAAAAAACAGTCTTTGTTCAAAGTATTTTACAGAAGATCCACCATTTATATTATTACAAAAAAGTAAAAATCTAAATAAACCTGTGTTAAATTTTGCAAAAATTGGGACCACTCCAAATCTTGCAAAAATTGTTACTTCAATTTTCAATTACATGATATTTCCATTTTGATGTAGTGAAGACATTCATCGTCGCTCTTTGCTTGTTGTCTCAGGATGAATTTATTATAATTTTACAAAATTGATCCTCTGATTTAAGGTAGTAAATCAATTGCAGAACATAGAAAGATGATAGCTTTAATACAAGAAAACAGATAGCTTACAAGAAAACAGAGTTGAAAACAGAGAAGAATGCAGGGAATAGACAGCGCTGCACATCGATATAATTATTAATTCCAAGGACTAGACAATTGAAATGGGTCATATATTGGTCGGTGGTAAAACTGAAAATTCTGTTAAATCCATTAGTTTCAATGTGCAATCTCAATTACCTCCCTTTACAAGGTAGTACTTTCTCAATTGATTATGAATGTATAACTATGAACATTTGTCTTTATATTTTTATAGTATATATCTAGGTAATGGGGATGGGTAGTGAATTTCTATCCTAATCCTGATTCTCAACCCTCAAAAATACCTAAGGATGTGTTTGAAATGGTTTATAAAATGATGGTTTCGAAAACTATTTTTTAAAAATGAAAAACATGTTATAAAATTGATATTTTTGAAAATGCAATGTGTTGGTAGGATTTCTTAAAAGGTATTTGCAAAATAAAAAATGATATAAATGTGTTTAATATTATTTTTAAAAATGAGTAAAGTAATTGTTTGGATGGAAAAATAATGATTTATTTTGAAAACATGTTTTGAAAATAATGAAAAATATTAAAAAAATTATTTTTCATATTTTAATTTTAATTTTTTAAAAAGTGTTTTTCAGTTTCATAAACACATGTACATTTTACAAAGTGTATTACCAAACACTTTATTTTTATTTTTGTTTTTAAAAAATAAAAAATTATTTTAAAAAATCATCCAAATGCCACTTAAAGTTCTTTCCAAGAGAAGGGGAGTTAGGGCGAATTCTATGACTTAAAACTAGTGTTCCAAAACTCGTGACTTACTACTTAATCGGCGACCTAGCGAGCAACAAGTAATCGATGAGTACTTGATGAGCACTCCTTTTTTTTTCGGGGGGGCGGAGAGAAAATTATTAGTTTTGAAATTTAAGAGCGTAAATTGATATTTCATTAAATATGAGGACTATAACCAAAATTTCCCTACCATATATAAAACTCACCAGTCACCACTCATTCCCACAACCCACCCGTTCCATTTTAAACAAAACCCTCAGTCTCATATTCTCTCTCTATCTCTCTTCTTCTCTCTCATCTCTCTCTAAAATTGTGGTCGTTGTCACCGTTAAAGTAAGCCATTGTCATCCTATTGCCTCTTTGACATTATCAACTACCGTCGTCATTGAAACTGAAGCCAATCTCTCCAAAATCACTGAGGTTGATGTGGAGAGGTTCCAGTGGCGGTCGAGTGACAGCAAGCTTGAGGACAAGCAATGACAACCGCTGATAGGTAAGCAAGTTGATTTGGGTTTGGTTGGGGGTTGGGGTTTGGTCTTGGTGTTGTGAACTGGTGATTAGATTTGGGCGTCAGGGTTGGGATTTGGTGTTGTGACTGGTGAGTGACTGGGGTTGATTGTTGAAGTTTGGTTGGGAGATTGGTGTGGTGTGGGTGGGAGATTGTTGAATTGGTGACTAGTTTTTTTGAAGTTTGGTGATTGAGTTTCATGGTGAATCTATTGAGTTTGGTTGTCGAGTTGGACCGAGTTGGCAAGTATTCGGTCCAAATTAATCCAATTCGGTGAATATTCGCCTCCAGTGAGTACAGCCACCGATTTAGGGTTTTTAGATCGGCAACTAACCGAGCGACGATTTCTCGTCTAGAAATCAGCCCACTTGGTCGAGTTTTTAAACTATGCTTAATACACAAGTATACTGACACAAAGTCAGTGCCAATCACCCAAGTCTACGTTTTGAGCTACTTCTTTGAAATGTCTAACAAAGCTTTAATAAGTAATGAATATCATATGTGCAGTAGTCCATTTGTCAACTCTAAAATAAATATCAATTGTAGACCCAACCATCCGTGTCAGGACATCGCGTGGAAAGATGTTTTAGCAAGCTGTCATCATTTATTGAGGGAGAGTCTTCCCTAGCTTTAATACGAGTAATTGTTTATGCCAGAAATATATGAATATATTGCTAAAAGGATGAAATAGATATATATTAAGGTGTCATGTTGATTTTTATTTCGTAAAAGTAGTTCCTGTAACCAAAATATTTTAATTTTTTTTTTCCATAGCTATATATATACATGCTAAAACAAGTATGTTAAAAATAAATTCATAAAATTAAAACTTTGGTTTTAACACAATAGTTACTTAGGAGGATTCTTAATGTTAAGAATTTGTTAAAAAAAAAAAAAATCCCAATTCTGAATACTGAAAGTTTGAATTAAACATATGTCTCTTGATTGATGAAGTCGTTTCAAGTCCACGCACAAATACGGGAGGTAATTAGTTACTTTCATTTGTGATAAGCTGAAGTGTGTCCATGTTGGAGATCTTCTCGATATTGTGAGGTCTTTACACAAAATGAAGTTGAAAATTAATTTTGTCTGCTTCTGATTGGCTTGTTTTATTTTTTCATTTTTTGACTTTTACTGGTATTTTATAAGTCATATTTAATTATTTTATTTAATTTTTTAAACAATAAATTAATTAAACAACTCAAAAAATGACTGTACTAGAAATTTGAAAATTTTTCATTTTTCACTTAATTGAAATAAATTTGATTTTTATGTTAAATTTGAAAACTGAAAATTTTTATGTTAAATTTGATTTTTGTGTTGAACTTGAACATTGAAAAATTTTCATTTTTCACTTAACTAGATTAACTATTTTCTTTAAAAATGAAATAACTATATATTAAAGTGTTATGTTGATTTTTATTTTGTAAAAATAGTTCTTGGAACCATCCCCCCCACCCCCCAATCCCCACACACACAGATATATATATATATATATATATATTATGATTCTACCGTCAGTGCCTTTTAACTTTTAAAGTTAGCACGAATTAATTAAATTCATCTATTGTATTTGAATCAAATAGAAAAGAGAATGCAATGAATGAATTTAAATGATTTGTTCTAACTTCCTAAAATTAGGAGACACTAATAGTAGAATTATTATATATATATATGAAATAATCCTATCATTAGTGTCTCCTAACTTTAAAAAATTAGAACGCAGCAATTAAATTCATTGATTGCATTTGAATTAAATTTGAGAGAGAATTTATTTTAGAAGAAAGAAGACAATTGATGCATTATAATTATATTAAAAATAAATAAATAAAGTACGTACTAAAGTTATTTATTAAATGGTCTTAGATCAATTTGGATTCAACAGACACTATGCTATTTTAGCTAGTAAGCATGAATGCTTATGGTTAAAAGAAATTTGACTGAAGTTTTTGCAATTTACTGTCAATGCGATACATCTTAAAATTTGGCAGTATAAATCTTCTTAAAATCAATGCTTACAATATTCGACCAAGAAGCAGGAACTGCAACGGAGTTTCTCAAGCTGTTGATATTTGCATCTTTTAATATAGTTGCTTTCACAGCTCTCGTCCATGCCCAGAGTCAAAGAGGTTAGACTGCTTGGAGTAATTCATCGTTTTGAATATTAGGTTTGCCTGTAGTTTTATTTACTAATTATTATTAGTTTTTCTTCATCTTTGTATCTCTGCAGGCTTCATTAGCATCGATTGTGGATTGCCTGATAATTCTGCGTACACTGAAAAGAAAACAGGGATAAATTACACTTCAGATGCAACCCTCACAAGCTAAAATATATCAAGTGAATACAAGAAAGACACCCTGAAACAACCGTTCCTGACAGTCAGAAACTTCCCTGAAGGAATGAGAAATTGTTACACTCTAAACCTGCTCATGGAGATGTTAAGTTTCTTATAAGAGCAAGTTTCATGTATGGAAATTATGATGGCAAAAATAAACTACCACGTTTTAATTTCCTTCTTGGAGCTGATGTGTGGGATTCAGTTGTATTGCCAAATGCATCCACCATTGTTTACAAGGAAATAATCCATGCCCTCCGAGAAATCATATAGATGTCTGTCTTGAAAACAAAGATGCAGGCATGCCTTTCATATCTTCGTTAGAATTAAGACCCTTGCAAAATTCCAGTTATCTGATTGGTTCAGGAATGTCATTACTGCTCTATCAGTGATTGGATGTCGGTTCAACAGCCAATGCTAGTGAAACATACAGGCAAGTTGTTTTGTGGAATAACAAAAGTTTTTTGGTGATTAAAATATGTTACTAATTTACTTAAAACCTGTAATATGTAGGTTCAAAGATGATGTTTATGATCGCATATGGTCACCCTACACAAGATCCAACTGGGTAACATTAAGTAGCTCGTTCAAATTCTTCCCCCCCATTACTGTGTACGAGCCACCACCAGAGGTTATGCAGACAGTTGCCATGCCAGCAAATGGTAGCGATTCATTGGAATTCAACTGGAAGCCTAGTGATCCCACAACAAATTTTTTTTGCATACTTTAATCATGCTGAGCTTAACAAGAGCCAAGCCAAAAATCAGAGTAGAAGTCAGAACATCTATTTAAATGTCCAGTTATGGTCTGGACCAATTAATCCGTCTTATTTACTCTCGCGTACTGTGTACACCACTGCCAGCCATCCTCAACGGCTTTGAGTTATATCATTCAAAACAATTCCTACAACCATTATCCAACCAAGAAGATGGTATGCTTCTTCTAACTTAAATGAAAATTTTCAAGTATGAACATTATGTTTCACTAAAGATACTGGCTTCAACTCATTTCGTGAAATTTAGATCACAGACAAAATAAATTATTTTCTCTATTCAATATTTAATAAGTTCAGCTAAAGTTTAATATACGCATAGAGAAAATATATATTGATGCCAAAAGAATATTTTAAATTTTTGTGTCAGTTACAAATGTCAATTTTTGTCTCTCTTTTTCCAATGGATTTTGCTTAATTTGTTCTTTTGTATGCATATAAAAAAATATTTTAGTTGATGCTATAACGAATATCAAGAGAAAATATGGAGTGAAAAGAAATTGGCAAGGAGACCCATGTGCCCCTATAAAATATTTGTCCCAAGGTCTTAATTGCAGCTACCCTGAAGATAATCCTCCAAGGATCACATCTCTGTGAGTCTTATAGCATCCTATACTTCTTCGCCTTGTTTTATTTGTATTGTTACTAAAATTATTATGTAAGCATGTAGGAACTTGTCTTCCAATGGAATATTTGGAGAGATTTCTCCCTATATATCAAGTCTCACATTAATACAGTTTTTGTAAGCATTTCAATCTGTCATGAATTTCGATTGAAGTTAATATTTACCTATTGTATATTGATGATGCCGAGTTGATTTTATTAACATTTTCAATCACAATTTCAGGGACTTATCACACAATAATTTGACTGGACCAGTGCTTGATTTTCTGTTACAATTACCATTCTTGATTGTGTTGTAAGTTTGCCTAATAGTGATGCAAAATAGATGCTGTTTTGTCATTAAAATTTAGATAAAGAAAGATCACATACCATTCCTTTTGCAGAAATTTGAGAGGAAACAATCTCCAGGGTTCAGTGCCAGTTGGACTTAGTGAAAAATGGAGGAATTGTCTATTGTCACTAAGGTTTGTTATTTGCTTTTAGTTCTAATTTGGAGAGGACTAAAAAAACATTTAAAAAAGGATAAATACCAATTAAGTCTTGATTTTTTTTTTTTTTTTTTAAAATTCAAGTAGTTTGTGACTGTTCAATTTGTGACTAAATTAGTCAATATTTTTGTTAAGTGCTAAATTGGTCCCTTTACTAATGAAAGTTATGGATCATTTGTTTTCTTCACTTATAACTTAAGGTCCCGTTTAGTATGTGGAATTGGATAGGATGAAATGAGATGAGATAGGTGGATGAGATTAAATTAGTACTATACTATGTTTGATGTAGTTGGGATTAGATTGTATTGGATTTGACTAAATTACTTTAATAGTTGTGTAAATTGATTTTTAAATAAAAAATATAATAAATTAGTCTTTAAATATATTTAACAAAAATAAAAATAAATTTAAAAGTTAAATTAATAAAAAATAAAAAATTATTTTAATAAATTTTAAATGTATAAACTTCATAAAACTAATAAATAAATTTGTAATTATTAAATATTTAATATTATAATAAATTATTACATTTTTTAACAAATAAAATTAAAGAAATTAAATTTAAAAAAAAAAAACATTTTAGAAATCCTATATCAACGAGATTTCCAAACCCACTAACAATAGTTGGATTTAAAGTCCCACTGATATGGGACTCGCCAGCTTTGGATCAGAATTTTTCCATACAAAGCTGGCTCCAAACACAAATTTTTTAAGGTTTGGGAAATTTTTTTTCCTAAACCCAATGTATTTCCTAGCTGTTAATATAGTCTAATAATACTGAATTACATTTATTAAATTGTTATTTGTTTGTTTATTTCAATTGATCAAAACACTTAAAACTACTCAAAACAACAAGAAAAAAAAAAGTGAGCATTTTTTACTTTTAACTTAATTGCAAATCACTAAATAATATTTAAACAATTATATTCCAAGTCTATTATCTCTAAAATAATATATTTCTAAATTTATCTTAATTTTATATTACACAAATTTTTTTCCTTGATACTTGCAAGAAATATATTTGAAAATAAAAATCTTAATACATGTCATCCCAAATTATCATGGAATTAAACTATTGTAATTTAATTTACAATTTAAACATTCATTTTTCTAATTGTATTCTTAAAAGTATTAATGTATTTAAATATATAAATATCATTAATTCTACTATATTTTTTAATCATGTTTTTATTATGAATAAAATATTATTAATATGCACATAAAAATGTTTTAAGAATTTATTACATAATTATTTTCAGTTATTTATATCAAATTAATTAAAATTACATAACAAAAAATATTAATAATAGTATAAATATCAAATTACTAGTTTTCAGATAATTTAAACTTTTTTTAAAAAAAATACAATACATTCCAAAGAAAGGGGAAAAAAAAACATGTTATTAAGATTTTATGTTTCAATTACTATTTAGTATATTTTAAGTTTCAACATTTTTCAACTTTTAGATAATCAAAACTACTAAAGTGATGCAATTCACAAACCTAAACAATTGCATATGTTGGAACACTTACAATTTAACACCTAGAACTTCAAAATTATCATAACAAACAATTTTAATTACTTGTCTTTTGATAACAGAATTGTTTTGGGACAATAATATTGAGAAACCAAAAGAAGTTAAGGAAGTGATTCTCTCATACTTTTTAAGGGATAATCCTAGTTTCCCCCTTATTGTTTGACGTAATCCCTAATTACCCTTTATAGTTTATTGAAATACCATTTTACTCATTCTATGAGTTTGACATGCAGAATGATTAAAAATATCAAGAAGTTTTTTGGATATTATCTTAAACTACAAGTTTTCTGGATATTTTCTTAAACTAAAAAGAGTAGTTTGTCTATTTAATCAAATGATAAGAGGGTTCTTAGTGAATTTTCAAATTAGTGATGGATTTTGACTATTATGCCAAACTACAGGGGAAAAATAAGATTATTGGTCCTTTCTTTTTTTTTTTTAAGCAATTCTCCAAAAAAATTTTAAAAATAAGAAAAACAACAATCCAAATATAACAAAGTCATTGTTATGTCATTGATTAGAAAGAAAGAAAAAAATCGAATTAGAGTAAGAATAACCAAAACTGAAAAATAGAAAACGAAAGAAAGAACCCAACAATAGGAGGAGGAGAAAAATGAAGAAAAAGAAGAAAACAAAAGCAAGAAGGCGGCGCCTTTTTTGTTATAAGGAAAGATTTTTTTTTAATTATTTTTAGGAAAAGATAGTTTATAATTGTAAATAGAGTTATATTACAAGTAAATTAGGTCAAGATCATTTCTGATATTGCAAAGGGTGGCCAAAGCAAAAATTAAAATTTTTAATTTTGATATTGGGTGCAATAAGTAAATGAGTGTGAGGAGTAATTTTTTGGGTGACAATAGAACCACCCATAATATAATTTCTAATCACACTCAAGTTAATCCCAATCATAAAAGATGTCTTCCAAACTCATTTAGTTTATAATGATTAGAGCGAATTGCAAATTAGCTATTGGAGGTTTCTTAATTGCACATACTTTGAATTTGACCCTTAATTTACTGTCTCTTATCAGTCAACATTGGTCAACTTTGACAGTATTAAAGGCATTTTGCTTTTTGTTTCTTTTTCAATATTTGCTTAAATAATACAAATTCAAACATATTTCTTTAAGCAATTGAAAGGGATGAATCTCCATTGTTCAAATCTTAGACAGAGATCAAAAGAATTCAAAATAATAATAATAATAATAAATTTGGAGGTGGAAATCCAATATGAATCTCTGTCATCCATCTTCAAGATTAGATCTCTGTCGTGAGCATTGTTTGAAAACTCGACGATTTTCGTCGAGTTCTCGCAGATCGGCACTCCGCCGATTCGAGAACCACCAGATCGGACGTCCTGCTCGCCGGAGGTGGACCCTCGGCCCAACTCGGCTCAACTCGACCCAACTCGACCGACTCAGCGAGTCTAATCATCATAAAATCAGTCGGAAATCATCCCAAAATCATCCTCAAAATCCAATATTTCTAGCAAAACAAGCACAACACACATAACAGAAAATTCAAAAACTAACTACTCACTATCACCGGCGACGACAACGGCAACAACTTGAAGGAAGAAGACGTCAACGACATACAGGCAGAGAGAAGGAGAGTGGCCGTCGTAGATGAGAGAGAAGACGATTTAAAATGGTCGGCGAGTCAATGACAATGAAGGGGGACTGGTTCGGCTTCGGCGACGGCAACGGTGCACTTGACGGCAACGACGACGTCGCACCTGAACCGAAACGGCGATGGCTGTTGGAGAGAGAAGAGGGTTGAGAGAGGAGAAGGGAGACCAAAAGAGAGAGAGAAGATGAGGGTTTGAGAGTGACATCAACCTTAAATAGTGTGTGAATAATTTCGCCATGGTCCTGAAGTTTATAAAAATGTCATTTTATGCTCTCAAACTTAGAAAATTATAATTTACCCCTTAAACAGTACTTTCCGAGTACTCGCCAATTACTCTCCGAGTTACCGATTACTCGCAGCTCGCTGGGTCGCCGGTCGAGTCATGAGTAGCGAGTTTTGGAACATTGGTCGTGAGGATCTAAATTCGATGGAAATCCAAGTGTGGCCTAGATCTCCATTGCGGTGGCCTTCCCCCACTACAAAAAGGCCTCGTAGTGGGAGAGGAGGTTGCTTGCTTCCCTAGTCAACATGACATGTTCGTCAATTGATGAACATTTTCCAAATTGATATGTTGGAGAATTTCGGTGATTAATAAATATCTCATCACAGTGAGGGAAGAAAGCCACCTCCTCCCCTGCCTCCAAATGGCTGGGGAAGGCTCGATCCTTCCCTTGTTGATGGAGATCTAAATTTCAACATTTCCATCCACATGTAAATTTGCGAACCTAATTATGTACATAAATTGCAATTTGTTCTAATAATTCCCACTGGATAGCTTATTATTTAGGAATTTGGTCTTAAATAAAGAATGAAATTAATATCCACTCACATAATAATAATAAATAATAATAATAATAATAATAATTATTATTATTATTATTATAATACCCTTGAAATCATCAAGTACGAATGACTAGCGGCATCAAAATGAATGATTTCATAATTTAGGGAACAAGCAAGCAGACTGAAAACATTTGTATAAAACCTGATAATTTCAAATCACCAAAAAAAATTTCACCCTTATTATTATGTTCATTGTGAACTCATGAGGTGGGTTTGAGGACATGAACTGGCTAAATGCTGATGCTAAACTGATCTTTGGGAACACCTGTGTACTTTTGTGTTACAATGTTTTTTTTTCTTTGAAAATGAGATTCATGTTAGATGTTATAATTGTAAGAGTAATGTTGTGATAATTAATAGGATGTTGACAATTCATATGTCATATTATTTGAACAAAAAATTTGGAAAGCTCAATACTATTAACTATAACTAGCAACAACAATACCCAAAAAATTAACAAAAAAATAGTATTATGAGCTTTTATGATTTGTTAATCATAATGTTTCCCGTTTTAACAATTTTTATTTAACAACAAACTATTGTTTTTCATATTCATAAGATTTAAAAATAAGTTTGGTAATAATAATTGAAACTAATATCTTGAAAAACATATATTATTAAGTAATAGTATCATTGCATTTGAATTAAATAGGAAAAAAAATTTATTTATGGAAAAAGAATGTAATTGATGAATTTGATTGGTTCGTCCTCAAATTAGGAGGCATGATGGTAGAAATATTATATATATGCATAATATTAGGTGTGTAAAAGCACTATTGTATCTAGTCAAATTAATTTAAATTAATACTTTTAATAAAAGCTTATAAATATATTTTTATATGTTTCTAATTATTTTCAATTAATAAACTTAAATTAATTTAATACTGATTTTTTTTAAAAAATAATATTGTGATAAAAAATTGTAACGTCCCGAATTTTCTCTATTTAAGAGAAATGAAAATATATCATGATGAATAATATTTTTCTGGATGAATAGTGATTTTTGGATGAATAGTATTTTTGGACGGAATAGTATCTGTATGAATAGTACATTTTCAAAAAGCGAACCTCAAAGTTGAAAAAGCTCCGGAATAAGTTATGGAGGCTAAGGAAACTGAAACGGATTAAAAATGAGTTCGTTTGAGGTAAAATGGAGCAGTTTTCGAATTCGATCAGAAATCCAGAAAGATTTTCGAAAAATTCAAAAATTTAGAGAAGTGTCGAAATAAGTGTTAAAATGCTATAGAAGTATTTTAGAAACTCAAACGTCACTTTTGAAGGAGATTCGGACGAAAATAGAATCAATCTAGAAATCGTTGGAGGTAATTTAGTGAATTTAGCAGAGAGTCAAAAAGGAACATGGAATGACTTTTAAGAGTCACTGAGGTTACTAGGAGCATGTATGCAATCCGAATATAGGTCCCGATGAATTTTGAAAGGATTTCAAAAAAGTCCCAGAAAAGTTGAATCTGGGTGCCCCAGAAAAGTCAAATCAAATGAGACAAGAAAAGATAGACATGTGGAATAAGTAACCATGGAAAATGTGATATATGGCATAAGAAATTGTAAATTGAGTATGAATTTAAAAAGTTGTGTGATAGATTTCGGGATTTAAATTATAACTTGTAGGTGATTGAACTGAAAAAAAATAAATAATAAATAATGATTATATTTAATTATTAAGGACATGTACAAGGATATTTTTGTAGTGCCCCAATCTAATTGGATCTAAGAGATTAATTGAAATTCAATTTGTTGTTATTAATTTGGTCTGGTTTCAATTTTAGAAGTATAGAAGTTTATGAATAAATATCCTATTGGAGGATATTTTTAAAAGAAATTAAGAAGATTGGACTAAAAGAAAAAGGTCATAGGGATAAAAATGAAAATTTACATATGTTATTATGAATCTGGCGTGATTTTTTTTAATAATAATAATAATATAATAATAATAATAATCAATATAATAACAATATATATAAATTAGTGGTGGGACCCACTGGAAGAATATATATATATATATAAAATTGTTAGTGGATTGTGTTGGAGAAAAAAAAAATATAAATTAAAGGTGGTGGGCCCCATCATAAAAAATATATATATATAGTGAGAGAGAGAGAAAAGTGTGGATGCCGATTGAAGGAAGAAAATAATAATAATAATAAAATAAAATAAAATAAAAAGAAGTTAATGGGATAAGAGGCGGTGGACGAGAAAGAGACAAAGGATTTGCGTGCATATATATATATATATATATGTAGTGTTTCATATAAGCAATCAAACACAGAGGCCATTCGGCCAGAGAAGAAGAAAAAAAAAAAATTAAAGGAGCAGCCGAGAAGAAAAAAATAGGGAGAAGAGAGAGAAGGAGAAAGAAAAGAAAATATTTTGAGTATCCGATTATCCAGATAGGTAAGTTTATTTTAGTAGGATTTGAATTTCAGAAAATTAGTTTTTTTTTTTTTTTAGTTATAAATTAAGTTTTGTGTGATTTTAGGGTGGATCTAGGATGATAAGAAAATCAAAGGAGTTATGTGAATGGATAAACTATAGAAAACGTCCAAAAGGTTGGTGTACACTTGCTTTAAAAATTTAATTTTTTTTTTAGTCAGGTGTTGTTTATTTTAGCATGTGTTTTTGTTAATTTTTAATTAAATTGATTTCGTGATTATGTGTGAATTTTAGTATGAATGATTTTATGGCATTTTATGTGCAAGTGATATTATGATGAATTTTGTGGTATTGAATAATGAAAAATTTTGAAAATTTTGTGCAAAAAAAAGTGTTGATTGAATGCAGAAATTAAAGGATTTGTGACATTTTTTTTTTTTTATGATTTGTTATTAAATGATATTAAATTGTGATTTTAATGATTTTCGAAAGAAAACGGAAAGGAAACGAAAAAGAAACGAAAAGATAACGGATAAATTAGTGCTTTGACCGAATATATATATATATATATATATATCAAAAGAAGGGCACCATAGTTTTGATGAGATTGATGAGTCACTTTTGAATGAGAAATTATGTGTTATGATGCCTACAATGATGCTTTGAATAAATGAGAAATATATATTTTTGATTGAAATAGAGTTCAGAGTTTTTCCGAATGAAAAATTTTATTGAGAAAGAAAAGTTGTGAAAATATGAAAATTTTGATAATAAATGAAATTATAAGGGCCCGAGTAAACCTGAACATTGGTAGGTGGAGATTGGTAATTGGCATGCCAATAGGGTGATTATAGCAGTACTGTACTGATTTGTTTATATATGTTGATACAAAATTCATGGACCTTGCGAGACACCAAGTGTCCGGTCCCAGAATTTGTGTATTATATGAAATGTGCTCCGGCGGGTAGTCACTGAGTGTCCGATGCGGGGGAAACGTGAAACCTGATTTCCAGTCCATGGTATCGTGTCAGTGTTTACAAAGGGCGTTGAATACTATTAAAGAAAAATCATGTTGACATGCTTGAAAATGAAAATAAATATATTTATGCGTGTAGTGAATGAAAATTTGAATTCTTTGTAAATTTATCTGTTAAAGTTCGAAAATTGTAAAATAATGATTTACCACTTGTATATGAAAATATATATATATATATATATTACATGAAAATTGTGTAACTATGTTGAAAAACGATTGTTATAGGTTTTATGTACGTAATTGTTAGTATGTGCTTTCGTTGAGATTTGTTATAGAAATTGGAAGAAATCGTGTTGATATGTTTGAAAACGTCTTTTATATATATATATATATATGTTTTTATTAATAAAGTAAATTCCTTACGTATTATTTTAGTATTTTGAGAAAAACGTAAAAACAGGTTGTGTTATACTATGATATATTTTTGTGAAATGAGGAATTTAAAATGTTTGTTTTATATGTGCAATTTTTGATAAATTGACGTAATTGTGAATTTTAATAAAAGTTTGAGCATTTTGGAAGTTTGATTCTTAATATGCTTAAAAACAATTTCATGTGTTTTATACATGCAATTATTAATAAATGGAGTTATTTAAGAATTTTGATAAAAGCTTGAAAATTATGAAATTTTGTGTTACAATAATATAATTTTTAATGAAATGATAAAAATTTGAGATTTGGGGAATTTTATTTGACAACACGATAATTTTCTACGAAATAAGATTTAATTTTTATTTCGTTTCCTGATGAAAATGTGAAAATGGTGAAATCTGGTTTTGTAGGGTCATATTTGAAAAATGACTTTTAGGCATTTCATACATATGCATTTACTAGTAAATTGATCTCTTTATGATTTATTATGAATATTTGATAATTATGAAATCTTGTTTTAAAATCTTGTATTTTTGAAATTGATGAAATTTAAATTTAATGTACACCCACTAAGTAGAAATACTTAGTGCGTTGAATTTTCCATGCGTAGGTTGAAATTTTGGGCGCTGTAGATAAGGATAGACGGGAAGACAGCTGCCGTGCTTTCTGCAAGTCACATCCCTCCATCATTGATAGTTTTACTTTTAGTATTGTATAGTGGTGTTTAAGTATATGGAAATGCATGTAAATGTATATGAATTTACGAGATTTTATAAATAATAATGTGTATAAGTTGTAGCAAAGAATGTTTTTGATTTGTAAAATAATTTTGTAAAGAAAATTCTTAATTATCATTTGATTTATTTTTAATTTTGATGAATATGATTTTTATTAAATGTTGTAGTTATAAATGTTTGTGTGGCGAAGTGATTTGGAGTTGGACGGAGAGTTTGAAATGGAAATTGAGAAAATGAATGTATTTTAGAAGTGTTTCTTTGAAATCTGCAGGCTTTTAAAATTTTGGGTTTTTCAAAAAAACAGAGGAAACTCTGCCGGATTTTCGGAAATTAAAAAAAAAAAAAAATTGTAGTGCATATATGTAAATTAATAACGAATACACCGATTAAGGTAGCATCCTCCGATTCGGGTTTCCATCCGAATGGAAATCGGGTGAAGGGTGTTACAAAAATAATATAAATTTTATTTTATTTTATTTTTTATATATAAGCTTTACTAATTTTGTTTTTAGTATTTAGAGTTTCATCTAATTGATCTCATTTGCTACGTATTCAACTGAAAAACAGAAGTGAAAAGTGGTTTGTTTCTTGTTTTCACTAAAAATGCACTATTTTCTATTTTCAAAAATGAGAATGTGTTTGTAAAATGTTAATAACAGGCCTAAGTGTTATCCTAATCTTCTTTTGTTCATAGCGTGGATGGAAATCGAGATCTTTGTCTTTCAATATCTTGTACGAAAAAGAAAAATGTTGCTGTTCCCCTTCTAGCATCCTTTCTTGCAGTTTCATCAGGACTCGTAGTCGTAGCTGCATTTTCTATTCTTTGGATCCTCAAAACAAGAAGCCAAGGTATGTGTAGACTTCGCAGCACAAAATTTATCCAAAAAAGTATTCTATGAATCTTGCCTGTATGACTCATTAATATATTTTGAAGGCATCAATGGGAAAAAAATTAATTGGTCACAGGAGCCCAAAAATCGAAGGTTCTCTACTCTAATGTTGTCAGAATAACTAACAACTTTCAGATGATAATTGGAGAAGGAGGTTTTGGAACCGTTTATCATGGAATCTTAGATGATCACATGGAAGTTGTTGTGAAGATGCTCTCATTATCGTCACTTCAAGGCCATAACCAATTTCAAATTGAGGTATATATGCTCACATATTGTATTGATAATTTTCAACTTTTTTAAATCTAAGACTAACACAGGGTCATATTTATAGGTTGAACTACTTTTGAAAGTTTAGCATAAGAACCTAACAAGCTTGGTTGGATATTGCGATGATGGCACGAACGACGGACTAATCTATGAGTTCATGGCTAATGGAAACTTAGAATCACACCTCTTAGGTTTGTTCTTTAGTTTGTTAAATATTATTACAAGTTCATTGCTGAAATTTCGGTTCATCTATTTTGTGTTTTTTTTTTTTTTTTTTTCAAAAAAAGACAGCTAGTTACATAAGTTGATCTATCCTGCTTTTTATCTTTGCCAATCTACAATCTGTGAACAGATCAAAGTTTTTTGATTGATTGATACTTCTTATAGATGAAGGAAGCAGTGCTGCAGATATCTTAAGTTGGGAAGGGAGGCTTCGAATAGCAACAGAGGCAGCACAAGGTTAGTAAATATTTATATGATTTTCAATTGTTAATTTTCAGTTTAATGTTTTCCACATATATTTTATTAATTGGTTGATATTGATATATCTAAAATTTATTGCGTTTGAAATGTAGGGTTGGAGTATCTTCATAGTGGCTGTAAGCCATCCATAGTTCATAGAGATGTAAAGCCTACAAATATCTTATTGAATGAAAAATTTCAAGCAAAAATATCCGATTTTGGCCTTTCAAGAATATTTCCCGTTGAAAGTGGAACTCATGCGTCCACGACCATTGCAGGCACTCTTGGATACCTTGACCCTGAGTAAGCATATTTATGGAATGAAAGTAATTTTAATAATTTCATTTATTGGAAGTTAATATGGACTGAGTCATCTATGCTAATGGCCCTGTAGGTATTATAAAGCAAACAGACTCATTGAAAAAAAGTGATGTGTATAGTTTTGGAGTAGTTCTCTTATAGCTAATTACAAGTAAACCTGCAATTGAAAAATCCAAAAAAAGGACACATATAACTCAATTGGTGAGTTTCCAGTTTGCAAAAGGGGATATAAAAAATGTCATTGATCCTAGATTACTAGGAGATTTTGACATGAACTCTGTCTGGAGAGCTGTAGAAATAGCTATGGCTTGTGTTTCTCAAAATTCATCCAAAAGGCCAACCATGAAACAGGTTGTGAGAGATTTGAATGAGTCCTTGGCAATTGAGATAGCTAGTACAAAGGTCGGCCATGAGACTACTGAACATTCTAGTAGATCAATTAGTTTAAATCTGCAATCTGAATCAGGTCCCATTGCAACGTAGTGTTTTCTTAACTATTTCAGTATATGTAAATAAGAACACGTGTCTTCCTTGTTGCCGATAACAGATATGAAGACAGATACTACCATTCATTAACATATAAGTGACCTTTGGACTTGCAAGATGAATGTGTCTCTGCATACTGAAAATAAAAATTTTCACTTAAAATTTGTAATTGTAACATCCATCTGTGCAGTTGCTTATAATTCAAGAGTGAGAAAGAATAAATAAATTCAAGGTGAATGACAACTCTTGGATTACAAAGAAACAGATCGATGAATGTTTAAGTTCTAATTGTAAATTGAAATTTTAAGTTAATATGCTCCAACATATAATAATTGTGACCACCATTCAATGTGGCTTGATGGTAGTCTAATAATAACTCAAATTCGAGTGGCTACACCATATACAATATATTTGTTGGTTAAAAAAACAATAATTATGAAAAAGTCAATACATCCAATGACTTGTAAACTTGGGATTAAAATTATCAAAATTATTTCATCCTTCAAGAGAAAGAATATATATATATATATATATGCATATATATGTTTGATAGAATGTTGTAAGTCATATTTGCAAAGCAGTATTCAACTGATCACTACAATTAAACCTAATCAGAATTGGTTTGAACTGTCAAGAGGCAAATATCATTTCTATCAATTTGGATTAGTAACAAAATTATGAACGTAGAAAAGTATCAAGTAGAGAAGATAGGCCTCTAACAATTTTATCAATTTAAGTTGACCTTACGTATTAGGATGTTCCTTTTAAATCCTCAAGTTGGTAACTCATTACTTTCTTGTACTAATGTAATCAATTATAGTAGCGTTGTCTGTTTCCATTGGTGCTTGATATCATAATTGGCATGATCAGCATTTCAATGGTAAGCATCAAACCTCCTAAATTTATTATAAAAAAATTGCAGTGTGTTTGGTTTTAGTAATTACTCAAATTTTTCTCCTACTTTGCTGAGTTCCTATGGAGCAAAAGTTGTTATATATAGTACATGAAAGTAATGTCCACAAAAACAGTCTTTGTTCAAAGTATTTTACAGCCATTTATATTATTACAAAAAAGTAAAAATCTAGATAAACCTGTATTTCTACAAAATGTGGACTACTCCAAATTTTGCAAAAATTATTACTTCAGTTTTCAGTTGCGTGATATTTCCATTTACATGTAGTGAAGACATTCATCATCGCTCTTTACTTGTTCTCTCAGCATGAATCTAATATAATTTTACATAATTGATCCTCTGATTTGAGCTAGTAAATCAATTGCAGAACACAGAAAGATGATAGCTTTAATGCAATTAAACAGATACCTTACAAGAAAACTGCGTTGAAAATAGAGAAGAATGCAGGGGATAGACATTCCAGCTATTAATTCCAAGGACTAGACATTCCAGTGGAACATGGATTAAGATATAATTTGTTAGCATGGCCCTTGGGAGAAAGGCCTTGTTTGGTATAAAAACCTCATCTATTATTCAATTTTAGCACATTACAATGTTCATGAACAATAAGCAAACCGGGTTAGTAGGTGCGGAAAAAATGAAAAAATATTATGCTGAAAATCTAATTGTCTAATTATGGTAAAAATATTGTAGCTTAATGTGGTTTGATGGTAAAAAAAACATTCATTCAGTCTAACAATGTCTCAAATTTGAATAAGATGGACCCAAAAAGTTACATGAAAGGGGACACTATAAAAGTTGATGTCGAGCTATGTCCAATAGGTCGAAATCTCAACTAACATAGCATAATGTCAAGGTCAGAACCTCAGCTAGCATGGCTTCATGTCGAGCTATGTCCAGTTGGTCGAAACCTCAGTTAAAATAGCGTAATGTCGAGGTCGAAACCTTATCTAGCTTGGCTTGATATCGAGTTATGTCCAGTAGGTCGAAACCTCTACTAACATAGCGCAATGTCGAGGTTGGAACCTCAATTAGCTTGGCTTGACAAAATTTTCCCGAAGAGACTTGGTGGAGAGATCACTTTTCACTTAGTATTTAATAAAGAAATCAGTAGAGATTATTCAGAGTAGAGTAATATGGGGAACCTAGAGTTTTTATTGATTTTTGAAGATTGAATTACAAGTTAGAGTTTGGAACCTCACTGCTGCTATGTTGACTATGGTAGTTAAGGTCATTGTTGTTGAGGTCACGAGTTCGCTGGTTACACCATATAGTCTCTCAAGTGACCTCTCTTGATTAGATCCTCAATGGAGTCCTTTAATGCCCAACATTCTGAAGTGTTGTGCCTAACCTCATTATGATAGACACAGAACTTATTCTTGTTTCTAAGGTTAATGGAAGAGCTCATAACATTGGGCTTTCTAAAGTCCTCATTGTTCTTTTCCATTGCAAAGATCTTATTTTGTGTATTTGATAGGATGTTGTAGCTATCGTAACAACCTTGATACTGAGGTCGTTCATTTCTGGGCTTATATGTGGCCTTTTTAGCGACTTGATTGTTTGAGCCATTATTCCGACCTTCACTTCTATTCCTACCATTATTTTTTTTCTTTGGTTGGTTGGAACTACTTGCTTCACCCTTTTGGTTGGATTGCTTGGGGTCGAAGGTCTCCTCCCATTTGATTTCCTTGGCGGCTCTCTCTTAGAACTCACCCAAGTCCCTCATCAAAGATTTGTAGATACTCTTATGTAGCTTCCCATCCTTATAAAGCCTAGCTGAGATCGCAGTCAGAATGCTTTCGTCTAAAGAGTTCTCTACATTGTTGACTTCGTGTTTGAACTTGGTAATGTAATCTTTCAGAGATTTATTTTGTTGCTGAAAAATCATGGTGAGGTGACAGGATGGCGTGAGTTACCTTCTCAGAGCTCTGTACTGGCTGGTGAACTTTTGTTGACACCCCTCTTAGCTATCTATGCTTCGAGCTGGGAGACTCTTGAATCAGGTCTGTGGAATGTCTCCTAGGGGGACTTGGAAAACACGGCACTTGACCAAGGGATTGTCCATCTGGAGATCCATTTGGACATTGAACACATCCAGGTGATCATAAGGGTCATTATCTCCATTGTACTGAGGAATGTTAGGGACCTTGAATCTATGAGAGAGAGGTTGTGTCTTAATCTCTCTGGTGAAAGAGGTCCTCTCCCCATATTGATCACGGTGGTTTGAGGTACCAAAGTGTGCCTCAAGTTGTTGAACCCTCTGAAGGAGCTTTTCTATCCTTGGGTCCTAAGGCTTGTACTCACGATCTAAAGAGCAGCGGTCTGGCACATATCCTTAGCTAGCCCTCTCTCTTAAGCTTACAGGATGACGAACTTCCTCCTTTTCGTGAGCTCAGCGACCTTCATCTCTCGAATGTGAGTTATAGGAACGAACTAAGTCAGCAGGTCGCGATTCTTATCTAAAGGGTCTTTCAAGAGTTGACACTTCTTCTCATTGCTGCTGGTAAATTTCTCTAACAGCAGCAGCCTCAGGTCTGAGCACGTTTTGTGCTTGGATATGTACCAGCACCCTGACTGCATTCGTAAGTTGCTGCACTGTATTTCCCAACGCTTCCTATCGCTGGTGCCACACCTATAACCCTTCAGCTGTAGAGACCATCGGTGTTGATTCGTAAGGGGCTAGTGGAGGCATACCCATGGTATCACCGCTTGTGAGGACATGAGACACATCTGCCATGAGTATAGTTAAATCCTCCATCAGTTGATTGTCACGCTGTCCATCTGCCTTTTTAGTTGATCGGCCACTGCATCAGAACTCCTAGTAGTTCTTTCTCTTGCCATGACAATTGAAAATTCAAAAAATTATAGTTTGGGCCCTTCCTCTAGCACTAAAATGTCGATGTCTGAATTCAGTCGACCGTAGTTCTTACCCAATACTGCAAATAAAGAAAATCAAAAGTAGAGATAAAAGAAAGAGAAGAGGAAGAACAACTAATGTAGGGAGATTTTTTACGTGGTTCAACCTAAAAAGATGCCTACGTCTACAACTGCTTCTTTGGTTATTTTAGCAGACTCACCGTATCTTATTTATTGTTGTTTATGTTTACAAATGAATTTTCAACCCCCATTTATAGTGTGGCGTGTTACAATTTGAGTGTAAATAAAATAGATAAGAGTTCTACATTAATTACATTTTTAAAACCGGTGTCCATCAATTTAGGAATAGATTCCATTGAAATAAGAGTTTGATTTTACTTCTAATTCAGGTAGTTAACTCTTCCTCAATTTGGGCTGTTGTTTTTTTAAAAAAAAACTCCTTTAACGAGCATCTTGAGCTGCTAACTGAACCTTGCTCTAGGCAACCTAGAATATGGGATCAATCTTCTACACTATTTTACTTGCTTCCCAAAGTTATCTACAACCCCGAACAAATTAGTGGAGAAAAACTTGAGTTTCAAATTAAAAAAACTGCAGAATCGCTACTGCCTCCCATCCTCAATGCATTAAAGTTATATCAACCAAAACAATTTCCACAATTGTCAACCAACCAACAAGATGGTATGTTCTTCTAAGCAGCAAGGTTTATATATATATATATGAAAATTTTTAACTGTAGGCATCATATATATTTTTACTAACGATACAGGCTTTCAGCTTTCTTTGTAAGGTTCAAATACAGAATAATAAACCATTAGTTGTTGCATTCAAATGCATTCAATAGCCAAAAATTAATATATGACTCATTTTGCCTATTGATTATAGTAGAGAATATTCTTTTTTTTTTTTGTCTCATCGTTTAATGGACTTTACGTTTCTTCTATATTTATGTTAAACTATTAGTTGATGCTATAATGAATATTAGGACAAAGTATGGAGTGGAAAGAAATTGGCAAGGTGATCCACATGCGCTTGTAAAGTACTTGTGGCAAGGTCTTAATTGCGGCTATGCGGAGTATGATCCCCCAAGTATCAAATTTTTGTAAGTAGTATTGCCACCTTTAAACATGCATCTTGTGCTTATTAGCTTCAATTTTTTGTACTTTCTGATAAATTATTATGTGAACATATAGGAACTTGTCTTCAAGTGAAATATCGAGAGAAATAGCTCCTGATATATTTGATCTCACGTCGATACATTCTTTGTGAGCATTTTAATTTGTCCTGAATCTCAATTGAAGTAATCTGCAATATATATATTGATGAGCACTAAATCAATTTATTAACATTTTTGTATCATTATTTTAGGGACTTATCCAATAATAATTTGATTGGACCAATTCTTGATTTTTTGTTACAGCTACCATTCTTAACAGTGCTGTAAGTTTGCTCAATTGTGATGTATAACAGAAGTTGCTTTGTCATTATGTGAAAGAAAAAAAAATCATATACTATTCTTCTAATTTGAAGAAATTTGAGTCGAAACAATCTCCAAGGTTTAGTTCCCGTTGGACTTAATGAAAAATGGAAGGACAGTCAGCTATCATTAAGGTATGCTTTGAATCTTTTCAATATCTTGCTCAATATAGTTATATATAATAAAGAGTGATGTTATTGCCACACAAAAAACTACTTTTCATACCTATTTTTTTTTAATAAATAAGAGTACTTATATATTGTTATATTTATTTTCTGGACTCACTAAATGGGTTGGTAAAAGCCCAACTTAGGCCCAATAAGAGGCCCAATAAAGTCAACCCAAATGCAAAGGCCATCGGACGAGGCCCAGATATTAACTCCAAGCCCTATGGGCTATATAGTCCGGCCCAACAATCTCCTCAGCCAGCAGTAACGAGCTCATGTCATAGCCAGATTGTAGCTTGTTCCACCATTCACCATAAGCATAGCTCGCTTCTCAGCGAGGTCCAGCTCGAGATCGCCGTAAATGACAGTTCGTCCAGAGCGCAGTTAATGCAATATCTTCTAGAACAGGTAGTTACCTAGTTTGATCATGATTCTCTTTCCAAATATGGAAGTTAATTCAAATTGAAACTCAGACAACATTATCTCGGATTTTAAGGAGCAGTTTCCTGATTTTATTTAAGCAGATTAGGAAGTGTAATTAATTCATGATTCTCTTCCTATTTTGTAGCTTCCTAATCTGTAACAACTCTTCCTCTATAAATAGGGGTTAAAAACCATTGTAAACGATATATACATTGAATATCATACTGTCACTCTACAGAATTTAAGAGAGATAGCCGTGGATGTAGGCATACTTACTGAACCACGTTAAAAACCCTCTGTTTTTTCGTTTGATCTTGGTTCTTTATTGTTTTCTCTCGATTTCTGTGTTTTCTCACATTGATTGCAGGTATTAGACATTAAATACTCGTCGACTGAATTTCAACATTGATATATATAAAATTACTTATAATGACAAGATAATTTAGAGTAATAAAATAAAATCACTTTTTTTTTACACTCATTCATTCAACTAATTATCATAAACCCTAATTGTCCTATCCATTCCAATGTTTGAAAATTTCTAAACTAATTCAATTAGAAAATCTCAACTTCATGGAATTCTTTTAAAACTGTTAGTAAATAATCACAACCACTAAAATGATGCAATTCACAAACCTAAACAGTTGCATATGTTGGAACACTTACAATTTAACACCTAGAACTTCAAAATTCTCATAACAAAAAATTTTAATTACTTGTGTTTTGACAACAGAACTGTTTTGGAACAATAATATTGAGAAACCAAAACAAGTTAAGGAATATATACTTTTTTAAAGCAATTCTCCAGTGATTTTTAAAAACAAGAAAAACAATAATTCCAGAAATAACAAAATCATTGTTGCATAATTATGTCATTGATTAGAAAGAAAGATAAAAAAAATTGAATTAGATTAAGAATAACCAGAATTGAAAAATAGAAAACAAAAGAAAGAACCCAACAATAGAAGATGAAGGAGAAGAATGAAGCAAAAAAGAAGAAAACCAAAGCAAGAAGAAGGCTTTTTTGTTATAAAGAAAGGCCCTTTTTTTTTTTTTTTTTTTTTTTTAAGAAAAGACAGTTTGTTATTGCAAATGGAGTTATATTACAAATAAATTAGGTCAAGGTCATTTCTGACATTGCAAAGAGTGGATAAAGCAAATATTAAAATTTTAAATCTTAATATTGGGTGCATAAAGTAAATAGGTGTGAGGAGTAATTTTTTGGGTGACAATAGAACCGCCCATAATATAATTTCTAATCACACTTAGGTTGATCCCAATCATCAAAGATGTTTTCCAAACTCAAAGATGCAATTAAGAAACCAAATGTTTTCCAAACTTATAATGATTAGAGCAAATTTCAATTGACCTATTTGAGGTTTCTTAATTGCACGTACATTGAATTGACCCCATAGTTAATTCTCTCTTATTAGTCAACATTGGTAAACTTGGACGGTATTAAAGGCATTTTGCTCTTTCTTTCTCCCTCCCTCTCTCTCTCTCTCTCTCTCCCTCTTTAAAATATTTGCTTAAAAAAATATAAATTCAAACATATTTTTTAAGAAAATAAAAAGGATGAATATTCATTATTCAAATTTGACATAGAGATCAAAAGAATTCGAAAAATAATTAAAAAAAGATTAAAAAATTTGGAGATGGAGATCCATATTGGATCTCCACCATCCATCTTCAAGATTAGATTTCTATCATAAGGATCTAAATTCGATGGAAATCCAAGTGTGGCCTAAGTCTCCCTTGCAGTGGCCTTCCCTCACCACAAAAAAGGTCTCGTAGTGAAAGTGGAGGAAGGGGAGAACTACTAATCTCAGTCATTTATTGTATTTAAATCAACTAAAAGAGATAAATATTTTTAGGAAAAAGAATGTAATGAATGAATGAAATTAGTGATCCTAACAATTTTAAAGTTAAGACGTATTGACCATAAAAACTTTATATATATATGCGCTTTGCTAATTTTGTTTAGCATTTAGAGTTTCCTCTAATTGATCTCATATGCTATTTATTCACCTGAAAAACAAAAATGAAAAATGGGTTTGTTTTCTTGCTTTCACTAAAAAATGCACTGTTTTTCATTTTCAAAAAGGAGAAAATGTGTTTGTAAAATGTTAATAACAGGCCCTAAGTGTTATCCTAATCTTCTTTTGTTCATAGCATGGATGGAAATCGAGATCTTTGTCTTTCAATATCTTGCAAGAAAAAGAAAAACGTTGCTGTTCCCCTTCTAGCATCATTTCTTGCAGTTTCAGTACTCGTAGCTGCAATATTTTCTATTCTTTGGATCCTCAAAACAAGAAGCCAAGGTATGTGTAGACTTCGCAGCACAAAATTTATCCAAAAAAGTATTCGATGAATCTTGCTTGTGAAACTCATTAATGTATTTTCCAGGCATCAATTGGAACAAAATTAATTGGTCACAGGAGCCCAAAAATCGAAGGTTCTCTTACTCTAATGTTGTCAGAATAACTAACAACTTTCAGAGGATTATTGGAGGAGGAGGTTTTGGAACCATTTACTATGGAATCTTAGATGACATGGAAGTTTCTGTGTAGATGCTCTCATCATTGTCAATTCAAGGCCATAACTAATTTCAAACTGAGCTATAAATGCTCACATGTTGTATTGATAATTTTCACTTTCTTAAGTCTAAAACTGACACAAAATTATATTTATAGGTTGAACTTCTTTTGAAAGTTTACCATAAGAACCTAACAACCTTGGTTGGATATTGTGATGATGGCACGAACAAGGGACTAATCTATGAGTTCATGGCTAATGGAAACTTAGAATCACACCTCTTAGGTATGTTCATTATTTTGTTAAAATTTTTTTAGCCACCAATACAATAGAATCTGCATTGCTCAAATTTTGGTTCATCGATATTTTTTTAATAGATTGCCAATTACATAAGTTGATCTTTCCTGCTTTTTATTTTTGCTAATCTACAATCTGTGAACAGATCAAAGTTTTTTTGATTGATTGATACTTCTTATAGATGAAGGAAGCAGTGCTGCAGATATCTTAAGTTGGGAAGGGCGGCTTCGAATAGCAACAGAGGTAGCACAAGGTTAGGAAATATTTGCATGATTTTTAATTGTTAATTTTCAGTTTAATATATTTTCCACAAATCTATTATATAACAGGTTGATACTGACATAACTAAAATTTATTGCATTTGAAATTTAGTATTGGAGTATCTTTGTAGTGGCTGTAAGCCATCTATAGTTCGCAGAGATGTAAAGCCTACAAATATCTTATTAATAAATGAAAAATTTTAGGCAAGGATATCTGATTTTGGCCTTTCAAGAATATTTCCCGTCGAAAGTGAAACTCATGTGTCCACGATCATTGCAGGCACTCTTGGATACCTTGACTGTGAGTAAGCATATTTATGGAATAAAAGTAATTTTATTACTTTCATTTATTGGAAGTTAATATGGAGTGAGTCATCTATGCTAATGGCCTTGTAGGTATTATAAATCAAATAGATTGACTGAAAAAAGTGATGTATATAGTTTTGGAGTAGTTCTTTTACAACTAATCACAAGTAAACTTGCAAATGGAAAATCCAAAGAGAGGACTCATATAACTCAATGGGTGAGTTTCCAACTTGCAAAAGGAGATATCAAAAATGTTATTGATCCTAGATTACTAAGAGATTTTGACATGAACTCCATCTAGAGAGCTGTAGAAGTAGCTATGGCTTTTGTTTCTCAAAATTCATCCAAAAGGCTAACCATGAAACAGGTTGCAAGTGATTTGAACGAGTCCCTGTCAATTAAGATAGCTCGTACAAAGGTCGGCCATGAGACTGCTGAACATTCTAGTACATCAATAAGTTTAAATCTGCAATCTGACGAATCATGTCCCATTGCAAAGTAGCGTTTTCTCAATGTGTCCTATTTCCATTACTTATATGTCAGTGTATCCTATTTCAGTATGTGTAAATATGAACATGCGCCTTCCTTGACTGATAACTGACGTGCTGACAGATCACTACCATATCATTAACATATGAACCTATAGGGCTAGCAAGATGAATGTGTCTCTACATATTAAAAATTAAAATTTTCACTTAAAATTTGTAATCTATTCATTTTTCTTATAATTCAAGAGTGAGAAAAAATAAATAAATTTAAGGTGAATGACAACTCTTGGATTACAAAGAAATAGATTGATGAATGTTTAAGTTATAATTTTAAATCTAAATTTTAAGTTAATGTAGTAGAGTAAATAATAACTATAACCATCATCCAATATGGTTTGATGGTAGAAAACTTTTATTCAGCCTGACTATAACTCAAATTTGAGTTGCTACACAGCATACAATATATATATATATATATTTAAAAATACTTATGAAAAAGTCAATGCATTAGATGGCCTACAAACCTGGAATTAAAATTATCAAAATTATTTCATCCTTTAAGAGAAAGAATATATATAGCTAGAATGCTATAAGTCATATTTGCCGAGCAATATTCAGCTTGTCACTGCAATTAAACCAAGTTGGTACTCATTACTTTCTTGTACTAATATAATCAATTATAGTAGTGAAGTCTGTTTCCATTGACACTTGATATAATAATTGGCATGACCAACATTTCAATGGTAAGCAATGAATCTCTTAAATTTATTATAAAAAATTTGCAATGTGTTTGGTTTTAGTAATTACTCAAATTTTACTCTTACTTTGACGAGTTCATATGGAGCAAAAGTTGTTATATGTAATCACATGAAATTAGTGTCCAAATAAACAGTCTTTGTTCAAAGTATTTTACAGAAGATCTACCATTTATATCTAGGGACAAGGACAAAAGTGGCATATTTAAGTAATGACTTAACATTTATGTCCCTGTCCCTTAAAATGTAACAATAGAGGCTCAAATGATACATAAAAGTACGAAAATACCCTTCCAGTTAAAATGTGGTTTTGAAAAAAACCTGTTCCCCCCAAAATCAGACCTTGAAAAAAACTTTTTGCCTCCTAAAATCAGACTTTGAAAAAAACATTTTGCCTCCCAAAATCAACAGCAGCCTTTGCCTCTCCCAAAATCAATACCCGTCGTTGTCTGTCCGCACCGTGCACAGAGCCACGCAGCGCCGTCGTCGTCGTCTGCCCTTTGCCATCGAGTTGTCTGTGTCAGCCTTGCATGCGCTCCACTTGCTGCACCTCCAAGTGGCCCTGCATCTTCTGTTGATGCTTATGAAAAGCTGCTTTCTTCAATTCCAGAATTCTCATACGTTGGGAAGCTTTTCATGGTTTAGTGACCAAATTTTCATTTATATTTTTTCTAATTTTCTTTTTATACATACCAGTTCTCAGCACCTGTGGAGCTCACTGAAGCAGAAATAGAATATCCAGTTAATGTTGTTAAGCACATTTTTTATAGGCATGTTGTGTGAAGAGTGTGAGTAATACCAGTAGAGGAAGCACTAGTCACACCAGGGTGACGAGTGTGATTAATACCAGTTCTGTCTGGGTGTGATTAGTGGTGCATTAGGCTGATGGTCGATTAAAGCAGTAGATGAAGCACTAGTCACACCAGGGTGACGAGTGTGATTAATACTAGTTTTGTCTGAGTGTGACTAGTGTTTTTGCTACTGGTTTTTTTTCATCAACCTAATGCACCATTAGTCACACCCAGATAGAACTAGTATTACTCACACTCATCACCTTGGTGTGACTAGTGCTTCCTCTACTGGTTTAATCGACCATCAGCCTAATGCACCACTAATCACACCCAGATAGAACTGGTATTAATCACACTCGTCACCCTGGTGTGACTAGTGCTTCCTCTACTGGTTTAATCGACCATCAGCCTAATGCACCACTAATCACACCCAGACAGAACTGGTATTAATCACACTCATCACCCTGGTGTGACTAGTGCTTCCTCTACTGGTTTAATCGACCATCAGCCTAATGCACCACTAATCACACCCAGACAGAACTGGTATTAATCACACTCGTCACCCTGGTGTGACTAGTGCTTCCTCTACTGGTTTAATCGACCATCAGTGAAATGCACCACTAATCACACCCAGACAGAACTTGTATTAATCACATTCGACACCCTGGTGTGACTAGTGCTTCCTCTACTGGTTTAATCGACCATCAGCCTAATGCACCACTAATCACACCCAGACAGAACTGGTATTAATCACACTCGTCACCCTGGTGTGACTAGTGCTTCCTCTACTGGTTTAATCGACCATCAGCCTAATGCACCACTAATCACACCCAGACAGAACTGGTATTAATCACACTCCTCACCCTGGTGTGACTAGTGCTTCCTCTACTGGTTTAATCGACCATCAGCCTAATGCACCACTAATCACACCCAGACAGAACTGGTATTAATCACACTCGTCACCCTGGTGTGACTAGTGCTTCCTCTACTGGTTTAATCGACCATCAGTGAAATGCACCACTAATCACACCCAGACAGAACTTGTATTAATCACATTCGACACCCTGGTGTGACTAGTGCTTCCTCTACTGGTTTAATCGACCATCAGCCTAATGCACCACTAATCACACCCAGACAGAACTGGTATTAATCACACTCGTCACCCTGGTGTGACTAGTGCTTCCTCTACTGGTTTAATCGACCATCAGTGAAATGCACCACTAATCACACCCAGACA